>CM060846.1:193260511-193675511 GCA_030762175.1 Metallyticus violacea
GTTAAAGTTTGATTCCCATGAATAATTTGCCGCCAGTACTTCACACTCTATGGTCTCTCTATAGGCTCCGAATTCTCTCTTAATTCTGAAATTCGCTATGCTCCTTTCCATCTCTAAAATTTCTTTCCGAAACGGTATCCTCACTAAATCTAGGTTTGCAGTTTATTCTCATCCGCAAATTTCTGCCCCTTACGCCATGTAAACTTTACTAGCGCCCCATCGGTTTCTAGTTATCCTCAGGCACATCTGGGATTCTGCTACGTAACCGGAGAGTTTCCGCTGCTTTCATTCCTGCTTTATGCCTCGTACACTTTCCGTTCCTTGTAAAAGTAATGCTCAAGCATATGAAAGTCTTCTCGTTGTCTAGAGCCAGTTCCGTATATTCCACCCTACCACTAACCGATCAGTTCTTGAAATTGTTTTCGTCTTATTCACGTTAACTGTAACCACTATTCATAGTACTTTATGTAGTTCTTTCTGTGTGTTGTTAATCATCGTAACACAATATATCATCCACGTAACGCGAAAGCAGGGTGTAATGTTGTCTAGGGTGTCAACTACATGACCGCTAAGTGGCGTCTCTGAGAAGGTAACCATAGCACTTCATAGCTGTTGTCCCCAGCGTACATAGAAATTAAAAATATTTGAAAATACTCGAATTTTTCTGGAAAAAAAAACACACAAGAAGTCTCGGCTATGTCTTATGTTGATAAACAATAAAAACAGGTAACGTTTTAAAATACTCCGTAAAGAAATTTATTTCAAACAAAAGCCTGTACAATTAACCATTTTTATATTAACATATTATTATTATTATTATTATTATTATTATGATTATTATTTTGAAAATTTGGCATAATAAAACCAGATTTCAAATTAATCCACATTTCATTTCAATATGCGTTATACAAATCATATCAAATTACGTGAAAGTTACGCATAATAAGCTTATAAGTAATATGTTGCAAACCTTACTTTAGGAATTTAAAATGCATTAACCTTTAGTACCCCAAGATTTACAATCCTTACAATAAAGACTTAACGTTGATATATGGTGAATGCATTTTGCAGCATGTGGAGGTACTAAATTTAATTTTGCTCTGGTGAATGGAATAATCTGTTTATTTTAATTAAGAATGCAGTGGGTGTTTTTTCACGCTTATGCGGGTGTTAACGAGCTAAACAGAGTAGCATCAGAGATTGTGGACGGATTATAGTCAAGCAATTTGAGATAGGGAATCTATGGACCACGAAGACAAATAACGGAGTTATATGGCGAAAAAAGGTAAATTTTAAATACTGCTAAGCCAGTGTTAAAGCGAAATGAGGTAAATATTTTTTTTGGAATGTCTTCAAACATGCTTTGTGAGCACGGAAATTGCTATTTAAATAGTTCATCGTCAGCATTTTCACGATTTATTTCTATAAAAATCTACAAAATATCTGACGGCACTGAACAACGGTGAACTGCTTTATCATGCTATGTAGTTCAGTGTAAAGAGAACTTTCACCTGACTGTGTAACCTAATGGATAGGTTGAGAGACTGTGGCTTACAAGATAGTAGATACATATTCTCAAGAGTAAGTATATCTATTTCTTTGCTATTTATGTTATAAACACGTATTATAATGAAATAAATTGAAAATTTAAATAATAATTAAATAGTAGTAAACTTAAAACATCATAATTAAAATGAAGGCTTTGCCAGGAAAAAATGCCGAGAATGGTTCGACGCGGAAGGAACTGGGTAAGACACGAAGTAAATAGGTTCAGGATAGCTTTTATGGATGATTTTAAATACTAAGTATGACAAACTCAATTACTAAATACTTAATATGTTAATAAAATGTAAAAATAGCAAAATATATAACAATTTAGTGTTACATCTACTACAAATGGTACATTGCCTAATTTAAATTTCAAGATCAAATTTCCATTTTAATATGTTTATAGCCCCAAAATATGCACTCATTCTTCATTTAAACCGCAAATGATTATTTTATTTTTACGTATATCCCAACTGATATAAACAAATCAAAGTAATCACTGTTTTAAAATCGAATATTTAACATGCAAAATTAATTTAAAAATCCTTCTCATATAAGCAAATATAGCGGAAGAATAGTAAAGAAAATAGCTCCAAGATGAAGCATAACAGCAAAACGGGCTGAAAGCCTACACACAATAACAATGATAAATTTACTGCAAGACAGTGAAAAGATGAATAAAAAGAAAATTAAGCATATAAATAAAAAAACTAGTGGGCCAGGTCAGCGCTCTCAACATAAAAAATGAAGATCCATATGTATCTAAATACAAAAATAAATTATTAGGGAAGTCTTGCCGTATTATATCATCACAGAACTTCTCTAAAAGTCACATTGCCTTAAATTGGTGGGAGGGGGGGCCTTCACTGGAAGTGGCAATCACCGGAAGAATTACACATGCCAAGGAGGCTAAAGAAGCGGCTTACAAAGCCCTACCCTAAAGTGTACTGCGACCCATTGAAAGGGTAATCTTTTGGTTATATTGATAAGGCCGCCCATTCTATCTAAGAGGCTATATTTGATAGTTATCACTATTGTCCCATGAAATCACGGACAAATGCAAAGAAAGATCTTGATCATAAAAGAGGCAGAGACAGCATCTCTTTAACAAGGTAAAAAGAACTAGAGTCTGGAGGGTATATCGTACATCCCTCACAGACTACGTAAGGCCAAAAGATCTTCTTGGCAAACCTTGTGCCAAGAAATATCTAGCTTGTCAGAGGAAGCAAGGCTAAAGGGAGCTTTGACCCAGGACCAACAAATCCTGTACGAACATTACATAAGCCTACACATGGCTTTATGTGCTCGGCTAAAAATACTCAATTTGAGATACATTTTCCCGAGTGCATATATAATGACAAGACCTGTGAATCCAGAACACTGCGAAAACTTTAGACCAAGAGCATCGCAGAAGGACTGGGAACATGCACGTCAAGTTTTTACAACTCATAATGTTAAATGGGCAGATAATACATTTAACACATAAAATCTCCAGGTGGAAAACGTATCGTTCCTGCATTATTGTACAAAGGACCTGATTCACTTCACATCCTCCTCTGCCACTTCTTCCGGGTTAATAGAACCTTTAGTTATATTTCCCAGGTCTGCAGAGCTACCAGAGCAGTATTTATTCTTAAGCGCGGGCGTGGATGTAATAACTACACCGACTTATTGACTGATCAATTTTTCATCTTCCTTTTAAAGGCTTTGGAAAATCTGATCGAAAGATATATTAGAAGAAATGTTATTGTTAAATACTCTCCTTAATCAAAATTAACATGCCTACCAGCAATCTATGTCCTGCATAACAGCGCTACACTGTCTAGTTAGCAGACTGGACTGGATGACTAAGAAGGAAATAGCCCTAGGACCCTTCCTAGACACAGAGGGTGCTTTGATAACATCTCTTACAACTCTATGATTCTGGCTGTACAAAAACTTGGAGTTGATGAGTCTATTTGTAGTTGGATAAACTCCATGGTCAGGAGCAGAAAAATGTTACTGCTAGCCTTCTGGGAATTGAAAGGGAAAGTTGCCAAGAGGGGTTGCCCATTAGGGAAGTTTTCATCCCTTGTTCTGGAGTCTCGTTATGGAGGGTCTGCTACAAGATATGATCCAGGAAGAATATTATATAAAAGGCTATGCGGATGATATAACACCGTTTGTTTCGGGGAATTTTCCCGTCTCAGACATGATGAATTGTGAACTGAGAAAAATTCACAGCTGGTGCAAGCAGAAGTAATCCTAGCAAAATAGTTATTGTTCCTTTGGCTAACTAGAGAGAACTTAAAGTTCTAGTAAATTTAAAACCAGGCAACTGAATCCTGGAACATTCTGAGTCAGTTAAATATCTAGATATAATACTGGATATGAAACTGACGATCACATTGACAGCATTCTCCGTAGAGCCAGGTGGTTTCTCGTAACTATTAAAACGCAGTATCGGAACAACCTGGAGCCTAAAGCAACGCATCAGCCATTGGCTATATGGTGCGATGGCTAGGAGCCTGATATCTTACGGCGCCACTGCCTGGTGGTGAAAAACACCACAAGCTACAAAGATTAGCATGTGATGTGTTACAGGTACCTTCAGAAATACTCCAACCATTGCATTGCAGACACTGTTGGGCTTCGCTCCCATGGACATTGACCTACAAGCGGAGGCTAGGCTTACTGCAGATCTCTTGGTGCATTCAGGGAATTGGAGAAACAGCTGAGCAACAAATGCACACCTCCATTCTTAATTTCCTGGATATTTCCATAATGAGCATACTTAATGAATACTCAATACTGATTTCCCCCTCGAATGAAGGTAATTCTCGAATCTCGAAAAGATCAATGGAAGGAATTACGCCGGAAAAAGGATGTGATCAGCTTGTATAGTTCACCGATGGATCTCTTATAGGCACAAATTCGGGCATCGGCACATATGGCCTATTTCGAAGACAAATATTAGTATAACTCTTGGGAAATATGCACAGTTTTCAAGCAGGTAGAAGTGTTTGATATCATGAAATGCGCTTTTAGAGGACTTGTAAAAGGTTATCATGGTAAACGAATTCTAATGCTCACAGATAGCCAAAGTGCTTTAAGAATACTTCTTTCCAACCAGGTAAGGTCAAAACTGATATGAAATGCCAAAATGCCCTGACTGCCTTAGCATCCTAGCATCTCACAACTGCGAATACTTCTTTCCGAACAGGTAAGGTCAAAACTCATATGGAAATACCAAAATGCCCCGACTGCCTTAGCATCCTAGCATCTCACAACTGCGTGGGTGTCAGGGCAGCAAAACGTTTATGGAAATGAAAAAAGCAGATCATCTGGCAAAGGGGGAACTAATACACACACCGTGGTTGGAATCAGTACACTTACTGCTAAGACCGCAGTAAAAACATAGATTAGAAAAAAAATATCAACTTAGGTGGCAGCCCTATTCTGGATAACAAGGTAGGAAATTGGTCCTAGGTCCAAGACACACTCTTTCCTAATCTCTTTTAAAATTGGACAAAAGAAGAATAAGGAAAGTATTCGCGCTAATTACTGAATATGGTCACTTCAGAAAACATCTATGCAAAGTGGGACTCTACAAAGATGAATCCATTTGAAGAATGTGCAAACAGGATGAGGAGACTGCCTCGCACACCCTGTTTAATTACCCATTTCTGCCTTTCTATAACCAGGGAAGACCTGGGAACGACGCTGATATTGGGATCAAAATACTGTAACTTGCTTGAGAAACATAATTTGGGAAACAGTGAAAGCTTTACTTCTTATGGAATTCCACTATAAGCCTTTTAGGCTGACGTGCGGGAGGTCGATAAAACTGCAACAAACCCCCCTTTATGTGAATCTAAATTCTCATAGAATGGTACACGAGTTCTTACCCAGACACATGGTACCCTAGAGCAGAGGCAAGTCCAGATCCATAAGTAGTTATCTATACCAAAGACGACAGCAGACTGTTAAGTTCCGACAAGCAGAGTGATAAAAAAAGTAGGAAATCATGATGCGGTAAAAGAAGGAAAGAATATATCGAAGATTGGAGAGGATGGCAAAATTCCTATCGGAGCAAGAAAGCACACAAACTTAGCCGAGTTGCGAATATTTTTATACCGCTATAGCTTAAATGCTATCCGATACTGTAACAAATTATAAAAGTAAAAAAGTAATCTTGAAAATTGTAACTTGAATACAATTATCCATTTTACTTGACGACAGTGCTGACTGCTCCAAAGAGATTGGCTCCACAAGTTCGTCCCTTATTGTATTGGGACATTTATAATGGAACCTTCACCAGTCAGTGCGTACTGGTCCTTTACAAATTTAACGCCACATCTTTATAATTAGAATAGGCACACCATAGATTTACTACATGAAATATATTGTCTAAGATCCCTAAACAATATCTAAAATAACTCATTTAGTGTAGTTCAACTAACATTCTTAATACTTTGAGTATGACTGAAAATTGTTAAGAGCGTTATGGAACTAAATTTTGTGGTCGTTCAATAGACAATTACCAAGTTGCAACAATTCTTTGGTGATATGTACAAGTGTTTCGAGGCTGTTTATGTCAAAAATGGTAGAAAAGCTCTAAAATGTTGACAGGAGAAGGTGTATCTTTGCTGTTACTGAAAAAGTAAGCAATACTGCTGGTGATATGTGTGCTGATCCTCCTATCATGTTATACAACTTGTCTACTAACTCAAAACATATACAGACGGTCCACAATTGCATTTACACAATCACTTGAGTATATTCAACGGGTGTGAGTGATAAGAGCCCATGATTTTAACGTCGGAGCCAGTAAGAACTGAAATAACGCGAGTACCATGCCAAAAAGAAGTATTTGCACAGTGTCGCATTACCATGATATCAAGAATGTGACTTTTTTCTGCTTCCTTAAGATAAAATGAGCCTTGTGATTTGAATCCGAAAGAATGACAATCAAAGTTTCAGAGGTGATTCTCAAGCCTATCTTCAAATATGATGTGTAGTATATCTTTCAAAAAAGAAAACGAAAGCGCGGTAACTCTATTAAATTGTACAAAGATTATGAGATATGCAGCGGTAAATACACACAACCCTATACTTCCTTCCCTCGGAGATAGAATGTTTACAAATTAAATAATGAAATTTATTAACTGTATTACCCCCTATGTGGCCTAGCGGTCAGCATGCCTACTTTCTGATTCGGGGATTCGGTTTCGGTGCCTTACTTTAATAAGAGAGAGGAAAAAAAAACACCTGCCATCGCATACTGGTATATTTATAAATATTGAAGTAGAAATGATTTCTTTCATTTTAAATGATAAGACGTTTTTAACGTGCTTAAGCTTTTTCACGATGTTCTTGTACTTTCGCAATAGAAGATGGTAGTTTAAGTTTTTAGGACATTTCAATAATAAGCGTTCTATGTTGATACTAATTAAAAATTAGTTAAAATTTATATTGATATATGTGTTATAGAAAACATTGAATATTCCTGGTGGATGGGGTATAGATGTCATCGGCTGAGACATAGAAACAAATGAAAAATATCAAACATTTTGGAGCTTGAAAACGAATTTCAATAAAATAAAAACAAAATTGTGGGCACTTCTCATGGCCCTGTAATTCAAATACGGAATGATTGGGAGAAGGCATTTTGAAAGACATGATAGAACACGGCTAGTCAGCATTTGTTATTATCTTCACTTTCTTTCTAAAGTGTTTGTTCACCACAATTTAGCATTTTTATTTTGTATAAATCGTAATTTTAAACGGCAATTCCCTGTTACGACAGTGCCCGACATTGCTGCCTTCCATCGTATACGCTCCAAACCGCCTTTGTATAAGGAAAGGGTTGAGCGCGCAGTGGAAAATGAGTACTTGCTCATTTTAATACAGTGGTTAATCGTTCAGTTGCAAATTCACTTTTGCACGTGCGCACACAATCATGGCGACGTTTATGAATTTTCAAATAAATACAATTATTTTATTTTTATTGTATTTTCTAAATTATTAAATAATGCGTTTTATTGAATGGTAACGTAAATCACGAATACCTTATTTTCACTAATAGTTTAACTAAAAAGTATTGTTTATTTGTGTTTACTTTAAGTACGTATGAGTAAATGTATAACGCAAAACATTTATTTTCTTTAGTTCTTTCATTCAAAGCTAAAAGAAATTTAAGGTTTTTTTTTTTTTTTTTTAGGTATTTTATTAAATTTTGAAACCTTGGCTGTAAAGACACAAATGAACTCTTATTAGAAGTATCAGTCATTACAATTTCTGTAATGCAATAGCTGTAATATAATCGAAGTTGTTTTCTGACATTGTTCATAAATGGCAGCGTTTACATCCCCTTCCCCAACGCGAACATCTCCATGTCTGCAAGGCAGCGTCATTTCACAAGAGCAAGACAAGGTTGCCAAACGTCCCTTCTTTTCAAGCACCTTCTTCTGCAAATCTATGAATCATAACCTTTTTCATTGTCCCCATTCAAAACCCTTTCTGGCTCAAATTATGACATATGTACTACTTTCATCAAACACAAATTCAGAAACGTACAAGATATAAAATAATTAATATGGCATTCTGTTTGCCACTTCAGCCTTTTTCTGCGACCAGATTTGAAAACTCAAGACTATACATTTCTTAAATATGCTGTAAGGAAATAACTGTCTTATCTAGGATCTCCACTATTTACTTTCTATTGTGCAATTTGCATTCAAGTTCTGGTGTCTGAGCTTACGTTCTCAGATTAGTAATACATATATAAACTGTTAAATCGTAAAGACTGCTAAACTTGAAATGCTTTTAGAAGTACTTCTAAATATTTAGGAAACGAGGAGAAAGCATTATAAATGCTACTCTTAGAAAGAAAACCGCCTTGGTCCTCTTTCTCGCGCAGAGAACACGCATGTTTTCCTGTTGTATCAAGCTGTAGAGCCCTGCTGCGGATGTTTAGACGCCAGATGATCCTGATTACATTTGCATACAACTAAATAGTAATCCATCTTCTTTAATCGATATCTCAATCGACAACACATGTCCTAGTCATAACGCAACATATACATTACAATAAGGACATAGCTCGATAACAAATTGATTTAATAGTCACATGCTGTTCGAATTACATTAACAGAGTTAGTTTTGCGAAGCTTCGGTAAATGCAACGTAGGTTTAAAGGACTGCACCATTAAGCTACGATATATTTGCTAAAACTCGTTAAATCTACAGGAAATCATTAGGGCTTTCACCCATTACAGACGCTGATGACCTGAGATGTTAAAGAGCGTTCTTAAATTAAAAAAAAAAAAAAAAAAAAAAAATACAGCTGCAATTGCGGAGGAAGTTAAGTCCAAATCTTACTGAAGACAAGGTAGGTGGCCGGTAATGAATTTTCCCTAAAAATAATGAAATTGAAATTGTTTAAAAGCTTTAGATTCTCCAAAATTCAGACTTGTACGGTACAGAACTTATTCGTTCTTGGCTATCACTAATACGATTGCTGCTAGATCTAGACAGTCATCATTAGTACCTATGCACATTACCTAATGACTGAAGAGACTGCGGGGTACTCCATCGGTTGAAAAAGTCGTTGTTCAAGACCAGCTACAAAAGTCCGGAAGTCCGGACCGAGTTTACCGAATTGCTACGTTGGCCTTGAGCCTCATACCACTCAGCCAGTGTCGTTTGAACAGCGAATAGAAACGCATGCCTAATTCTAGAATAAAGTATACTAAATGACAAACACTGACATAATTATTAAATTCATAACAAATGCTTATCTATGATTCGTATGTCTGTTCCAAGTTCGCTAGGGCTTTAAGGAATTTGTTTGAAAATATATTCCCAGATGACAGTTCCAAATGTTAATGCTATTCTTAAATTGATAGTATTCACACACTTTAGACGAACTAAATCAAGAGACTAATTCAATTTCTCAGAGAATTAAGAAGAGAATTGGATAATTTTATAAGCAGATGCCAGAAATGTGCGGTAAAGGCACAGTTGCAGCAAATATTTGCGTAATATGGGTGCATCCACAACGTTTTAAATACATTAGAATTTTTAGATTGCAATCAACTATTTCTAACACCAATTCTTGTTTTATTCCACTTGCCCGTTCTACTTAAGTGTAACCCAGCTGGTCATGAGCAATGGCTTATTGTCCGATGCAGTACCCGCCGCCGCATCGGTGTTCAGATACATGAATGACCCGATAATAGAGAGTTTCAGGCAGTTACCTGTGATCATCCCTGAAATTATACATGTGAAATAAATCTAAAGGCGGTATAAAATATCTAGCATGTGTAACATCTCTACACAGTTACATTTTGGCTTCAGAAAACAAAGGCTATCTGTTGCATTGCCAATTTTATCCATAGAAAAGTTGAGCGATGGGGATATGATTATAAGATTTTTTCAGTTTAAGTTCTCTTTGTATAGTCACTACTCTGCAATTTAATATTTGCTTAGTAGATCTGCAACAAAACCCACCTAGTAGTTTCGGAACATGTAAGGCAGTCAAAGGGTGGTAGTAAGGTAGCAATTTGGCGTAACTAAACTGAGTCCTCTGATAAACAGATGAAGTACAATCTGGCGTGGAGGTGAAAAAAATGCTGAACACAGTATTAATCTGTATTGTTATTGAAAAGTAAATGCACATTACAGTTCACAACGTTGGTGTTGTTCGCATACAAAGAACTGAACAGTGACCGCGGAGTAAGCGGAGTTTTAGCGTGGACTGGGAAAATACGATAAAAACAGATAATCACTAACGACGCTTTGAAAACATTATTTTACCTAACACAGAGAGCCTTCAAATTTTTACGGAATGTGGCCTGATGATCACAACAGTTTTATATGTTCATCCATTTAAAACTTGTGCACAATTAAAAAAAAAAAAAACTAAAGATGGAAACATTCTAGTCAAAAGAGAGAGAGAAAAAAATAGGCACACCGTTATTACTAATAAAGAAGTACCACCAGTAGCAGAAACGCTCAAGCTTCTATCTCATCATCTTTTGCATTCATATTGGTTTGCATGCTCGAATCATTAAAATTTTCAATAACTTTTACCTTTTCCACTCCTTCCTCCAATAAATTTCTCTTCTAAAATACTCATTTCACATATGCTAAGCTTAGCCACAAATTTTCTTCCAATCATGCACCATATATGTATTTCTTTTATCTGCAAGTATTATTTCATACAATTTGAAAGTGGCGTTACTTTCTTCAATTTAATTTTTCACAGCCCTCAGATGACTTCTAGTAGATTGAGTTAGAGATGGTAAGGTAATAAGCGAGGTACAGCATGATAATGCAGGGTGAATGATCCTTCACGCAACCGGTTTCGCGGCGTGCGGCCGGCCGGCGAGACTGGCTGCTGTGCCGACGGTGTGCTACTTGCGCAACATTTCAATTCACACTGAAGCCCCGCTCTGCGGTGGGGAAATATACTACCAGCCTACCCGCCTTCGCTGACATAGCGCTGCTGGACGGTCCCCCAGTTGCGTCAAGCATTGCTCAACCTATATTTATTGAATAGAGTATCTTTAATGCGGAGTAGCCAAGAGTAAACGCATATTTCACTAGCAAAATAAGAAGAGTGGTTATGGCGAATACGCTGTCCTCCACTCCAGTTACCACTATGTCTGGTAATAATCGGTAGATATTTTACGTGCATGGTCTACAAAATCGTGCCAGTAGATGTAACTTATGCTAGCTACAAGTACATTACTGACGAACCCGGTAGGTGTTACTCATCACACAGTTCTCATTTTTGTGAGAAAATCTTTTAAAAAAAAGATAAATAAAAAATAAAGGCTACAGAAGAAACCTACAAGCTAGAATAATTAGAGAAATGTGAAATAACAGAAGAACAAATGCCACTGAACTTTCTTCAGAGCTATTGAAAGTAAATACACACAGTTTTCAGCACATATTGTGACAATTTTATGACAAATAGAAAATTAAATGACTTAATCATTATCAATTGTTTTGTAAATACTTAAATGTGCTTGTTTCGGCGCGTACTACCGCTCCCAAGAGGGAAAGAAATGGGCGTGGGAGACCGTCAGCGCAGTTATCCTCCATTGAAATCAACTTCCAGGAAGATTGGTTCAATAAGATGAGCATCTGTAACACTACAGCACACATTCAGTTTCCACTGAATCTGGATATGCTGCTCACAGAACCGTGACCTGCCTAGTGCACCCTGTTGTCCCGGTTTACGCCACCAGTATTGATGAAGGTACTTTCATTTGACCCAAGAGGTTGGTGGAGAAATCTGGCTGTTGTTGGAGACAGTGTGTCATCACATTGCAATAGGTAATTCTGGTGTGAAAGTCACTTTCTGCTAACGCTTGACCAACTGAATGTTGTATGGATTCCACTTATTTCTTTGGACTAACAGTCTTGCCATGTCCTTAATGGACTGCGACTTGTCTGATGTTCACATTGGGGTTTTCGCGAACTAAAAACAGAACGTCTTCTTGACGCCCATCAAATGTTGGCTGGTCAAGGACTTCCAGTCACACAATAGTCCGCTGAAAGACACGACGAGAGGGTAAACGACGTCGTGGAAACTGTTGTTGATAACGTGTTCGTGCAGCAGAAAAGTTTCCTCCAGCTCCACCAACTGTTTGTACATAACAGTATATTCTTCGTCTGTGTACATCTTTCTCTGTTACTGCTGTTGAGAGAACCATCGTTTTATACACGATGGGAACACGGAGTACTCTGGAAAGGCATTCTTCTGTATTAATAAGGCAATATTTCTCGAAACTCCTATGACATAACTGCGTGGAAACAGTATCTTACTTAAAACGCCATAGAGCAGAGCGAGCTTCAAACTCAGGATCTCTCTATTGGAAAGCCCGCCACCCTCACCAGTCGTACACAAAGCAAGGTTTAATAAACGTACGTCGGTTATAAATGTAATAATCAAATATCAATGTTAGTACATCAAATACACTCTCCCCCGTGCGCGCTGACATTGTTGGTAATACCAGAAATTCAGTGTTAATTTAAAGAACTGAAACGGAGTTAAGTAGTCCTACTGATAATAATCGTAAAATAGTGGAAGTCTTATACCAGAGCCTTTGGTCATTTTTGGGCTGCCTACTGGAACAAAAAAGGAAGACGGACACCCTGATATCACTGCTAATAACAAGAATGATAAAAGTTTAAAAAGTTAATCTATATCAATGTTAACTCTCTATCAGTTTCTAGAGATTTTAGAACGAAATGCACTAAAATTGGACATACAGGAGTGTTTTAAAAGATAAGTATGTGGGATAAAGCAGGTGAACCTCACAGCTTTCAAAATTAAATAGCAAAGATAAAATCAACTAAATTGTTATTTTATTCACACATATCAGAAGGTAATAAAATTATATTTGAATATACAGCTTATGTTACAGTTTTTTTAAGGACACATCTTTTAAATGTGCTTCGCCATATGCTCGTTTCTGCTCCAGTTTATCCGACAAGTTTCATGTCGCATTGTCTGCTATGCCCAAATTTCCTCCCGTATGGCGGCCTTTAGTTCGGTAATATTCCTATGTACTTGAGATATCAGATAACTCCAAAGGAAGACTTCGTATGTATGTGTATGTGTATGTGTGGTTCCAAGGTACAACACAGAGGTCTGTGTTTACTCAGTGGTTTTTGCATTTGGGACGGCACCTAGAGTCTAAACCGACCCGCCGGTTAACGGCCGCAGGCGATAACGTTGCCCAGACGCACCGAGTGAACTGCAGCTCCAAGAGCCGAGCGCACCCAGTTGCCAGATTTTCACTGATCGATAGGTCGTACTAGCTTAGACCTATTCCTTTATAGGGGTGAGTGACCCCAGCATTAAGGAAGCCACCACCGCCTCACAAAAACAGAGATTCCGGCGCACACTTGCGCACCAGCCCCCAGGGTACATGCCTTAGGCACTCCCCTGGGACACTCCACTCTTGCAAGTACTCAATTACCCGTGAGTTCCGGGAACCACTGCCACGCCGAGTCCAACCAAATCCGGACAACTCCCCTTCGGGAGTGGCTCGTCTCAAGTCCGGCCCGGCTTCCTCTAGTAACGTCAGAGGTACCACGGGCACTCAGGATCCGCAGAGCCCGCACCTGGAGCATCTGTAGAGCAACGACCGAAGCCGCGCCCCCCCTTACGGAGAAGACTTCGTATACGCTGAAATCTGGAGAACGTGCAGGCCTTAATGTGTCCCCTTCTTTGGAAATAATGTGACCTGAAAACTGTTCTGGAACCACCGCCATTGAAGCTGCCTAATCTTGCTGAAATCATAACCCACGGAAATACTTCAGCAAGGAGTTTCCGTATCTCCATATACTAAAGAGGAGTCATTCTGATTGTTTTCCCATGCACTTCAAAGAAATATAGGCTCATGCTTTCAAATTTGTCACACCACCCAGCTCTGGTGTGGGACTCTGGGGAGGAGGCCCATGTGTAGCTTGGGCATTCGAAGACTATTATCGAAGATTTTGTTTTTTCAGTGGGCCAAATAAATGAAGTTTCCCACTCATCAACAGACCATTTGATCCGTCATGAAACTAAGGAACATTTTACAAAATGTCATTCGATTGACTTTGTCAGGATCAATCACCTTTTGCACCTGAGCCATTTTTGGGCGAAAGTTCAAATTCTTAATACTAACCATTTTTACTGAATAATCACGGGGGTGGGAGTGGCAAAAATTTCAGGAGTTCTCATGTGCTCACGGAGACTTGTAGTTTCTTTTTCGAAGAATCATCAAAGCATTACTTTTTTGGCTAGAAACAATGCCATGCCGTGAAACGTTGGAAAGGTGACGGAAAAATCACTGCATGATCACACCCAAGTCACCATTCTTTAAAGTAGTTTGCATTCCCATTGCCGCATTATTACTAACAAGGTATTCGTTACACAAGTAGCCAAAATGTCAATGCTATCAAACTACTCCATCAGGTTGCAATGGCCCACTCTGTATTACCCCGACCTTCTAAGGATGTGTGTGCGTTCATGTGTCCCTTTCCTCGAGGATACTGTAAACTCCATACTAGCGGCGGTAAAGATACATGGGACAGGCAATAACTCACAAACACATCGTGGTAGTAATTACGTCTCCAAGCAATTAAGATTTACATTTTGTATTTCCTAAAGGGAATAGAGTTGACCGCTGTACCCCAATTGGCTCTCTTTCAGCACGCCCGTGCACGATGTTGGTTAGAAAGTGTCGTTTGGATACAGCTTACTGCCATTTTCCTTAGAGCAGAACGACAAATACCTATAATTATAATCTCCAAACTCCGTAGTTATTCATTCAGTTCATTGACCGTTTTAAGTGCCTGTGTTATTGGCATGAGACGTGCGTAGTTAAAATGCGACGAAAAATATGAAAAAGGGACCGGGAGAGAGAATGGGAATAATAAAATGCGTCTGCATACATTTCTACAATAAACAGCGGTCTTGTTCCCTTACCTCTCATACATTTGCCAAAGCAGATGACAATAGAGCTTGTGTTGGCAATTCTGCTACCTCATAGCACTACTGGTGCCAAATATTCTGTTTCCTTGCGCAGTTCTTGTTGTTTTCCAATTTATACAGGAGATAATAATAAGTTTTGTATTTACTCCACAAACATTACTTGAGAATATTTCCATTCATCAGAAAATGTCTCCAAAAGCTCCTTGCAACAGGCTCTTTTTAATAATATGGATTACTCTCTGTTATTTCAAAACGCAATTAGTCAATAAATCGAATGCAGAGCAAGCCTAAGGAAAGAAAGTTTACAACAAACACTCAGCTGTTTCGTTTCGTTCGCCTATGCCCATTTTTAAAATAAAAGTGTGATAAAAAATAATAAAAATTAGTGACTGGTGATCTAATGGTAACCATACTTGTCTCGCAGACCCAAGGTCACGGATTCAAACCCGGCCAGGACCGATGGATTTTTTGGAAGTAAAAATAAAAGGATGGCTTTCTTCGGAAAGAAATGAAGCTGCTGGTCTCGTGTCGCAGATTCACGGCATATAATATAATCTTAAGACTCAAAGAAGAGGCTTGTAAGCAAAATTTATCTGCCCTTTCACGCCCTGAATTGAATTGGACGCAAATGACCAAACATTTTAAAATGCTTCTTTAATTAAAGCTAATAGTACTAAAAGAATAATAACTATAATATAATTTCCCAAATAAATACCCAATGGACTAATGCCAGGTGAATTAAATGATAGAGACAGTGGAATTTTGTGAGTCTGACAAACAATACGTTTCCTTAGAATATGCATATCCGATTTTTTTTTTTTTTTTTTTTTTTTATGATTCTGGAGCTATTTCGATAAGTGCTAGAGACAGAATTAATTTTTCATTTTACAACTTTAAGTTTGGAAAAGGGAACTTAATAGCGCTTAAATGTGCTCAAATGCTGCAGAGTAATATATTTTTGATTAACCGAAGGAAGAGGAAAATATATAATCCAGAATTGCATATTGTGAGATGAAAACTGTATCAGTTTAATGAATGAAATGTTTAGATTAATCTCGACAAACACCTAGACGTACAACATCTATCTCTGATAAAGGCATGCGTTAAATAGCCTTACATTAATTTGGTACTAGAATACAGTACCATTCAGATGCTGTTTGCAGATCAGTGCAAGAAGTTGTTACTACAGTAAATGAACCAGTGCTATCTAAATGAATTTGTTTTGCCAAGAAACAAATTGGCTTTTATTAGATGGACCACACGACTTTAGATTCAGATATACAATTCTGTACTTCATAATAATACTAATGTATGCTCATTTCCACCCTTTTCATACAGTTTACTATGCTTCTATTTTCAGTACCATACTTTTTCCTCAACATGTATTAACCAGGGGGATGGAATTAGTTAGAAGCGACGATATAACAAGTGATTACAGAAAAATTTACCAGTTATCAGCAGTTTCAATTATGAGGTTTCTTCAATTAAGATTGCAAATCTGTATTTTCACAGTATTCATTAACAAATTTAAATTTCATTCAGCATAATTTCGAAAGTTTATCTGAAGTCATAAATTTGTGGAAACATCCAATTTTGAAATGCCGAATTCTCCAGAAAGTATCGTTTAACCGTGGCATACCATTGATCAGATAAAACCTGTTTATTGAACAAACGAAGAAAAATTTCAACAGTGTCCCCCAAAGATTTTGGTTATTCCTGTGAAACACATTCCACGGGAGACACTCCGATTAATTCTGTGCAATATACAAATTCCAATGATGCATCTTGTTTTAATTAAATATGTACCACTTGGTACAAAATCTAAATGTATGTAGAAATTGGTGTGGACAAATCACGTTTGTTGAACATTTAAAAACTTCATTTAAGTACAATCGAGAAACGCATTATAAAACACATTTGTACAGCATATTTTGACGTTCCATGCTGTCAGCATATGCAGGTTACAGCAAGGTGCATTTTCAACCTGCCCTATTCTAGCATGCCCCTTCCAGGTTGCTATTTAACTTCACTACTATGCACTTTTCCACTCTCTATATATGTAGAGGTTGCTTGAAAAAACAAAAGAGAAGCAGATGTTAAAAGCGGAAGTGCTCAACAAATTCTAAATATACACGCACAACTAGCCGCACAGAAGTGAACCTACCGTCCTTAATTTGCAGTGTCTGATCAGCACATACCTGTAAAGAAAGAAAAAACAGGCGTTAGAAGCTTCCATTGTACACATTGAAAACGCACGAGACAAAATTGGTTGAAAAAAATAAGAAAGAATAGGAAACATCTAGTATGACTTTTTTGCAGTGATTGCATAATTGCTTCCCGTATATGCTGGTACTTCAGCATATTCCCCGCATTAATGCAAATGCCCTTTTCCTAGGGCTTATACAGCATTTTTAAAGGCTATCTGCTCCAATAGTTCCATTTCGTCCCAATGTTCAATGTTTTAATATATTAACATTATTCTGATCTTTAATTTTCTATTCTTCCAGTTAGTTCTCTAGAAAACTCAAAAGAATTGCCTTAGTTGTCATGCGTTTTTCTTCTCTAATAACTTATAACCGGCTACAAGGTGAATATATCATTTTTTCCGTTTATTTCCATGCCTTTTGTAAACATAGATGCAAAAATATTATAGATGAAAATTAACATGAACATTCGTAGAAAATGTATACCTGATATGTTAAGATACTTTTTGTTATGGACGTTCCAAAGTGAAACAAGGTTTCATTGCGATTCGTATACATTTCTAGTTTGATGTAAAGACACTTTTGAAATTGGAAAACGGTTTTATCTCTTATCTTTTATAATATATGCATCAAATTCTTTGTTCGCCTCCGTTAGTAACTTTTTACCGCATTCATTAAATTATTTAAAAATAACTTTTGTTAAACTTGAAGGGTGTATTAAAAATACTGTGATATATTCAATAAAGTGTATGAGGAAGTGTAAAGATGTTCATACTTAGAGAAACCATTTAAACTTTGAGACTACATCACGTTTTTTTCCCTCCCCTTTTCAGATGCATGTATATCTTAAACGAATGTACATTTCCGAAATTATTTTTTACTAAAAATTAGCATATTACTTATGTGTAACAGAGTGCTTTATTTATTACGGATGTGGCTTTTTCTCAAGCTGAAAATTATTTGGCCACTTCGACCCTCACTCACTCAGTGCGAAATGCTTTTTATTTAGTGACAATACCGCTAAACAATTTTTTAATTTATTTTCCGTAGTGTTCATGTAATGTTATTGTCGGTCCTGGTGGTGTAATGGTTACCATACTTGCCTCCTAAACCCAAGATCCCGGTTCGAACCCGGCCAGGACCGATGGACTTTTTCGGGGCGTAAAACCCCTAAGTATGGCTTCCTTCGGAAGGGAAGTAAAGCCGTGGGTCCCGTGTCGTACATTTACGGCACGATAAAGAACCTCAAGCCTGAAAGAGAGGCCTCTGAGCAAAATTTGTCGGCCGTTTCACGCCGAGTTGAATGGGACGCTGATGACCTGAGCTGTTAAAGAGCGTTCATAAATAAATCAATCCAAAAAAATGCATGTAATGTTATGGCATACGGATTGGTTACATTAGAAAAATTTCATGCTTTGTTACTGAATTTCAGTTAGAAGAAAGTTTCAGTTATATAAAGCGTAATAAAAACCATAAACAAATTTATATGCTCTGCATCCTAAAACCCTAGTAAATTGCACATAAAAAGGAACTAATTACACACTAAAACGGTGTAGTATCCTTGTAAAGAAAATATAGATATATGAGTCCGGAAACCTCCAAAAATAATTCCATAAAAAATGAAGTTGGTTAGATATAGGCTTTTTTGATGTTGTTCTTATATCGGTAAAACTTATTATACCAAGAATGTATACAAATAAAATGACACTACACAAATAAACATTAAGCTTTTCAATTAGCAATTGTACGTCATATTTAAAAGTAGAAGCACACGGAGTATACAAATTACATAAGGGTTGGTAACAGGTTAATAGTTTCCTCTAAAACTGACTTGTAATTACACTGCACACACATTGGAAATATTGTATTCCTCTGCAACCTGCATTTAGTTACAATGCTAATCCGACATTATGAATGAAAGGCTTTGGGCGAAGGAGAAGTACATATGGTTATTTGAATGAAATCGTGACAAAATCTTCCGTGCCCTGGTATTAAAGCTCCAGTTGCACAACCCTCCAGACATATTCAATAATTTTAGTGCAATGATACAGACTAACGCCCGAGTTGAGGGCAAGCATTTTAGAGTTAGGTCTTAAAGCTAATACCACGACACTGGCATGATCCATGATTGCAATTCCTTCTGTGGATTGAAATATAAGTAGTGCCACAACGTGCTCACAGTCAGAAAACCGCAAAGGGGGGCCGAGGTTGTTAAGGCGCGGACTTGTGAGCGGGAGGTCTGGGGCTTGAATTCCGCCAGGACCGTCCTCCCTGACTGAGGTTTCTCCAGGTTTTCCTCAGTCCGCATAAATGGCAAATGCCGGGGAGGTACCCAAAACTTAGGCCAGGAACGCTTCCTTGTATAAAAAATCCTTCCCAATATATCATTTCATTTCATGTATCATCAGTGTACACCGCCTGTGCTGTCTCAGTAGTAAAAACGGGCATTAAACATCATTATAAAGCCAGAAAATAGTGAGTAGTTTGAACAAGCTGCCAAGGAAAAGATATTTAATCGAGAGCTCCCAATGGATTACGTAGAATTCGAGTTGTTTCCTTCTAGATTCTGGTTTCTAAAGTACCAGGTTTTATATCTCTAGTCATGTGATTAGGAAATGCAACGTTCATGTAACGACAACTATTGAGACTCAAGTACGAAGTAAGGCACCGTGCAAGCCTTGGCAAGCAATAGTGTATTAATACGTTGCTTTTTCCTACGACCAGTTACGAAAGTATTTGGTAAAACTGTACATTTATGTATAAACACTTTATGAAACAATGAACATAGTCTGAAATAGTGAGAAACAAAACACTGTAAGACATTATGTATGACTGTCTAGTCGGCATTAATATGGAAATAAACAAAATAAAAACAATTGTGTTTCCGTCAGTTGTGGTTTTTCAATTACTATTTTGTTTAAAAATATCTGACAAGAGCGATATCGATAAAGCAGGAGTACGTTCAACATTTCTTGAAATACTAGAGGAATTTATGAACGCGAATAATAATTTATTACTTGAAAATCGAAAATCTACAAACCTTGAGACAATTCACGAAGTTGAGGACAACTAAAAACAAAAAATCGATATCAAAATGAACACACAGTAAATAAGTTTATTTTTATATGGGAGTAGAAACAAAGCTTTTGAAATGCTGGTTCAAAAGTTTTCACTTTCAGATCTATGCTTCCTATTTATATTTCTTTAGATAATTGATAAATTACTACTGAAAAGTAAAATGCAAAATCACACCCAAACATGCATAATCTTCTATTTTTACACTGAGGGAGTAGTAGAGTGTCAGGATTAGATAGTGGGTGCCAGCTCGAAGACTGTACAGAGTTGGAGACCTGCCCAGTACTCCGTTATATTGACCCGGGAGTAGTTGTGTAATTGAGCTCATCAGCAGTGTTAAGTGGACGCAGGATAAAGTTTCATTTATCAATATTAAGGTAGAAGAATGAATATTTAGTGCCGAACATGTTGTCACTCTTAGTCACAGCCACTCAGGTTTTTAATAACAGCGCTCGTGTGTCGCAGTAACGAGAATAAAAGAACCACTGGCATAACCCTGCATGATTACCGTTATTTCATCTGTCACATAGCGCAAAAAGTTAGCATAGATCTATCTTGTTATAGTAAGGTCCATTCAAATGATTCGATTAAATGGTTCCAATTCTAAACTTATTCCTTTTGGAAAATTTCAATGTTACAACAAAAAATAAAAGGAGTATTTGTGTTCTAAGCAAGCGCCACAGAAGCTTCACTACTCTTCTGATCTGTGAAGAATTTAATGTTCTGAGAGCTAAGTCAATTTTGGTGTCAGCCGTCAAACATCACCTGAGGGCTTAGACTGCATAACTTCAAAATAACCAGCACAACAAACGAAGAGGTTACAGTTGACTGGGAAACACCTAATCTGGAGTAAGCAGCTTCAAAATAACCAGCACAACAAAACGAAGAGGTTACAGTTGACTGGGAAACAGCAAATCTTGAGAAAGCCGTAAATTGCCTTAAGTGTTCTTTACAGACGAATCAAAGTTTGAAGTTATTAATTGGATCTGGCAGCTCACCGGTGAACATGTGATGACGCAACTCATATTACTTCCTTGAAGCAATGAATGAATGATGTTTAACGCCCGTTTTTACTACTGAGGCATCATAGGCGATGGACACTGATGATACATGAAATGAAACGATATATTGTGAAAGGATTTCTTTTTAAGGAAGGAAACGTTCCAGGCCTATTTGCCATTTGTGAGGACTGAGGAAAACCTGGAAAAAAAAAAAACCCAGTCAGGGAGGACGGTCCTGGCGGGATTCGAACCCCAGAATTCCCGCTTACTAGTCAGCGATTTAACGACCTCGGACACCCGTGGCGGTCCCTTGAAGCAAGGTGGACGTTCTCAGATGATAGAGATATTTTGCTGGAGATAAAATTATTGATATATTATGAGAACATTATGAACAAGGAAGGCACCAGTGCAACCAATAAGAACAATAAATTTAAGTCATAAATTTCCATTGGCCACTCTAATCCCCATATGTAAGTCCCTTAGATGTTACGTGGATTGAACTAGATAAACAGAGAGACAAAAGTGTTCAGCAACATGGTTAAAATTAAAGAGACTCTGAAAGGCTGCAAGAAGAAAATGCCGCTCCAACCTTTGGAGAAATTTATCTAATAAATAGCTTTGTTTTGTTGCAGTTTTAGTTACCTACAAGAATAATGTCGAGGAAATTCCTATCGCATTAATTTATTTATAAGTTGCAGACAGCGTTCCAGATTCGTTGAAACATAACGCCTTCGAGTGATAATGCGCTGCGATTCTTCGCTTTGCAAGCATAATATAATTCAGACGTGACTCGGCGCGGGCACCACTGCACTAGGTGATCAAGTTAAAAGTATCGTGTTATATGCATGCTATTTGATTAAAAGAAAAAAGGTCCTATTCGATACAGCGCGCTTTTTACAAGTTATCCAGCAAAACTGTGTAGCCACTGTAGTAGTTGTGCTACATGCACTAAAGACGCCGATTAGTATGTGTGTGTTCCGTTAGTTTTGTGGCAGAGTGTGCAATGATGCCGTGGTTAAGAGCGAAGGTTCGCTTCCCGACATGAATCACTTATTCTTAAATTAATATCTGTAATATATGACGTATTAGTTTTGCAATATTGTTTCCCATATGTAGCAAGCTTTAACTTTAGCATTTTATAAATATTATAATGATATTACGATATTTCCTTCAGTATTTGTTTTATCTAAATGCAATATGCTACACCCGCATTCCCTGCACATGCACGAAGGACAAAAGATGACTTATAGGCACAAATTCAAGAAGCTTGGGATGTTGTAGTCTCTAGTTCACACTACTGTAGAAATGTGATATCATCTATACCCCGAAGATTGAGGGCAATTATACATGCTGAGGGTACATAAAATTAATATTAATTTGTGTCCACTTCTGTGTGTTTTCAATTTATAACATGTTTCTGTTCATGTATTTATGTATTTGATATTTTGTAAAGAATGCCTTAGTTTGTGATTACGTTTTGTATGTGTAAAGGAAAATCCATAAAATTCAAAAAATACGTTAAAATATAATATGATATAAAGCAACACGGTGTTCTACATATATATATATATATATATATATATATATATATATATATATATATATTTTTTTTATAAAACTAATAATAATAAATAAATCAAAATTGTTGTGTGCAATTTGAACCCAGAAGTTTACGCACACGAGCAATGCTTTCTAAACTACTTGGCCACCGCTACTGTACCCTAATGTTCTCTTTCCAGATGCTTATGATTGTGACCATTACGTTTACAAGCAAAGCTTTTTAATAGTGCTTTACACTCGTTTTTACTACTGAGGCATTACAGGCGGTACAAGAAAAGCTCCCACTACAGTGTGCACTCGCTGCGTGCACTCGTGAATATAGCGTTTCTGAGCATCCGATCGACACTTAGGGGTGGCAAATTTTTTTTTCAAAGGGTGTACGCTATTAGGGGATTTAACGCAAACAAGTGAAGATCGATGCCTTTTTTTATTCTAGTGACTTGGCAAGACCCAAACAAGCACAATGATTGTTATTTTTGTTGCGCGAATATTGACGGGTTGTCTGCAAAATACCTTAAATTAAATACCCAAAGTTTGAGTCTGAAATAAATCTCCATGTTGACCGCTTCAAGTTTCAAATTCTGCCGAGAATGAAGTGGAACTTATTCATAAAATGGAACTAGAAATTGACGCAATTTATAAAAACCTAATATTCAAAATGTAAGCATTCTAAGATCTCCAAGTTTGAAGATGAAAGAGTTGTGCAATATTAATTGACTTCCATTGGAATCTTTTGATCCCAAAGGTACAAACGGAACTTCTGGCTTCTATATATCTTGTCAGATTTGGCGTACAAATATTTATGTAGTGATGTGACTATTTATTGACTTATCTTAGCGAAGTTTAAAAGTAATGATTTTGAATTTAAAGCCTTCCTTACTAATTGCCATGCTGAACGTTATGAAAATATGAATGTAATGCTAGAAGCAGCAGCGTCTATTAGTGGAACATCTGCGGAGTTTTAATCATTGGTATTGTCGCGTGTGCAATACGTCAATGAGAAACCACTACATTACCCAAAATTATACAAGGGTTTAACCCTTCCCTTGAGTAGAAGACACACGTGTACCAATATATTTTACTTGTCTTCTACCCTCAAAAACAAAGCATGTTTTCAATCAACTTCTTAATCGCTCCACATGTGATAATCTTCCTTCCTTCTGTCGGTGCTGGTGGTGTAGTGACAACTATACTTCCCTTTTAAACCCAAGATCCCGGGTTCAAACCCGGCAATGGTTTTTTATCGGGGGTAAAATTCCTAAGTATGACTTCCTTCGGAAAGGAAGTAAAATCGTGGGTCCCGTGTCGTACATTTGCGGCACGAATAAGAACCTCAGTCTGAAAGAAGAGGCCTCTGAGTAAAATTTGTCGCCCGTTTCACGCCTGAATTGAATAGGACGATGATGACCTGAGATGTTAAAGAGCGTCCGTAACAGTAAATAAACCAAATCAACAATCTGTCGGTTCTGGTGCTTCTAGTGGTAACCATACTTGCCTTCTAAACCTAAGATTGTGGGTTCAAGCCCTGCTTTGATCGATGGATTTTTTCGGGCATAAAAATCCTAAGTACGGCTTCCTTCGGAAAAGAAGTAAAACCGTGGGTACCGTGTCGTACATTTACGGCACGAAAAAGAACCTCAAGCCTGGAAGAAGAGGCCTCTGAACAAAATGTGTCGGCCGTTTCGCGTCCTGAATTGAATGGGATGCTGATGACCTGAGATGTTAAAGAGCGTCCATAAATAAACTTAATAAAAAAACTTCCTTCTGGAATGGTTGTTACTCCAGTATGCACTTCATTCCGTAAGGCATCTTTACGATTGCAAGTGCTTTAGGGGGTTAACAGACATACCTTCTAAGTCAATTTCACAAACTATAAACATACAGAAGTGAGTCGACATATTTATTTCAAAGGCTAAGGGAATCGGCCTCAAGCAGCTGGATATTAATTTTTAAATTTAGCTGCTGCGTCCGAAAAGCACAATCAGGTACATTTTAATAATTTACATGTCTACTTCGAGCCTCCCTAGTGCTCAAAGCCCTATGCAGAAATTGCCTTTCGGGGACACAAATTGCATGGAATATCCAGAGTACATTCACGTGTGTTTCATTGATACGGAGCATCCTTGTCTGTAAGTATCACCACCTACATCCTCTCCTGGGGGTTTAGAAACTCTCAGAGAATCTTGCTTTGTCAACTGTTTGTAATTTTCATTATTATTCTTCTGTAAGTAAACTCTTAACTAGAAAGAAGTCCACGTTGTGTTTCAAAACTTAAAGTGACAAACCTATCCTCGCATCCTTCGGTGAACCACTTGGCCAGCTCAACGTCCCTGAGCCGCAGCTCTACAAGCGACTTTGCCGGCATTGGGACGTGACAGTATGTCTCTGCATATGTTGGGTTTACAAAGTTCTGCTACTTCCTGTGCCTCTGAGATAGTTGAAATAGGCAGTACAGATTTGACTACGCCTAAGGATAAACTAAATACAACTGAACTTCCAGTGTGCCCCAATGGCTGGTTCAAAATAGTGTTATGCCTTTCCTTCCATATAATGCTTAATTGGAATACGTGCGATGCTGTGTCGTGTATAAAAACAATATTCTGCTGACCATTTCTACCTTCCGATTCAGTCTATTAAATTTACTTCAGGTTATAAATATTACTGTAAGATTATAATTAAAATATCCTTTGTTTTTGCTTTAATACATTTTATACTGATATTAAAATTTGATATATGTGTTCGTTTTCCTCTATTTTATATATCAGTCATTGTTTAAATAAACAAGAAATTTCCGTAATGAACATAAAAAATGTATGTAGAACAACGTATTTAAATCAGGAGACTAAGGTAAGTTTACTTTTTCTGGTCTCACCTATTTATTCTCGTATTAATGGGTGATACACAATTCTGAGCGAAGCTGTACATTGTATAGTTTAACTAGCAATAATAGCTTAGAGGGATACACGAAAAGTTAGTTTTTATCATGAATATTTATTGTCTACATCAGTTTTATCGCTATACCAGTGAAATCCAATGTAGTGTTCAGTTCGTTTTCTATCTGACAGAGAGCTTTAAATGCATAGTCGTCCCCTTGCACAACATTTTTTGAAGCTTTGCTGGTGATTAGTTGCGTTATCCCATTTCAGAGCATTTGTTTCGTTTTTACTGCTATATAATGGCATTTCTAAAGAAATGTACAACCTGGCATTTTTCGTTCCAGATCTAGGAAAACCACGAAAAAAATAATAGTGAAAGTTTGTCAGCGCCGAAATTGAATGTAGGCCCTTTCGAAAACTTCTAAAATCCTTACTACCTAATTCCTCATTTCTGTGGCGACCTCTATGACAACATCCGGCTTGCCAGACCTTGGCAATTTAAAAAGAGTAAGCTATCATTCTAAACCTCATAATTATAAAGATTTTTTCTTAGTTTTATGAATGAACATAAGAACCTGAGTTAAATTCATTTAAAATAAGCTATTTCATTTAAAGGAGGCGATGCATGCTCTTATGCACTTAAACGGCTAACAATTCATATTTAAAAATTATATTTTGAAAATCAACGGTTTTTAAATAATTAAACAGGCGTTGTTCTTGAACTGCGTGTCCCACGAAACACCAGCCCAGCCGCCAGCCAGCCTCAAACGTGCATACAGATAAGGTCACGCAGAGTCAGAAAATGAAGGAATACTGGTGGAGAGGGGAAAGCAAAATAAGAGAGGCGTGTTATTGCAACCAACATATGGTGCTATTTCAACCTGTGTTTTAGGAAGCAGTTCACGGGCAGATTTTTCTCTGCGGCAAAGAATTACAATAGAGGGATAACGTGCCTCCCAGTTCCATTAAGAAAACGCGGGAAAATTTTTCAATCCAGTTTCCTCGTGTTGGTGTTTATGCAAAGAGCAGCACGCAAGATTTTTTTTTATTTTGTTTTCTTTTTTAAATTAGTGTTTAACGCCAGTTTTTACTACTGAGGCACCACAGACGTTGGACACTGGTGACACATGAAATGAAATGGTAAATTGGGAAAGGCTTTTTTTTAACAGGCCTAATTTTAGGGTACTCCCCCGGTATTTGCCATTTATGAGAACTGGGGAAAACCTGGAAAAAACCTCAATCAGGAAGGTAGGTCCTGGTGGGATTCAAACCCCAGACCTCCCACTCATGGTCCGAGCCTTAACGACCTCAACCACCCGTGGCGGTATACAAGAGTTAGCGAAGAAGTGGGGTACAACAAGGTCAGCTGTGGATCCGAAAAAAAAAAACTAACAAACAAAAGCGAGAGCTCCCTGCTGAGCAGACATTCTTAGATATCCTACTATAGATACGTAAATTAACGAAACAAGTACAATGCCCATTTTTGTTTACAAGGTTGGAGCTAGTATTTCGTGGAGCACCTGCAGTACAATAGAAGTCAACAAGGAAAATCTTTAGTGAGCAGACATCAACAGAAATCGGAAACAAATACAAAAAACAGCATGGAAGTGTTCCTAAGGAACAACCATTTGCCATCGGAGTAATAGGATGCTAACTCGTATGCAGTGTTTAGTGCTATCAAATTATCATTCAAACGAGTCACTTCTAATTACTAAATAATACGAACCGTTCCTGAACATTATGTATGTTTAAAATATATTGCCGATTAATAATATTTTGTAGATTCTTATAGGGAATCCTTGTGTTTTCCACATTACATTATTCCATTAAACTTATATTAATGTGTGAATTAGTTGAAATGTTAGTGTTCCTCCTCACATTATTTTGAATGATTTATTTATGGACGCTCTTTAACATCTCAGGTAAACAGCGTTCCTCAGATTATGAAATAGGTAAAATATTACATACTGTTTTCCATTTAACGCATTCAGATAACATTAATATCAGGTTATGTTGTGCTGTCGTTTGTGTTCCATCATTCCACTGGGGTTATATCTTAATTTCCTAGCATTTATTCTTCTTATTGCTTTTAGCAGATCTACAATGAAAGACATTATCAGCAACAACTCAAGCTGCTGCACTGAAAGTCGTTAAATAACACATCGAAGATTTGGTCCAGCACTCGCTAACCCCTGCCACTAGCCAGAAGCTATTTTAATTTCCATTAATGGAAGTACATCACTTCACTTGTCATTATCTGCAATCTACAGTCAGAACATTTCCATTCTCCTACCCGCACAGAAGCCGCGAGCGTGCGGTTCTGTTTGAGGTAGGTCAAGGACAAGTTTGGGCAACGTCAGCACACATTGGTTCTGTCCATCTCTAGCAGGCAAGGTTTTCAAGGTAAATGTAATATGTTACTTTTTCCTCAACTATTTATAATGTTTTATTTCTCTATGATTACTATTAAAGTACTTTCGTAAACTATTTTAATTATGATGCACAGGAACCAGAGTCCGAAGAGCTCCTGTATAATCTGACGGCTGTGGTACAAAGCTGCAAAAATATAATAAAATAAGAATTGCTTGTTCAAGCAACGCGATAATACTTCTCTCCAATCTCGTTCTCACCATAATCGACACCACTAACACATTCAATTCATCTTGAGCTGACAGTTTAGAAGTTGATGAATACACATATAGGAAATGTGTGAAACATCTACACAATGTGGCAACATTTTGACAGATTCTAAATACACTTACTTTATGCAAAAGGAACTTCACAACAGAGGCAAATTATAGCTATATATTAAATGGTTACGAATGCCACCAATTACAAAGCACGTACAGATATTTGGCAGAGCTGTAAAAGAGGTAATTTTTATCCCAAAGGAAACTTCTTCATAAAAGAGCAGTTTTATATGTAGCGTTTAATGCCCGTTTGCACTACTGAGAAATTGCAAGCTTGTGGACACTGATGATTTCTTTTTTGGTTTAGGTTTTACGCCCGAAAAAATCCATCGGTCCTGGCCGGGTTCGAACCCACGATCTTGGGTTTAGGAGGCAAGTATTGTAGCCACTACACCACCAGGACTGACGACACTGATGATACACGAGATGAAATAAAGGTAATTTCATTTGTAATGAAACATTCCTGGACTAAGTTTAGGATACTTTCCGGGTACACAAGTGTTTAATACACATTTTACCGAAAATAGAAAACCCACTGCAAAGTTTTCATACCACTACCCAACAAATCCACAAGAGTAGACACTCTTGTCCATAAATGTAATATAATTGGACCTTTGAGTGTTTTCAAATAGGTTTTAAAGTTGTTGTATAGCGTTTGAAGCTATTATTTTCATCTTACCTTTGGTGCATACAATGCATAAATGAAATATAATTCAGATTGGTGAGGATGGCTGAATGTAAAGTTTGGTTAATGGATGATTCCAAGGGAGATTTTAGCGTTTATGTACTAGCGTTGAAGTACACTTTTCTCTTATTATTTATTTCAAAACAAAATAAGCATATTTAACATTCCTCTGACATTCAAAATAATGTATAGGTGTGCAGAACTCAATTCAAGAAATAAGGGTAATTTAAGTACATAATTAGATCGGCAACGCAGATAATCGGGGTAGTGCTGGTTACTGTCCCGACTGCGTACCAGTTTAAAGTAACTGCTCATGGTTTATTAGTTTACACCATGAAGTAATCTTATTCATTCAAGCCCATTAACGCAGTTAAGTAATCCCATGTGCGTTGTACGTTTGGTCTCTTTCCCCTTCCTAAAAGCAGTTTAAAATGAAATATTATAAATACATTTTTTACATTACAAATTTCAAGCAACTTTAAATATATATACACATTGCAGTATTTATGTGCATGTGATTTTCCCTTGTGCTGTCCTAAATTTTTCTTTGTATACCAGAAACATAAAAAGTATTTATCGTTAATAAAATGGCACATTATGACACTGTTACCAAAGTAACAACTACGTCATTAAATTCTTTCAGAGCTAAAATGCAATAAACCACTGAACATTATGTTATGATAACATTAAGAAAAAAATGTATATATTATTGAAAACAGTCGGTCCTGGTGCTTTAGGGTAACCATACTTCCCAAGATAGCGGGTTCAATCCCGGCCAGGGTCGACTGATTTTTTCGGGCGTAAAAATCATAAGAATGGCTTCCTTTGAGATGGAAATAAATCTATAAATCCCGTGTCGTAGATTTACGGCACGTAAATGAACATCAAGCCTGAAAGGATAGGCCTCTGAGAAAAAATTTACCGGCCGTTTTACGCCCTGAATTAAATGAGATGCTGATGACCTGAGAAGTTAAAAGAGCGTCCGTAAATAAAACAAAATCAGCAACAACAAATAAAGGAAAAATAAATTATTCACTTGCACAATATATAATTACAGAACTAAAATAACACCATCGATGCAATGACGTCGCAAGCATAAAAGAATGCACTGACTTCGGAGTAATTCAAGGAGTAAATCAACATTAGTATTAACTATTAACTCGCTTTCCTTGTTTCTAAACATTTGCTCACATAATTGAGTATTTTGTTATAAACTATATCGTAATCAAAGTCAGAATATTTGTGTTGTTACGTTATTTTTTCCTTGGTATATATATATATATATATATATATATATATATATATATCTGAAGACACTTAAAATTGTTGACGAATTAGGCCACTGGGACCATTATATTTAATTTTAATGCTACATATTTTAGCATCTTTCGCGCAACATTACATATTTTAAAGATAATTATATACAATTATACATAAAAGTTACGTAAAATTAAAAAAAAAACATTGAATTATAGAAAATTATTCAATATTAATTAAGTTACATAATTTTTAACTAAAAGTTGTCAATGTGATATGGGGTATACAGAGTAACCAAATAACACTTTATTAGTAAATTATTTTGTGGAACAAAGTGAAATAAACTTCTCATTTTCGGGAAAATTGTAGCTTAATATTGTTAGTTGCCAGTGACTACATGGGCGCATGATTAGTGTTTTGTTCGTTTATGAAACATAATGGCGAATGCAAGGATATCGTTCGAAATAGGGAAGACAATTTTGAAGTGGTACTTTACGTTTAAAATATTATCGACACATCTAGCAATTGCGTATATTCGGGACAAATTCGAAGCTTACAGTACTGTTAAATTTTCACAAAGGACGTTCTGGGCGACGAGTAACAGCAACAACTGCACCTATCTTCGCAGCTGTGTTAACAACAATTTACAAGCTTACCACAATAGTCTATGAAACTGTGTTCACGCAAAACCCGAGTTAGTCGATCAAGAGTACAGCGAATTTTGAAGAGAGCTATGTGGATCCAAGATGATGCCCCAGCCCACTATCATCGAGATGTCAGGGCGAATTTGGATCAAACTCTATTCAGACGATAATTGGTCGAAGAGGTGCTGTCGAGTATCCAGCACGGTCTTCAGACGTAACACCTATCCAGGACTTAAAAAGATTTTGTTTTCGGAAAAGCCAACTACACCATCCGTTACAGAAGAAATCGAAATAGCGTATGCAAGTATCACACTGGACGTTACAAAACATAGTTCGGAGGCATCGACAGTATTTGGATGCTGATGGTCGCCACTTACAACACCTATATTAAGCTACAAATTTACCAAAATGAGAAGTTTATTTCACTTTGTTCCAAAGTTATTGACCAATATAGAGTGTATACATTTTTAACTCTCTGTATATTCAGCTTTCGCGATGGATCATCCATCCAACTTGCATTTTCATGCTTAACTTGTCATCTTGCACTTTCTTCGTAGACCTAAAAAATTTATTCTCGCTACCTAATGATCATGTACCTCTACCTCCTGTGTCGGTCCTGATGGTGTAGTGGTTACCATACTTGCCTTCTACGCCCAAGAACGCGGGTTCGAACCCGGCCAGGACCGATGGATTTTTTCGGGCGTAAAAATCCTAAGTATGGCTTCCTTCGAAAGGGAAGTAAAGCCGTGGGTCACGTGTCGTACATTTACGGCACGAAAAAGAACCTCAAGCCTGAAAGAGAGGCCTCTGAGCAAAATTTGTCGGCCGTTTCACGCCCCGAGTTGAATGGGACGCTGATGACCTGAGATGTTAAAGAGCGTCCATAATTATTCAATCAAAAAAAAAAAAAAATCTGCCTCCTGAAGGCAGGTTAACTTTTATCGCTGTCTTTTGTTAGTTGTGGTTACAATAAAGTAAAATAGGGTATCTAGAGTATATCCTGGAAGAGTAACAGCTATGCTTTGTTAGCTTTAACTTTTATTCTGAATACTTCATTGCCACGGCACACTCATATATAATGGGCTCTTATTTGACATTACTTCAGTTTTATAGTTACTATCTCAGATAACCATTAAACAGTTATAAATGTCTACCCGATGGCTCCAGTCGTAAATTCTTTAGCTGTGAAACTACTATTCCGGATAACTATGGGCGATGCTTTTACAACTGAAAGAAAAGTGATGTGCCAAGTGTGCGATAAAAAATAGGCTGTGTAATGAAATCTCATTTTGAAAAGTTTACGCGATGTGCGCTTTACAACAAAAATAAACAGTTGCATTCAGTTAGATAGCAGATTTTGTTAACGCAGACGTATAAAGACATATGTGAAACCATGATCGCAGTAATCATACTAAGAAACAAAGCTCTGGTGCCAAAACACCGTGTTTTTCTCGAGAAGTACTGAGGTCGTCAAGTTCCTAACGAATCTACTTTACTAAGGATACCTTGATGGGTGATACCATTTCATTACAACAGAGAGATATGGTCTTCCCGTATCTAGACTGCTGTGGATGATTTGTGTCGATATATTGCAAACTTGGTCCTGAGAAGACTAAATGCGGATAGTGCATCGAAACCGTATGTCATTGACAGCAGTGTTCTAGAACGCAATAACTACCCGATTCATTCATTAAGAGCGAACTAAAAGCATTTTGGCCTGTAGGTACACTGACGCAACAGTTTACATGTTGAAGGCCGAACGCGCGCGCACACACACACACATATACTCTTAGCCACATCCTCAACGGAATGATGGAAGACCCTCCACAATACATTGCCACCAGCCACATCTATATGTTTGAGCATACATCTGCGACATTGTGTGATGTTGAGGGATCGTTTTCACTATATAAAGAACTCTTTGAATCACAACCTCTGAAAAATGAAGAAATATCTTGGAACAAATTGCTATTTCATTGACTTTAACATTTATCAAAAGCTAATGTCATGTTTAAATGTGCACTTGTGTTCATAAATATGATTTATGTTTACTTTAAATATAAAACCTTTTTGAAACACTGATTAAGTCCCTGATATTACAAATTTGGTGCATATTTTGATGTTTGCTATATATTTCTGTACATATTTTTAAAATGATATTACATAAAAATCCAAATAATATTCTATAACTGAGCGAAATTTAGTACAAGGGGTCTTATAACATGTGAAAAATACAAATCCTTTCAAAAAAAAAAAAAAAAAAAAAAACACACCTCCCCTAAGGTCATTCCCTTTGATATAAAAGAGACCGAAGTTCGTTTCGAGTGTCCAATTTAGATCAATATCAGACTTTCTCTTGTCGAGGGTAATTCAAAAAGTATTTTATTGTTATATTTTGTAGTTGAGCAAGTGAAGATAGTTCAGGACAAAGAACACTGTTGGGTGACGAACATGTTGCCAACGCCAGTTGTTCAACAGGGTAATTTGTAATCGTTAGACCTGCAAATTTACAGCTAGCTTTCACACCGTTCTATACACAGAACCATTCCATCGCTAGCTGCTTGCAGATTCCACAGAGCTCCAAAAACTGCGCGCGCTTCCTCCCTTGACCACTCTTTCAGCACCTTCGTTATTTTATAAATGCTACTGTGTTTATGTTCATTGCACTGGCCAGTGAAGGTGCGGGACTACATAATAGTGGGTATGCAATTTGCAGCCGGCTGATTAATTTTCTTTTGCAATGACAACTTACGTTTTTAATTCACCTTCGTAGAACTGCATTATTTAAATTTGGTTGGTCACACAATGCTTAGGTAAGGTTTTGGAATTGGAATCAGAGAGAAAAATTAAAGGCTATGCCCTGGACTTGAGCCACGGATATTCGGCTTACCTCACCGTGCTCTGTTCGATCACAACCGTTAATCCCCCCGTCCAAGTTCTTATATCCTGGAAACTCTCATTACAGATATTTTATCCCTAACTGTAGTTTGTGACCCAAACTTGCTAGTTAAGCACACTATTAGGGTTAATTGAATTATTTATATAGGTTTTCTTTTCATGCGCACGTGTTAACCACGCGTATAGTTTAGCTCTATGACACATGCCCTGCTTTTCCCTGATTTCATTCCGTATGGAGTGGGGAAGTAACAAATGCGGGGGGAAATTTCTTGTGCTCTTATGTCAACGAAATTTTTAGGGACGTGGTACAAGAAAATGACAACCCCTTAACAAGTGAATATTGTACGATAGACACTGTTTTGGGGATACAGTCGTACAAAGTTTTGAGTGACAAACTAATGCCGAAACTGACAGAAGCTACAATAGCAACAAATGAATTAAAATGGGAAGATATTATTATTCCAAGCATTCCTACAGTGTCTGCTGATTGTAAGGGTTTGCAGTATCCAGTACGACTTCTTGCCAATAACCTGAAATAAAGTTCAAGCACGGTTGCAGGCATGAACGTAGAAATTTCGTATTTTTCTCACGGTGAATTAAATTTAGCTAGCCCCAGAGTAGGAACGTCTTAGCATTTATACATTTATGCAGCGAATTGAAAGACGATAATAACTGTACAGAGTTATTCAAAAGTCTAGTGCAATATCATATAGAGCTGAGTAATTTCATATAAATTTGTTATTAGGACAGATGACCTAACATGAAAGGAAGTACATGCATGTTTAATTTAATTGTGTTTTAAAAACTCACGAATTACACTTATGACATAAACTGAAACCTTTAGCATTACAACTGCCATGTCCTATCATTTTCTCCGCACGTCATATGGCACTGAAACATGTCCCTAATCATAGCCGGTTTCAATGTTGCAATAAGTGGCTTGCTTTTTATTTGCGGTTATTTTGCCGTTTCAATTTGTTCGGTATCTGTATTAACAATGGAATTATGTTACGGCGTCGGAAGTATGTCCAAAGCAACGGAGCAAAGTATTTATCATGTTGCCAAAATACGTGCATTGTGTACTAAAACAAGACTGCGTTTGTTTATTTTTACATGTATTACACTAAAGTTAAGCTTCGGCTACCCTGAAATAATGAGTAATGGATTCTGATTTTTTCATTCCATTGCGTTAGTACTCAATCCATTTTATACTTCACGCCTTTAAAGATCGGCACCTAGCTGTTCCCAATATCTCACTTTCGTGTGTTGTTTTAAAGTATTTCTTGTTAGTATGACCTGAACATTTTGTTCTTACATAGCGTGAATTTATACATGTTCATATTTAGCATATGAAGCGTGTCCGAAAAGTAAAAATACAACCACATTAATTAGCACATCGTTCTCTGCAGATAATTACTGATAGACATTTATTTTTCAATATAGTTGCTGACATTATACAAACACGTAAAAATCCTAAGTATGGCTTCCTTCGGAAGGGAAGTAAAGCCGTGGGTCCCGTGCCGTACATTTACGGCACGAAAAAGAACCTCAAGCCTGACAGAGAGGCCTTTGAGCAAAATTTGTCGGCCGTTTCACGCACTGAGTTGAATGGGATGCTGATGACCTGAGATGTTAAAGAGCGTCCGTAAATAAATCAATTAAAAAAATATCTGCAGCCTGCGTGTAATACCACGTCTTGACATCATTGTCGAATCATTTTCCACCAAGATGTTTCGAATAAGGTAAATATCGCTGGACGCAAGGTCCCAGTTCTTGATGATCGAAACCTTAGTTGAATATTTTCAGAACCGCTGTGGTGAAATTCATTTGTGTGGGGTTGAGCATTTTCATGAAGCAGGAGGGCACCACGTGTCAACATTTTCCTTCTTTTCGTTTGAATGGCCAGTTGAAGATATTCAAATGTCTGACAATGTGCAGCAGCATTAATTGTTGTTCCAAAAGTCATGAACTCAAACAGAAGAATGCCATGTCTGCTCAAGAAAAGAAAGCCATTCCTTTATTTTGCGGAGATTAAAGTTTTCAAGTGTATGGATATTTAAAGAATGCTTATAGAGCCATAGCAGTGACTGTTTCTTGGATTAAAGCGTGTGGTAAAAAACAAGTTTCATTCCCAATGGCAAAGGAACTCAGCAACTCACCTACTTCTTGTGATAAGGTCAGATGCAAGCCCATTTATTCCTTTTTGTGTTGGTACGAGAACATTTTTGACACCCAGCATCACCCTAATATTTCAGGAGACACTTTGGGAACTAAGTCATGCAATGCTTTAATTGTTACAAGCCGATTTGCACGAATTGCTGTGTCAAATCTGTGAAAAAAGGTCATCATAGAACACAGACGGCCTACAGTTCTTATATTGGTCCTATCTCCAAAGAAATCACGGAATCACTTGATTACATTTTACCCATTCATAACGTTTCCATAAACAATAACTGGGAAAGGATTTTCTTTTTAAGAAAGGAAACGTTCCTGGCCTAACTTTAGGGTACCTCCCCGGCATTTGTCACTTATGAGGACTGAGGAAATCCTGGGAAAAACCTCAGTCAGGGAGGACAGTCCTGGCGGGATTCGAACCCGAGACCACCCATTTACGAGTCCACACCTTAAAGACTTCGGCCACCCGTGGCGGTACACTGCCTGTGATGTCTCAGCAGTGAAAAGAGACGTTAAACATTAAAAAAAAAAAATAAATAAAAACATTAAATCTCCTTGTTATATACGGAAAATTTTAACTACCGTTATGGTATGAATTTCTCCATTATTTCTCAAAGACCAATTTAATATGCGTCGCCCTTTTTATTCACATTTTCATTTGTTACAAATAACATTTGTTACGTAGAGATTTCTTTGAATCAAAGAAACAAATCCAAACCAAAATTAATTCTGTTTGTAACAGTTCGTCCCATCCATTCCCACTGAAATATAATTATAATGTATATTTATTTAACCCAATCATATTTTGGCGTTGTAATTAGTAATATAAATATTATGTATATTACATTATAATCTTTGATTTCAGTGTGAGAGTTGTACAAAAGTCAAAATTCACTCTGGTTGTCGTTTGAAAGCTTTTGTCAAGGATAAACTTGAGACTTTGCACTTTTCGGCGATATGGATTTATTTGATTTCTCTTTTTTGAGGATAGTTTTTTGGATTTTTGAGATTCAAGATGTTGATAGAATATTAAATGAGATTAGGTATTTGCTTTCCATTTCTTTGCATGATTTTCTTTTCAGGTGATAGTAAATATTGATTCATAGTATCATAAAACGATTTAGACTGATAACCTTAGAGCTTGAAGAGAATGATATTTCCTTAGTGATTGAATTGTATAGTATTGAGTTAGTTTTGGATTTCAAACGTCTATGATGACTGGTTGATTAGATTTTGCTTGAGCAGTCAAATACTTTTCAAATAAAGTCATTGCAAACAGAAGATAGGAGCTTTAAATTTTCAATTACAAATGTAAAGCTATCTGTTTACGAAGAACAATCCAGTGGTACCAACAGAGCTGGGACAGAACGCAACGAGAGTATGGTGCGGTTCATTTTCCTTCATATAAGCTGGTTCAGCGAAGAAGTTAGGTTATTGCCTGGTGTCTCTATCGCATATTTCCCGAAACGCATGCTTCGTTTGCTACTTGTGAATTCATAGTTTACTCATATGCTCAACTCCTTGTAAACTGTACAGAAAGCCAATTTGGGAGGTCTATGCTGGCTCGAGCGGTGCACCTTTATCAAACGTACCCAAATAATCGATACTGGATTCCATTTTCTGTTCCGTGCCTCATTCAACTGGTCATCATCAAGGTAGGTTAGCCGCGCCCAACACAGCAACAGGTGTGTTTACATAGCCCAGCTAGTGATTAATTGTTTGGAACCGGTACACTGAGGGCAGGGCAGCGAAATCATGTTGACAGCAACCGCCCCAGTCCAGCTGAGATGAGATGCCGCACTCCTTCTTCAAGTGATTATTTATTTAGTTGTCTTCCTTTAGTGAATATCTCACATCTTAAGAGCTCCTTCAGCACCTTTTACAGTCCTACGTCATTCGTGCAATTTTCCCAAGAGTAACGTTATGCAGTGAGCGCGGAGCATTGTTTCCAACATACAGCTGTCATTAATGATGTGTTAAATCATAACGCGTCTTTTGCATTAGTAGAAGACAAGCAGAAATAATGAACTACGAACATACAAGGATAACGGTATATTATTGTGCATAAACAAATGAAAAGAAGCAAACTCTTTGTGTGCAGAAAGGGAGGCACATAAAAGAAGTTTCAGAAAATTTCATTTACCATTTGCAAAAGTCTAAGGTTAACATTCTTGAAATACACAGAATCATCGCCAATGTGCCAATACAGTAACAACTTATACCAACTAAACAACTAAATGCTGACTTTGACGACCCCCATGTTGCAAAAATATCTGCCACTTACGGGAGAAATTACCGCCACAGGTAGCCGAGATCGTTAAGGCGCGGACTCGTGAGCGGGAGGTCTGGGGTTCGAATCCCACCAGGGCCGTCCTCTATGACTGAGGTTCTTCCAGATTTTCCTTAGTCCTCATAATGGAAAATTCCGGGAAGATAACCTAAAGTTAGGCTGGGAGGTTTCCTTCCTTAAAAAAAAAAAAATCTTTCCCCATATATCATTTCATATATCTGCAGTGTACACTACCTGTGGTGCCTCAGTAGTAAAACGGGTGTTAAACACCATTCATAATGAAAACTGGAGAAATTGAGAATTTATTACACTTCCCTTCGAGAAATGGAAGCTATCTTGCGACGGATATGTGTTGTCATAGTGTGTTTAAAAATCTTCAATGTATTTAATTTTATATTACCCCCCCTTATTGTGCACTGCAATGAGCATACATCACATGTGTTAATTTGCAACATTTTACGTCAGATATCCATAAATAGATACACTAGTTTCAGAAATATGTTACATTTCGCCGAATTTTATTTAAAGCTTTTCATCATTACAAAATTTAACTCTGTCCCTATTAACAGTTTATGTTCCAAACAGAATTGAATTGGATTGGACAGTTAGGGACGGAGGGAGCATTTCAGTCTTGCTCAAGGGCTGGTCGTTTGAGTCTGCGCTTCCAGCGGCCAGTATCGAGAGATGGTGAGGCGCGGACATAGACGGGGGTCATTAATGTTTCAAGATATAATAATCCGGCGGGGCCCCCCTCAGAGGGTCCATTTCTGTACCAGAAGTGGGACAGAAACCTATCCAAAGTGCAAGTCGCAAACAGGATACCTCTCGACCTTGCAATAGAACCAACGGAGTGAAAATAATATCCAGCCCAGCATTCGCCTAAACGACCAGGAAAACAACGGGAAAGCCCAAGTTCAGGACGGGCTGCCTCCAGGGATCTCAACCCGGGAGCTCTGAAATGCGAGTTGGAAGCATTACCGCCTGAGCGCCATGGATGGCCGAGGACGTTAAGGTGCAGACTCATGATAGGGAGATCTGGAGTTCGATTCTCACCAGGACCATCCTCCCTGACTGAGATTTTTTTCAGGTTTTCCTCAGTTCTCATAAATGGAAAATGCCGGAGAGGCACCCTAAACTTAGGTCTGCAAAGATTTCTTCCTTTAGAAAAATCCTTTCCCAGTTATTATTTTATCTCATGTATCGTCACTGTCTTCCGTCTGTGATGCCTCAGAAAACCTATTAAAAATACCGCCTGAGCTACATCGCTGGATCGAATACAGTTACTTCAGGGCAGCATTTTATAGGGAACAACTATATATAATGCAAATATTTTCTTTTCAGTTGTTAGCATAATTCCATTATGAATGACTGAGATTCGGCAAAGATGCATCTAGTGGAAAGCTAGAGAAATTAATATACAGACATGAGATAGGGAGTGAATTACAGAAAAGGTTTGTCTAGAGAAGTGTATTTACCCTTGAAAGGCGAAATATGCATGAACAAGTTTACTTCATTTGAACATTAAGCAATAACGTATGTTGATGGAGGCAAATCTATGCTAAAAAACATTTTTGTTGATATTGAAGAGAACCTGAAAACCCCTAACAAGAAATGGACCGAAACACGAATTGCTTTACCGTAAGAACTGCTACGTCAGGAATACACACGCAAAGGAATTTTCTTTGTTTTTTCGTAAAATAAACTTGTAAACATATAACGTCTGTTTTCTTTCTCAGTTTAAAACATTTTCCAGAAATGGTTACTGTTCCTCGTTAGTTTTGACGAGTCAGTGCATCTGATATGTGTAAAGCCTGAAACAGGAATTTCCCCTACCCCCTAAGATTAATTAGAAGTGATAACATATAAATTCATACAGGCATCAAATATTATTCTAACAAGAGCGTAGCATTCACAGTTTCCTGAATATTACAGAGAAAGTTGCGTTGCACGAAATTGTTAAGGAGGGTGAAAAATATGATGATTTATGGCTTGCTCTGACCCAGAACATTAAATCTTGGAGAATTTTCTAAAGGCTGCGCAAGGGGAGAAAAACAGAATTCTTTTCAGAACCGTTAGGCTAGTTTTCTCCTCAAGGACATATCAACAGCTCCTATGGCATCCGTTGCGTAGTTAGGGAAGAGAACCGACGCAAAAAGTGACAAAGGCCTAGAAGACGCGAAATTTAAATCACCAATGAGAAGAAAGAATAGTAACCAAAATGTTAGAATTTCAGCGAACTTTAAATAATAACGGCGTCGGAAGACCGACCGACTAAACTAGAATACAATTATCGGAACGCCACGAGTTCGCAGTTAGTTAGTTAGTTGTCTTTGGTGGTCAGTCAGTGCAGTCAGTCAGTGGTCAGTCAAGAGTCAGTCAGTGGGGTCATATTCGTCAGTGTTCAGGTTGCTTAGACGCTGGTCACAGCACGGACTCAAGTAATATTCAATTGAGTGACATTGTAGCTACTCATCGTTCAATTTCTTGTGCTACTTTGAGCAAACTTTATTCTAGTGGAGTGAGATAAAATATTTGAATCCACCAAGGGTAGTAGTGGTTTCCCAGGCAAAAAACGTGGTTCAATAAAGGAACATATACATACTAGTGATTGTAACTGATCCATAGTTCTCATTTGAACTCACCCTCACAATTCATCTTCCCAAGGAGCGCCGAGGCGTCTCCCCCCCCCCAAAAAAGCACTAGCCTTCATAATTAAAGCCAGGGCAGCGAGGAGATTCGCCTCCTCGTAACTAATTGGAGCGGAGAACGAGGCGTGAAGACGAGGAACGAGAAGGGGACGACGGGATCTGCAGAGGAGATTACGAGGTCATTCACTCCCGTAATCTAGAATCCAGTGATTGCATCCCCTATACAACCCTGAAATGAATCTTTTATTTGAATCTGCGTCCTCTCTTCTAATACCAAAATTCCTTACAATATTGACAAACCATCATTAATCACTTTATTAAATTATCTTCGCCTTTAATCCGTCTTCACACTCAAAAATCCTGTTTCAAGCCTCAGGAAATGTAATGCATTCTAAAAACAAAATTTGGTATTCGAAAATTTTACCCGAGAAGCGAACTGAAAGTAGAGATAATCATCAGATAAAGATGAGCTGCGCACTATTAATTATACATTAAACTATAATTTTTTTAAACATTATCTTCAGTTCCTTCATACTTCTCTATAATTATTTAATTTGCTAACAATTTCCATGCTTGGAATGCAACTATACTTGTGCTCAAAACTATTGACAGTTAAGGAAATCACTTTATCCTCTTCTATTAAGAACAGCTGTTCGTGTTTTAATAGCACATCTGCTGTTAATCTTGTAATCGATGTACCTTCTATTCTCTGATTTGAACATTTGCATTTCTTTAACATGTTTTAAAGAAAGTTCATTGAGGAATGTTTTACGTTTTGCTTAAGATATTTTAAACACATAAGATGAGTTGGCTGATTGGGACTTGAAGCTAAACCAACTGAAGCACGGTTGTTTTCATCGCGCTTGGTAAATATGAACTCTTTACAAATACTGATGGCTGTTGGAAAATCCGTTATCTTTTCAAAATAAACACTTGTCTGTCTTTAATGTTTCTTCCCATTCTGTAATTCATTTTCAAACAGAGATTTTAGCTTAACAAAAAATAAATTTGAGGATCTAATTATTTCCACGAATTTGGAAAGTTTTCCAACTACAGAACATTATTGTGACATTTCGCTAAAATCTAACATGTTTTACCATAGAAGGGAAAAAATACTAATCAGCTGAAAAACACATTATTTTTAGAATTAATTGTGGCAAAACTTAAAATATCCGACTTCACAATAGCAAGATTAGTCACTTACGCTACCTTTGTAAAAATTGAGCTCACTTCGTACCAAAAGCGATCTGGTATTGCATCCCTTGAATCACATCGTAATGTAATTCAAAATGGTGGAAAGTGTTAACTGATATTTTAAATGAGAATGTGTTCCGGAGATTTCCTATTACCGAAGTTTCTTGAACAGTTCGAAAAACATTATTGGCAGATTTAAGATGAAATGAAGCGTAGCTGTTGATGTTAGTGTGGCGTCCTGATGTAAAGGGTTTTTAAATTTTTCTTCATGAATCCCGGATTGTATTCACCTCTGATTTCGAGTTTCGAGCTATAAATGCACACTTTTGACTCCTCGAAGTACGATCTAGTTTCAAAGATTTGAGCGTCCTGATGTAAAGGGTTTTTAAATTTTCTTCATGAATCCCGGATTGTATTCACCTCTGATTTCGAGTTTCGAGCTATAAATGCACACTTTGACTCCTCGAAGTACGATCTAGTTTCAAAGATTTGAGATTTCGAATCCTCCACCCTTGCTGGTAGCATATTTTAATCATGTACTGCCACAGATGATTTTGAAGAGAAAATATTTCTCTGAACTCTGCCTTAGATTATGTAAGATAATGGCACAGGAGGAAAAAGGCGAAATTAAGACATATCTTAAAGTTATAAATGGAAGATCGATAAAGATTAACAAGTCACAGCATTTTGTGACTTGTGAATGAACGGCGGTATGCATAGGTTTTATACTAGCAGGGATAGAATATATAATGATAGAAGCTGTGTTCGTTTGAGCTTGTTACTTTTATTACAACGTTCTAATCGTTGCCAGTGGATTTAATTACAGTTAGGTGAAACTTTCTGCATTAGATTGGGCCCAACTTTCTGACCTAGTCATGTGTATCAAGTACAGATCATATAACTCTATTTTCTGAATTAATTTAATACAAGCACGTACATTATTTATTCTAGAGCGAAAATATTTAATAATTTGTTTGTATTTCATTAAAATTATAATATCACAATGAAAATCACAATTCAATCATAAATTACATTGAACAAGTTCACACAACAGTACATATTTGACAGATTTTTAGTATTGATAACTTGTAAATTCGAAAATTATTAGTACATATAGAAATTCAATTAAATGAATGAGAACTTTGGTAAAAGTAAAACTAGAGAATAAAATATTCTGCAATGGTACAATACTGTATTAAAAAGTCATTAAGCAATGAAAATTTGCAAATAGATTGATTTAATTACAAAAGAAACCCAAAAAAAGAATTATGCATTTTTCTGATACTGCAAAATGTTTCCACTTCATAGAATGTCTACTTTTATATTTAATTTCTTTAAAACTGAAATATTTCCAATTTCTAAACGTGTTTGCCTAATAAAATGTTTATACTCATAATACCATCACTCAGTTTTTTGAGAGTCTGTATTTAGAAATGTCTATGTTTTTGTTACCTGCTATTCTATTTTAGGAACATTATTTTGTACTTAATCTTTCATTAAGTTCAAAATTAATTAATAAATATGTTAATGAATAAATATTGTTTATGAGGTTACATATAAAGAGAAAACATCAAAACACATAGTTAATTAAAAGTAGTTTACTGTTGTTTTGGACCGCATCCTTCTGCATCCAAAAAAAAAAAAAAAAAAAAAAAAAAAACTTCGTCACCAGCACTAGTGCTTCATTGCAAAATTCTATTGTTTTTATAAGTTATACTGCTTCAGCCTCCTTGTTCATTCTCCAGTGTATCTAGTTACCAGAGTCATTTTACCCAAGATCGTGGGTTCGAACCCGGCCAGGATCGATGGATTTTTTCGGGCGTAAAAATCCTAAGTATGGCTTCCTTCGGAAGAGAAGTAAAGCTGTGGGTCCCGTGTCGTACATTTACGGCACGATACAGAACTCAAGCCTGAAAGAGAGGCCTCTGAGCAAAATTAGTCGGCCGTTTTACGCCCTGAGTTGAATGGGACGCTGATAACCTGAGATGTTTAATAGCGTCCATAAATAAATCAATCAAAAAAAAGAGTCATTTTATCCTAGTCTTTTATCAACCTTAAGGAGAGTTGGATACCTTCTATGCTTATTACAAAGCCCGCGCGTTCAAACTTCATAAGCTATGCCCAATTTTTGCTTTTTTGCGTTTCTGAAAATTTAAATGGCCTGGTGTAGGTTTTACACTTCGAAACGTATAAATGTCGATTTTATAAAACTACTAGTATATACTTACATTTTGATTTCAAGGTTTCAATGTTCAGGATACCCTTGAGTTAATTTTTTAAAAAGTATAATGCAAAAACTTTAACGTTTAAGGAAATAAAATAGTTGAAATATTCCTGTATCATATAAAGCACAGTTGGTTTCCACAAAATATTTTTAAAGTCCCTATACCAAATATAACTGTCCCTTGTGCTCTTAATGTGAGTTAAACATAAACATATTTGATCATTGTCTTCTAGCTCCATAACATTCAAACATTGTCATTATTGACGTAGTTACTGACTTTCTTTTCCTTTTTATTTTTCAAAAAGATTAAATTTGATCCTACAGTTCATAAATGGACAGTGACTAAAAGTTACTCTTAATGTTGTTATAATAGTTATATTTCTTCTTTTTTTTTTTCCTTGTAGAATTTTAAGATTTAGAGGCATTTTTAAATGAAAATGTATAATTTAGTTTCAAAAGCTCTAAACATTCTAAATGACACAAATTCTTTAAAAACCAGAAAATTTAAAACAAGCTTATTAACAAATTATGTTTTACCTTATATGGATGTTACTAAATAGTTTTTAAAACAGCTGTAATATTTAAATCATTAGGACTCCAATAGTTATATTAGTAGACTTTACTATATGTAAACCTCTGATATGTGCCAAAAACCCATTTTTCTTATATATAATTTTTAACGTTTCACTCGCATATGAGTTAAATGATTCAGGGACAATAAGCAGGTAAAGTTTACATTTATATTCTGTCCATAAATGGATTTAAAATAACCTGTAAGAGATACCAACTGGGAAAAGCTACTTCACTAAAGAAAAGAAAAACGAAAATAATAAAATGAAACAAAAAGCTGGAGCAGAAGACCAATCCTTCACAGCTGGACTATTTTAAAACAATAAGGGATGATGGAACATATAGGTTTCTGGATGTATCTGTATTATAACTATACTTTCTTGGAGTTAAGAAATATCACATTTACAGTAAATATTGCTTAGTGCGATAACGATTTCAAACAATCAGCTTTAAAATGTTTTAAAATTTTCACTTCGTAACTGTGTAGTTATATACAAATGAAATTTTAGTTTAAACTTTTAATATTAAGAAAACACTTACATTTTTTCTATAAATTTGTTTGCATACTCGGATTTTACAGTTTTATATTACATTTTGAAATAATGTCTTGAAAATGGTCTATTCCTGAATTTTATCCCTGTCGAATATCGGATAACTTAAAGTACTAGCATTCTTTAAACAAAATATGACTAAGTACATATATTTATGAATTAGCATAATATTCTGCTGTTAGTAATTAATAAAAGTTTATAATTTTATTACCAATTTAACTATGCCCTGACATGCTTCAGCAGTCTTTCACTTATTAGCAATGTAGAATGTAACAGCGTTACTTTTGTAAGCACATTTAACTGGAGGAATGAAACAAAAAGAATTCAATAAGGGTTATATTGCAATACTTGGTGGAATTTCGCAACAACATACGCTAAGGAAACGCCTTAAATGGAAACAAAATATGGGTGTGTCGTGCAATAGCTCGCAAGCATATGCCGATATGACTCTGTGCATTGCTTTTCAAATACAACATATTATTGGGCTATGAAATGAAAGCACCAATTTTGCGAAGATATGCACAGTGTCAATCTCTTGCAGCACTGCAGGTATAAACGAAGTTTAATGAAGCCATGAAGGGGTTAGCTAGCAAGAGAAGTTGTTAATAGCGAATGATAATTTCCAAGTGAGTTATTAATTACGGTAGAGAAAATACTGCTCTAGGCTGTCCACTCTTCACATACTTATTAGACGAAGTAAATGTATTTAAACCACAGTCATGAAACATTTTAACTCACGTTAAAGAGAGAGAGAGAGAGAGAGAGAGAGAGAGAGGTGCATATTGTCTAGAGGAATATCTACTGACGTTTATAGCGTTTAACCTCAGTTTTACTCCTGGGGCATCAAAGGAGGTGAAGGTCACTGATGGTTAGTGATGGAACCTTTGCTATTATGGACGTGAAGTTGCCTCAACATCGACCATACCCTGAACATTGCCAAGCGTTCTGTTTTTTTTTTTTTTTTTTTTTTTTTAGCAGCAGGTTTCTGCATTGCAGCCACAAACACGAACCTCCTGCTTCCGACGTCATGTACTCTAGCCGAGTCAAGCCTATGTTCATATCTTGCTAGCGAAGGAACTGTTCCATTTGTAAAGATACATGAAAATAGGAAATGATTATTTTAATGGAAGGAAGTTTGGGGTGCACCTTCGATCATGCAAACTGAGAAATCCTTTAAAAAAAACAAACAAACCTCAGTCAGGGAGGACGGGCCAGGCGGGAATTCGATCCCAGGCCCCCCGCTCCCGCACCTTAACCAGGAAAGCTACATTTTCAGTTATACACACTAAGATCAGAAAGAAGATGTGGCAAGAAATGTCATTCTATCTTCAACGTTAAAGAGAGAGGGGGGAAGTCCGTCACACAGGAGCTGTGTAAACTAACCGAATTCCTCACCGAGTTGAATAACTTTTAATAATAACGAATATAAAATCCAAATTAGGCCCTATTAATTAAAAAAATAAATAAGTTATGGCATTACCGAGTGGTTTTAGAGGAACAAAATTAGAAGTCTTGCAACTTATAAGTATTACAAAAGAGAAACTACAGTTTTAGAATTATCATTATTGTTTTATTGGGATTAAACTACCAAAATTAATGGATACTATTAATTAAATGAAATTCATAATAATTGATAGACAAAGCTATACTGTGTGAGTATTTTTAAACAGTTTTAAATGTACCATATTTATGAACTGAGCCCTCGGTATCATCTTTACATTCACTAAACTGAAGAGATGTAACAGAAAGTTTCCATTTTATTGCATGTTCATATGTTTCAATAAACCAGCACATGTTACTATTCAGGAACAATTACAATGTGCAAAGCAAATAAAAACAATCAAAAGTTACATCGATTTTCATTGGATTTGAAATTTAATTTAAATGTTAATGCACCAAAAACATATAACGCAAAAGCTTTCTGAAGGTTATTACAGAGCGCTTTTACTTACAAATATAATTTTCACACATATATTAGATCAATATTTCACATTTGCTATCTTCACGACGATGCTTTTATTAAATATAAAACGCATGAATCATAATAGCTTATATGCTGAATTAATTTATCCTTTTATTTTAAAAGAATATACAGAAAATTAATCGCAAGAGCATTTTTAAATGTCGATTTCCAAGTATACCCCTACTCTTAATGGTGGAATTTCCTAATATTATTTAAATGTTATATTCTGAATTTTATTGTGAAGAAATAAATATTTGTGCCGGTAGAGCGATTTTAAAAATTTGGGTTTCAGGTAAACCTCTACTTCTAATGGCACGATTTCTCTGATTTTGAGAAACTATTTTTCTTGTTTTATCTAACTATTATGATGTATGGGGTATTGTTGAGAAATTACAAATAATAATGCCACTAGAGAGATGTTTATATTTAGAGTTTCAGGTAAATCCCCCTGCTAACAGTCCGATTTCATCGATTTTGAATAAATATTTTCTTATTTTATTTCGATGGCATATACTGAGTTTCCTTTAACAATTTAAAATGTAGTCAATAGAGTGATTTTTAACTTTCGCTTTAACCCCCACTCGTTTTTTTTTTTTCAGATAAACGCCCCACTCCTAATAATTTGATTTCACTAATTTTCATAAATTCTTTTTTTGATTTAAATACTATGTGCCAAGTTTTGTTTTCCAAAAACAAATTTTGGTGTTGCTAGAACGATTTTTAAATTTTGGGTTTCAAAAAAACCCCCTTCCTAATATTCCGATTTTACTGATTTTTCGGAAACTATTTCTGGTATTTTATTTCAATGGCATATATCCAGTTTACTTTATAAAAAATTAAATTTTCGGCCACTAGAGAAATTTTAATATTTCGCTTTAACGCTCACTCGTTTTTCAGATATAACCCCAATTCCAAATGCACCGATTACTCTACTTTTCGATAACTTTATTTATGAATTAATTTTAAAGAAATTTAAAGTTTCGTTGAAATAAAAAAAATCGCGGCCGCTAGAGCGATTTTTCAATTTTAAAAAAAAATCATTTAGGTAAACTCCCACCCAAATGGTTCAATTTTGCTGATTAAAGAACTCGACGTATCATTTATTAATTGATTGCTATTTTCCAGTTTCGTTGAGAAAAAAGAACATAAATATCGACGGGTAGAGCGTTTAAGGATACACAAGCTGTCCCAGAATTCTATCACACAAATTGCAAGGATTGTGGAGCGGTTCTTGATAAGCATTTTGAGATAGGGAACTTATGATCTCTTTTGTAAACCTTAAAAGCTATGACGCCTTTTCGAGATCGGATATCCGAGCTGATACGTCAATATTAAGTGTGTGAATTAGATTTTCATTCAGAATTATCACGTCTTGTCCAAGTAGTCGGAAAAAGTTAGTGTTAATAAACAGTGCACGGGAAGTTGAAAATTATTGGCTTTGCAACTTCGGTAAAATTGGTCTATCTGAGAGAGTATGCACGCCAATGATAACAGTTCAGTCCTGTAACGAAGTTGCTTGCACATGCAAGTACCTGCATAACGCAGCTGAAACTTGACGTTACAAACCGTACTTGCAACCGTACAAATTGACCCTTTCCTGCGGCCAAAATCCAGAAAGGTAGCGGAGAAGCGGAATCCCGCCCGAACGGCAGTTGAGTTAGAGAGTGTTAGTGTGGATTTATTATTATTATTATTATTATTATTATTATTATTATTATTATTATTATTTTGCACCTTAAAATTTTTATTGTTAAACCTAAACTAACCTAACATATGAAAAAATAAAACGTACGCTATTAAAAAAGGATCGCAAGTAAGGAAAAAAGCTTACATGCAAGGGGTACGAACCCACGACTTTTGCATTATTAGCATGACGCTCTAATCAACTGAGCTAACAGGTCTACATGCTCACCAAGGAAATAAAGTAATTCCTACTTCTGAAACCGTAACCAGTCGGTTTTCTTCGCTACCGTTTGAGATTACGGCCGCTTAAGGTAGTCATTTGAGTGGCTAATGGGTAATTTTCTGTTTTATGTATCAAATGCAATAGATTGTATTGAGCTGCTCCGAAACATGACTACCAATTTTCATTTGCCGAGCTTGATGACATGTGTTTAATTTATGGGGAAGCAAGAGGACGTGCATCTGTAGCTGTACAACTGTACAAGGATAGATTTCCCGACAGACATCATCCTTACCGCTCGACCTTCCAAAATGTCCATCGGCGTTTGCGGGACACTGGCTCTTTAATGGTGCACAGACCCAATGTCGGTGCAAACCGGTGGCGTCATACTCTAGCCTTGGAAGAAAAGATGCTTTCCAGGGTTCAGGCGGAACCTTCCACCAGCACTGGAGCAATTCCCAGGGCCATGAATACGAACGAGTCCAACGTGCATCGTGTCCTGCACGAAGAATTTCCCTATCATCTGCTTAAGGTGCAGGCATTGGGGCCAGCGGACTTCGGTCCCAGACAAGAGTTCTGCAGGTCAGGCTTGGAGCAACAAAATGAACAGCCTGACTTCTCCTCTGTTCTCTTTACCGACGAGGTCATGTTCACAAGAGGTGGACTAATTCTGAACCATAGGAACAGTCATATATGGGAGTATGAGCAGCCGCATGCAGTGGTGGAGGCTGGCTATCAGCACAGATTCAGCATCAACGTGTGGACGGGCATTGTGTTCAATCAAATAATTGGACCGTATCTACTTCCTACACGGTTAAACGGGCACGTGTATCTTCAGTTCCTCACCCATGTTATGCCTGTGCTTTTGGAAGACGTCCCTCTGAACATCCGACGTCAGATTTGGTTGCAGCATGATGAAGCTCCTCTCAATTTCAGTGTGGAAGTACGAGATTATCTCAATGGTGTGCGGTTGAATTCTGGAATACTCAGTATATATTGTAGGTGTCTTGTAGGCACGATCGATGCAGATTGGATACATTATTAAAACATCTTTCAATGGGTACAACCCAATAGCTTACCTTTCTTCTGAATTCGCTAAAATAAATAAATAAATAAATGTTTCAAGGGTCCGACCGTCGTTCATTCCTTCGGAATTCGCTAAGCATTATAGCCGTAGGCTGCAGTGAAAGAAAATTCTATGTTTGCATCATCAACAATAATTTGCTTATTGTCTATGGTGTGCTTCCTGGGAAGTGGATTGGAAGAGGTGGTACTGTAAATTTGCCACTGCGTTCTCTGGATCTCAACCCCCTAAATTTTTTATTAGCGCATATTAAGAGCCTCGAGTACGGATCATCAATTGACACTGGTGAGCAGTTACTAGCACGGATCTTGGTTGCTTGTAATGAGGTTCGTAACACTGCAGATCTTTTTGAGAGGGTGCGAGGAGTATTTCTTCGCAGGTGCACTCTTTGCAGGGATGTTACAGGCCGACACATAGAACAATAACTCTGGTGATTTCTGTTTTATTTTTTCCCCTTAAAATACATTTTTTTTTCCTTAATCCTGCAATTTTTTTTTCTCGCCCAGATGTGAAAGCTAGAATATAATTTACTAATTTTTTCTTAGATATTTGTTTCATTCAGGTACGTATTTCTATATTCTGGAGAAAGGCGTTTATTTTTACTTTTAAGTACTTACTATGTCTACCATCATTGGCTAGAGTGGAGGAAACATCTTCCAAATTTTAAAATATACCTGTACGTACATGGTCAAGGCAATAAACACTTGGGTAATGGCTTTACCCTTGCAAGTTTAGAGTTACTTTGTTATTCGTTAAATATATTGTCATTTATTTTGTTCTTAACAACAAAACAAATAATATGATAAAAAATCAAGCAGTTAAGGAGGTCGAACCTCCTCCATTACGATATCAACGCCCCTGTACGTAGTACACATTTAACCACAACGCTATTCTGGAATAGTACCTCGAACAAGTGAGGCGTCTGTCTTTTTCCCCGCCTCCTGTGGAGGTTTAATCAGTGGCGTGCAGAACATTAACATGTTCTAAGTCATTGCATGAAATTTAGAAATCACATGAGTTTCCTTGTTCAAAATGCTTATCTAGAACCCCCGACAACTTTTGCAATTTGTGCGGTTGAATTCTGGAATACTCAGTATATATTGTAGGTGTCTTGTAGGCACGATCGATGCAGATTGGATACATTATTAAAACATCTTTCAATGGGTACAACCCAATAGCTTACCTTTCTTCTGAATTCGCTAAAATAAATAAATAAATAAATGTTTCAAGGGTCCGACCGTCGTTCATTCCTTCGGAATTCGCTAAGCATTATAGCCGTAGGCTGCAGTGAAAGAAAATTCTATGTTTGCATCATCAACAATAATTTGCTTATTGTCTTCGTCTAAATAACTCTTGATTGCGAATGAAGTGTGCAGAGCAAGTAAAATCATACAAAGCTAGGTATAATGTCAACTGCAAATAAGAAATTTAGAGTAACGGTTATGATAAAAGGACTTCAAGAGTTTGTACTTTAATAACTGTTGATGAATATGAAAATTTTAGACATGCACACGGGTGGTGCTTGACCTTGCCAGTCATAGGGACAATATAAAGCATAACTAGCAGTCGGGGTCTTCAGCATTTTGCTTGCCTTCAGGCTAGTAGTGCCCTACAGATGCGAAATGCATATTTATAACTGAAGTGATACCGAGGCAATGTACAAATTGGGGAATATTTAATTTTCATTTGATTGTGTTATAATGTTTTTTATTAAATTCATTGCGCATACAATTATCGTCAAGTGACACCACCGAAGAATGGTGGTAGCATTCTTGCTTCCTACGCGACGGACCCGGGTTCGATTACCGACTGGGTCATTTCCTGACTTTATGCATATTGCCTATAAATAATCTATTTGAAAATTATTATAGAGATGAGGGATTACAAGAAAACGTATTATATCCACCAATTGCAGTCACTTGCTTTGATAGTCTTTTTTTTTTTCACGTTCCGTTTCTTGTTTTAAATCACACTTTAAAGAATAACTCACACAATAGCATTACTAATGGAAATAGTAAACATTATAAAAATAATCCCAGTGAGAAATGGCATCTATAAATATAACACATAAATTCTATATTTCTGACACATATTCTTTTATGTTAAATAGAAAATTGCAACTAATTCTATTTCTAGTATGAAATATAGTTAGATAAATAACATAATATGCATTTTTTCATCATTGCTTTTGAATTTATACAGAAGAAGGATTGCAACACATGACGGGCTCACGGACTGGCCCTTCAGCCCTAGCAAAGATCGCTCTTAACGAGCTGTCCGGGTTTCAATGACTGGCGATCGTGCCGGTCCTTTGGTCCTGTCACTGCTGGACTCTAACGCCTAAGATTTGTAATGGACAGTCCTCACGGTCTCGGTGCTGCTGCTACGTCATAGGGCAAGACCTACGTCACTCATCTCTGTCAAAAACCTTCTGAGCCTAAAGCTGAAAGTTATCTGCAAATATACCTGATAAATAATTAAATGACTTATATTAATAAAATCAATAATAAAAGAATGAGCAACCTACTTCCTGGAATTCTTCATATCCGCAAAAAATGTTCATAAACAAAGTTGAAATCACGGTTTATTTATAACTTAAAATTATTTTTAGTTTTCAAAATTGCGCACATCAAAGAAAAAACAAACAAAAGTTGTTAGTATATATAATTATTGCCACGCGTGTTTCCATTTAAGGTGAGCTGGAAGAAAACTTTTGAATTTTTCTAAATATTTCCAAAAATTACTCCCAACAAATTTCGGAATCTTCAGAATCATAATTTTTACTATAATATGTAGATTAGATTTTTTTTTAAAGTATTTGAAAATACATCTGCATAGATTAAAAAACCCTTTATTTTGACACTATCCATTTCAAAATTATACAGCTTTCAAACTGGTTAAGCTAGAAGATTTTGGTTTTTACCATTCGCTAGATGAAATTTTGATTTTGTTAAGGGCAATTCTTATGTAAACATTCTGAATAAATTCTGACTATGGCGCAAGCATGTACTAGGTTCCGGGTTGGAGCTATGGCTGATAATTAAAATTTGTTTCATCCATTGCAATTTTCCAAAACTTAATTTTCTGGCACGTAAAAGAACCTCAATCATGAAAGAAGAGGGCTCTGAGCAAAATTTATAGGCCATTTCACGCACTGAATTGAATGGGACGCTAATGACCAGAGATGTCAAGGAGCATGCTGAAATAAAGGAAGTAAATAAATAAATACTACATGTATTTACCTCTACAGGAAGAAACTACTGCTTCAATTCGCTTGAAATTTCCAGTGATGTTTGTAGACGTAACAATGAAGCTACTGAAGCAGAAGTATTCGATTTTCATAACCTAGAAATTATAGACGTTTGGTTTATTTACTTATAGTTTTTGCAAAAATAAATTTATCGCCAAGGGTGACCGAGGTCGATAAGGCACGGATTCGTGAGCAGGAGCTCTGGAGTTCGATTCTCGCTAGGGCCGTTCTCCATGACTGAGATTATTTCTAGGTTTTCATCAGTCCTAATAAATGGCAAATAGAGGAGGTACTCTAAAACTAGGCCTGGAACGCTTCCTTCCTTTAAAAAAAATCCTTTCACAATATATCATTTCATGTATCATCAGTGTCCACCGCATGTGGTGCCTCAGTAGTAAAAACGGGCGTTAAACACTGGTAAAAAATCAAATAAAACATTCTAATTGTTGTTCCAATGCTCAGATTCTATTATTTCTGCTTCAGCATATTGATAAAAGGTGTCAAAATAATCCGTTCATCCTTCATTATTGTATTTCTAACGATTTTGTCACAGTAGAAATATTAGCTTAGCTAATTTAACATTGGTAAGATACAGCCTTCCAACTCTCTTTAACACCCCTTCTTTCATCTACATTTCAACACTATTGGCATTGTAGGTATATTTATGTTTAATGAATTTCAAGTCATTTGAGCTTAAAACTAAAAATGCCTTATCTCAAACCAATTTCTACTGACGTACAATATTCATTACCAGTGATCTTCTAGTGTTGCTATAAACACGATAAAATGAAAAGGTCACATGTTTTGTGTAAAGGCAATCAACAGAATTACGTAAGCATTTTTTGAACTTAGCAAAATAACTTTTTATCTTCTGAACATAGGTTACGGCTAAGTGCAGGGTTTAAGTACTAATTTTGGAGAGGAACTAACTAAACTTGTTTAATTCCATTATTGTAAAGAGGTAAAGAGCCATAATTAGATATTTTCCTCCTCTCATATGTCCCCTCATTTCCAAAACAAGACACAATTTATAATATACGATAATGTAACTCTGAAGCATTCTCAGAGGGGAAAAAAATTCTACACTACTACATGCATTGCGGAAATTCGAAAGAAAAAATAAATGCAGCGTAATTTTAGCTTAAAATTATTCAGTGTGCAACTACTTAGTGTATCCTTGGCATGTAAAGCCATGACAAAGCGTTACTACTGTATGACGGACGGCAAAAACAGCATTTTGTGGAAGTGCTTACACTGCAACCACATAATGTACTTGTTTAACTGTTAAAATGATTGATATTCACAAAGACGCAGAAATCGATATTTTAGTATAGGCCAATCTTGTGGGCAACTGTCTTAAAACAACATAGGTTACATTTCTTGCTGCTTTTTATATTTAAATATTACCACGGTCAGTAGTAGTTCAATAAATCATAATTCACAATAAACCTAAAATATACAGAGCAAGTAGCATATAGAACACAACATCAACCACCACAGGACGTGGCCACAAGCTTTTAGCTTAAGTATAATATATTCAATGCCACTTTTCCTATTTTATGAATTCAATCTAACTCTATATCCCTGGCTCATTTTTACATTCTATTTTCAGCATACGTTTCTACCATTAAGACCGTTGAACGTTTGCTTAGTGCTTAAGATTCTTACAAATGTCACAGAAGTCAAAGGAAAGAGATAACATCACAATAAAAGACAGTGCTTAAAACAGAAAAAAAAAATTATGAATGAAGATTACAGATATAAAAACAATACAGGAATTTTCACAATTCTTCGAGGTGTGATATTATAAACGTGGCGCTGATACCGTTAAAGCCAGAATCAGAAAGCGAAATTAACATTTTCATGTTATTCAATACACGTTAAGAGCTATCCAGAACTAGAATCAAATTAGGAATATAACATTATTGCTGAGTGAATACTGATATAGGGATGTGATTTGTGGAAATTTATTTTTTTTAATTAAAAGAAATTACACACGTAAATTCTAACAGAAAGCCACAGAGAGAGAACAAGTCAAAGTAAATAATAATAATAATAATAATAATAATAATAATAATAATAATAATAATAATAATAATAATAATAATAATAATAATGAAATTGAAAGCGATGTCCTAAGAAGTTAGGAATTGTACAGATCTATCATTACATTAAAGTATGTAGATAAACCAAGAAACAGGTAAATAGAAATATAAGGGTTTCCTCAAGAACGTTTTTAATAATCATTTTTCTTTACAATACACTTCTCAACTTCCTACAACCAGCATAATGCCATTAAAATAAAATACCTTTGGTTGCCTGCTACCGCTGCACAAATGTTAGTTGTATCGTCCCAAAGGCAAACTTTTTCTCTAGTAGAACTTTGCGAGTGGATAGAAAAAAAAAAAAAAGTCTTTACCATTTAAAACAAAGAAGTTTGAGGAACTGATCCTGGAAAACTAATGAATGTTCGACGAGATTAAAAAATGATAATTTTGGATTATGCTATTCCCGATTCAGGTTAAATTTGGATTATATGAAGTGCGTGCCCAGTGGTTAACTAGTGGTGATGCACCAATGGATATACTCGAAACTAAAGAAGTTTAGTTCTTATTGCATTAAGAATTTGGTAAATAGATTTGAAATCTGATTTAGAAGTAAGAGGAATTACGTGAATAAATAATGGGATGTGTATGTATTCACAATACCGGGTCATCCAATTGTATGATGACCTACGTGGCGGCAGGAAAATACATCGGTCGATTAGCCATCACGCAAGACCAGCCGAGCTACAGATGTCGAGACGGGCGGGTGAGTAGGGTTTACTGAACTGCTCAGTTGGCCTTAAATCTCACTCCACTCAGTATCTTGTGAAAAGTGAAATAAACATGTGTCTAATACTAAGTAAGGTCTGCTAAGGACATCAACAGGCCTAATTATTCTACTCCACAATAAGTATATACTTTTTATTTGTATGCCCGTACCGATTTACCTCGTGGTTTTAGAATATGATTTGAACCCTGGTGATTGAGTTCAAAGCCGTAATGCGAATCATAAGTCAGTAGTATCCACATGCTTTATACGAACAAAAGCTCAATTTAAGCTCCCAAAGAGAATTAAGAAAGGAAATGGGTAATTTTATAAGCAGATGTCGAAATGTGTGGGAAGGCTGGCAGTCTCAACATCTCCTTGCATGATATGACTGAGTGCATTAGAATTTATTGGACTGTCACTTTAGTGTTTCTATCACCAACTCTTGTGTTCCCTATCAGCCCGCCCCGACCATAAGCAAGGACTTATCTGCCAATACAGTCCCCACTGCTATACTCACCCCGGATAATTGGATGATTAAATAGAATGAAACAGGAAAACAAAAAGTGCTAAACATTGGATAAATTGTCATAAAAGCTAAATCCATTGAACACAATACATAATCCTGATTATCTAAGAACAATGAAAGGAATTGTTATTATCAATAAATCAATAGCAAGTAAGGCAAGCAATTAATGCACTACACTGTGAAACGCTTTAAACGTTTAGAAAATTAGCGTGTGAGTTGTGAATGTTGTTTAGAAGCTACAGGTCGTCTGCATTTAAACTGGCAGATTTATAATTCTTTCTCTCTCTCAAACGCCAGTAAGGATAGTTCTCTAACCGTTAAAATGTTATCCGTCTAGTTAATGTAATATATTACTACATATTCACGGTCAATATACTTCATACATTCAATAACATATTCGTGAAGTGCTATCATGCATGCAGCTCTTCTTGACTTCATTGTAACATTTCATCATTGACAATTAATCGCTCCTGGTGGTTTGCTTCCTAAACCCAAGATCGCGAGTTCAATTCCGGCCAGGATCGATGGATTTTTTCAGGCGTAAAAATCTGAAGCATGGCTTCCTTCGGAAGGGAAGTAAAGCCGTGGATCCCATGTCGCAAATTTACGGCATGTCAAAGAACCTCAAGCCTGAAAGAAGAGCCCTCTGAGCAAAATTTGTCGGCCGTTTCACGCTCTGAATTGAATGGGATGCTGATGATCTGAGATGTTAAAGAGCGTTCGTAAATAAACCAAATTACTCGGCAGTAACAAAAATTGACAATTAGATCTTGAAAGTTCTCGATAGCTAGCATTAAAATTTAAATTTATTGTAATTTCATCCCTAAATAACTTAAAATAACATTTGCACCGTTCATTGCTCCATTTCATATTTAATATTGGAAACATTCTCTGGAAACGCACTAGAGTTTATAATGTTATAAAAGTGTGAACTTAATATGCTCATATTGGGAACATCTTTATGAAAATGAGTACTAAATTTTTAACCATTTTTTTCTAATTTTGTCAATTCAATGATCTTAAATTGTCACGAAAACACTATATTCCTCATAAACAAAAAGCAATATCAAACAAGAGATAGCTACACAATGGCTGGTCAGAGTATGCACGCTTACTGGTCCCCAACAAAATTCATGCCCCCACTTAGAGGCTATTGGAGGTAGCACATATTCCTACTTATGAGCAAGTATGAGAAATTTAGAAGAACGTTTCACAAGTTCTGCGTGATTTTGAAATGAAAATCAATTCAGAAAGAAAGTCCAGACTTTTTACTTTCAAACGGTATATAATTTTACCTCCTTAAATAAGGTACATGCCGTATTATACAGTGTGTCTGGAAAGTCTACTTGTAACAATCTCATGTAACACAAGTACCACTCAGTTTCTTAATCAATACAGCTTGGAAGTTGATGAATGAAAAATTAATGAAAAAGACTTTAAAAACTTCTCCACCTTGAAGAAAAACCATGTATTTGAAGGGATTTCTATACATCAAGAAAAGCCCTGTCCACGTCAAATAATGTGCAGGTGCAGATTTGAAAAGAATAGAATACGCTGGTGAACAACGCTGTCCAAAAATATTCATCTCAAAATAATCACCTTGTAGAAATTTCCCCACTTTAAATGATTTTTGTCATTTAAAAATCAAAGGTACTCATTTAAGAAGTATGTCGATGATCCTAGGGAATTTGCTCCATGGAAAAGAAAGTAGTGCACTAGACAATGTGGTCGAACATCATGTGTGACGTCACGTTGACACATATTGCACCTCTGATAGTAGAGTAGGCACTATCCAATAGTTCGTGATGACGTTCTTTTGTGATCAACATGACTCTGACTATGACTTCTTGCCATGAGCTATCCTAAGAACATTCATTAAGTTGCGCCAGCACCAAACTATAGCAATTCAGGTGGAAAGTGCTGAAGCACTCACCTTACAGCCCTAGCATGTCCCCGTGCGAGTTTCACGTTTTCAGGGAGTTGACACGTTTCATCCAAGGAAATGGATTCACATTGGGCAAAGACGTGCAGTATGCAGTTCACACCAACCCAGAGGGACTTCTTCCACTGAAACTTTCAGTATCTCTTTTCACAGTGGGATAAATGTCTCAGTAAATATGGCCAATACATATAGCTGAGACAAAATGATTGCGCTTTTCCACCAGGTTTTAAGACAACCCTCATATACTGCCCTCTTTCCGACACTTTTTTCTTCTAGTTTTTACCGGCAAGATGGTCCAAATGCCATTTGAAATCTTTAATATTTCAAGAACTGGGTGAAATCTCAACACTTTTTTCCAACCACCTTATTGCTCTTGTCAAGATTGAAAAACTACTCTTAATATATGCTAAACTCTCCTTCAAGTGCGGATAATTTAGCAAGTTGTAAGATTATGCAATGGAAGCAGCACTTACCTTGTCAGAACTGCCAATCACGGTTTTCACAATATCAACATAATTGCAATAATAAGTATGTGCAGAAACCAAAGTGCTCCAACGTGTAAGTATTGACTGAAGAGAAATGGAAATGTTTGGTACTCTTTCATGAAAATCTTTTTAATTGTTGGTGGGGATTTTCGAACACTTTCTGAGCTTTTGTATGAGTTTGTCAACCACAGGGCATTTTTCTCTCACTAATTTACTCACTCTGTAACGGAAGTGGGTCAAATTTGTGACATACAAATGAAGTGCACGAAAATGTTCACTTTTGTTACTAAGTGTTTTGCTTTACCTTCAGGCTGAATTATATTAAAAAATTGATTGATAGTCGTGAATGACAAAAAATGCCACTGAAATATTATGTTTTGAAAATGATCAATAGAGGAAGGGAGAAAATTGTAAAATTAAATTAAGCTATTCTGGTTAATATTTTTGCAAAACCGCTTAATATACATTCTGCGTTGTCTGTGATATCTTAGGACAAATATATTCCGCCAACATCCGAGTCCACAGCAGGTTGGCTCAGGCAGTAACGTTGGGACTAGCATTTAAATGGTTTCTCTTTCAAGTTCCTCGGGTGCCCACCATCCTGACCTTGATTTTTTATTTTATTTTTATATTCTCATGTCGCTTAGGCGAATACTAGGATGGGTATTTCCTTTCCACAAACATTCCGCTCTCCAATTTCACCTCATTTCATTCGTTAGTTATGAATGCAGGTCAAAAGTGCCAGTCGAGGTGGACTGGTGTAGCGCGCGGCGTGTTTGTGGATTCACGCTTTGAGAAGTTTTCTGCCCTGGTCTTCTGAGGATCACGGATTCATATGGAAGGGACTCCGCCGTTATCGGGGTGCCCCATGTGGGAAAGCTGTTAGTGACCGGTGCCTGCTCCTGCTTTCTGGCCGCCCGGTGTCTTTATCTCACTTCTTCCCCTTCCTTTGGGGGATTAAAACTAATGACCCCTGGTTTGTCTAAAGTACCAAATTTCGCCCTCTATCCCCGTTAATCCGATCATATTTGGTATAATGCGCTAGTGTAACAACCGATTATTTAATATTGTAGCTGAACAGACGCCGTTAAACAGAGAGATAAGTGATTTTATAAACTATCAAATACTCCTAAAACACAATTTATACTCAATAACACTTTTAAATATGATTAAAATTGTTTCATGAATCGAGTGGCATTTTATTTTTAACATTGTTGTCTGGCAGTGAACTGATATGAAAATATTAACTTTTAATTTCTTAAATGTGACATTTACGCTTCGAAATTTAGTTGCAGATATTTTGCTCTAATTCCTAACAATACTTCACATATTAAAAAATTAACAATATCTAAAGTTTGGATGAAATATTTTTCATTTTGGAAAGTTGTATACGCAATGCTAATGAGTCAAGGACACCAAGGGATTCTACTGTTTTGGCATATTAACTTTAGGCTGCAATTTACGAATGCTAACAGCATTGTTTTGTATAAAATGACTAATTGTAAACTGCATTTTATATTTTTTACAGGTTTCACAGAAGTATCTGTGAGCAGCCATCTGTTTTATAAAAGAGTTTGTAGCGATTCCGACATATATATTTTCAATAAGACAGGTAACTTATTATCCTAACATGATGGAAGCAATTTTGTAGAAAATCTATGAACGTTGTAGATTTAATTTTCATCGCGGGCAGCATATGGCTGTCGTAACTTATGTAAATTACTTAAGAGCTCTTTCATTGGAGACTTCGTTGTAGTTGGCTTCTTCCAAGGCATTGCGTTGGGAAAAAGAGAATTTTTATTTTCCTTCGTTCTCTATCTCTCTCTGTCTCTCCTTATCTTTAATTCATTTTGTCCAGCAAACATAACCTAAATATGCGCCTAAATTTCCTTGACATCAATAGCTAAGGATTCCTGTATCTGGCAGTGGGCGAGGCACTTGTCACAAAAACCTTGTAATATGTAATTATAATTAAATTATCATATTTGCATATGCAGAATCGTATTTATTGCACACCACGGAAGATTTATAGACAGGAGACGAGTAAAATTAGATCTAAATCCCTTAAAGCAACATGTAATTGCACAAAAATTGAGTTGTTTTCCCCTTGCTCTTCTTAACATTCCAGTACTATGAAGTATTTTCTTATGCCTACGTTAATTTATTAAGCTGTTTCTCTTCATTGATATTGATACTTTTCATTTGACTTCTTTAATTTAGAAAGTACTCCTTAAAGATATGCACGTGGTATCGATAGATTTGCATGTGCTTTTAAATTTACCGTCTTGCAATTCTAAAGGCAGTATAAGATTGATTTTTACTTGATCCATATTTTGAATTTTTTTCGTCTCTATTAGCTCCATTAATATGTATATGAAATGAGTACTAAGCCACTCCTGCGGAAGAGCATAACAACTCCAAAGGTTGCTGGTGGGTCAGTTAGGAAACGACTGAATCTATCACTGGTGAACACGTCTAGCAAGAACATTCAACTTAACGGAATACCTAATTACTTTCATTGATTTACTTTAAACTGTAGATGTTTAACTGCAGCACCCACAGTTGTAGAAATTAAAAGTTGGGTATAAAAGTATTCTGCTATTATGGACACTTTCCTTGTGCCCATTTCCAGCTCTATTATATTACTATTTCAGTTGTTGTAATGCAACCGCCGAAAAAATAATACCATTATTGATTAAACATTTATTGCAACATTAAAATTTAAGCTGTAATTTTACTTAATGTAAACGAAAGTTTACCTAATTGTTAATACTTCATTTAAAATTGGAAGAGTTTGTTCAGTATGGAGTACAGCTGTAAATTATATAAAACCACGTAGCCCTTTTCAGTGAATGTTCTTTTATTAATTTTGTATTATGTAGCCGAGCATTAGCCAGAATCTTTCAAAGTATTATCGTCACTGCACTATTACCACGATTTCATACGTAGGGATGGTTGATTTGCTATTTTTATGCAGCTCTTTAACATCTCAGGTCATCAACGTCCCATTCAATTCAGGGCGTGAAACGACCGATAAATTTTGCTCGGAGGCCTCTTCTTTCAGGCTTGAGGTTCTTTTACATGACGTAAATCTACGACATGGGTCCCACGGCTTTACTTCCCTTCCTAAGGAAGACATACGTTTGTTTTTTACTAACAAATTAATCAACCCTGGCCGGATAGAATCCGCAATCTTGGGTTTAGGAGGCAGGTATGGTAGCCACTAAATCACCAGGACCGATATATACATAGGGATGGAAATGGCTAAATGTTATTCTTACATTTCTGCTGCCCAATTGCTCAAATAATGTAATTATTATGCTTTGTTGTTTTTGCTATTTTTCTATTCTTATCAACCTATGCTTATTAAGCGCATGCATTGTGAAATTACGTCACTGTTTTACGTACCTTTAATTTTCGCTCTCAGTTAAATTTCTTCCCACATACATATATATTATGAAATAGCTTTTTTCAATCCCGCCACGGGTGGCCGACGTCGTTAAGGCGCGAAGCGGCAGGTCTGGAGTTCGAATCCCACCAGGACCGTCCTCCCTGATTGGGGTTTTCCTCAGTCCTCATAACTGGCAAATGCCGGGAAGGTACCCTAAACTTAAGCCTGGAATGTTTCCTTCCTTAAAGAATATCCTTTCCCAATTTATCATTTCATTTCATGCATCATCAGTGTCCACCGCCTGTGGTGCCTCAGTGGTAAAAACGGGCGTTAAACACTACTGAAAAAAACTCAAGCCTGGCCTCAGAAGTCGCTACATTGCCGGCATGCTAGTGGTGTAATGCCCACAGGTTCATGAGAACATGGCTGGCATTGGACCAAAAATATACTCTCTCTCCACTGTCTTTTCAACACATTTGTTTCACAAATTTGCATTTATATAATTCGCACACTATCGCTCACAGAAGAGATCACTTTTCTTTTCCTCGCTGATTTATAGAGGCTCGCAAAAATCAATTCAATTGTGATTAAGTTACAAGATATGGGAGTAGCCTTAGTGCTTCACGACCAAGAGAGTTTGAATTTCATCAATGACAATTTATTGCCTTAATAGTTACTATAAATACCACTTTATCTGGAAGTGGAATCCGAATGTCCAAATTATAATCTTATTGTTTGTAGATTCGCTTTAGGCAGGAGTGATACCTTGCTATACCTAGAACAATTGCACGTTTGTTTTGTGGCAGATTCGCCAACAAAGAATTAACGAACCTGCGTTTAAAGATTCATCTCATCATGCAAGTCCGCCTGCCATTCAGGTGTCGTTATTGGGGGAACCAGACACCCAGAAACCCAGCTTCAGTTATTCTTGTGTGAAGTATCATAATATGCTTCTAGCCGGAAATATGTGCAAGATATTGCAACGTTGCTGCTTAGTTCACGTGGAGTTGAAATGCTGTGTCAGTATTTAATGTGTTTTCTCATTGGCTTCGATACTCACTCTTGCGTATGTCATTGGTGCGGACGATCGATATGTTCTCGTATCAAAGAACTGCCGGTTGTTAAAGATCCATATAATATAGGTACTATTATGTTTAACAAAATCCCCTCATATATCAAACTAGCACAAGGTAATACCTTCAAACAGCTCTTACATAGATATCTTATTGACAAATGTTTATAATATAAGTTAATTGTAAATATATAAATTGCTGAATAAAATTATATGTGTATGAATTGTTTGTATTTAATATATGCGTGTGTGAAATGTAAACTTCTTATCCATATTATATGTTATTAATTTTATACAATTCATCACTTGTACCAGCACTGTGATATTAGATTCTGACAATGCCTAATACTTGTAATATACAGTTCACAGGCAATAAAGTTATTATTATTATTATTATTATTATTATTATTATTATTATTATTATTATTATTATTACTGTTATTATTGTTAACGTTATGAGCGCTGTAATAATCCTGTTCAACACTATAGGAAAAGCACTTTGATTTATTTCGTCCAGTTTCATAGTGTTCAAAACAACACTCCACGTTTCTCATTTACGTTTACAAACAGAACAGAGAATACATTTTACAAAGGCATGTCCTCTAAGCAGTGTATGTTGGGTAGGCTGATAGTTCCTCCCCTCAATATATATACGGAAACGTGGCAGGCAGCTATCATACTGACGTCAAATGATAGCCTTATCTTGACCTTGACCCCCTGTAGCAGTATCAGCAGCTGACTGAGCAGCAAACGGATCATTGAATTTCGCATCCGTTCGCCAACGTTACCTAGCGCTTGCGCTTCCAGCGGACGAGCTAGCACGAATGCCTCTCCTTTGCAAAAAGTCAATTGATTTCATAAACAACATAAAATATAATTGCACTAACCGCAACTAACAGCGTATATGTTGTTCATCAAAACTTACCAACATTTTGACAACTGCTGAAATAAACAACCGTTTATGAAAGGAAATGGAGCGTGATGAAGATAAAAAAATTCCGGTCCAGTCAATGCTGCGTCTTTTGTCCTCATCCGTACTGTGTACAGCATTGAGCCGTACGTGGTGAATACGGTCCTGCGATATAGATAAATTTCCTTTTAAAACTGATGTTCTGTGTGCAATAATTTAGTTCTGCCTGGATATCCTTTATATAATGGATGACTCTGCATATCTTGAATGTTGACATTGTCCGGTACTTGTGTCTTCCACAGTTTTAATTGTTTTGTTTCTCTATCAAAGGTCATGCATGTTAAAAAATAAACACTCACTCAGTAACACGAAATATGCTGTTATAACATCATGATAATCGCATTCCTTTGACAAGCCTAATCTATCTCTCATTTCTTTATACGACCAATCTGCTCATGTCTTAGTGCTGAATGCAGTACATACAGCCTGATCCATCAAAATAAACACTGGCAAATATATTGCTCTCACGTCAGCACTTCTTCATTAGGAAAGTAATTAAGAGGCACAGAGCAATAAAGTAGCCCTTATCTTACGTATGCTACACAGTGAGTGGCATTTTCTTCCGTACTAATAACACACAGGTACGTTTTTGTTAGATGTAGCGCTTTTATTTTAATGTTCATTGTCTTCTTTTATATCATATTCGATAATGCCGCTTTTATTTTGCAACTATATTTTATAGCATTTAAGTGTATTGTGGCTAAAATTGGTACTATATGGCTTTATGTTAATATATGGATATTACGTATCATACGCTGATTTTTATTTTAGTTTCTAATATGTGGGTGTTACTTATACATTATACTAGGCAATGCCGCGTATATTATATACATTTTATAATTTTCAGTACATTTTGGTGAAAACTGGTACTGCACGGTATTCTTTTGAGATATACGGGTTATATTTTCCATTCTAGTTTAATGTTTGGAATCTGCTCTAGGTGCATTAACGTGTTCAGAACTAAACGAGATGTTTCGGTCTAAATAGTTCACTCCACAAAAATAGTTCATTTGCGATGCACAGGTTGGTCTGTGAAGTTTGAAGTTTTTTGTCTTAACGATAAAATCTCTAAACGTTACACGATGCACAGAGATTAGTGAATACATTTCAGGAGCCAGTAAAGGGGGGGGGGGTGTAAACTGTACTTACTGAGAAGACGATGGTATTGCTTTTAGATTGGTGCAATTTTCGCTGTATGTCAACAAACGGCTCTTTCATATTATTCAATGGAATGTAGATATGGATCGATACTAAACGTTCTCGATAGTTCGAGACTTGTAAATGTTTAGTCTCTATAACGATATTTCCACACGCTTTTTACACATGCATGGTGCAATTATCACTAAGAGGATCCAATAGTTCCAATCTTCTTACATATTATTCCAAAAATGTAACTCACGAAACGCACCGCCTTCTGCCACTAAATAGTAATGTAAAATTAGCGCTCATAAATTGATCAAACTAATACAGGTTTGAAAACATTTACTTAAAACTAATTCAGCATGTTTTATTATTCTGGTATGCGATTTTTAAAGAAAAATGTAGCTCCAATATACTGCCGGCAGACCATCTGCAGAAATGTAAGAAAAGGAGGTTGCTTTTGTCATGGAGTCGGCGGTGGGTTTAGAAGCGTACCTAATTTCCTGATACCTACTGCACGAGACACATATTTCTTTCGTCCCCTTAAAATGTCCTGCTTGTGACAATATTAATTAACATAACAAAGTATTGGAAAAGTATCAAGCTCATGTATATAGGTATTGTTCGACATTGACCTCTTAAGTATCAAAGATTTCGACAGGATCGAGAAATCATCTCTAATGAAAATGCATCTAATTAAGCGAGTGAGGTGCCTAGAAAATGAAAGTAGATACTTTAGCTTACTAAACTGATATAAGTATATTATTATATTTAACAATTTGTTATGGAATTGATGACAGAACTTAGTCGATGAATGGAAGACACGCCCGTAGAGAATGAAAATGTTTTGCAGCGTTTGCATACCGAATGCATTTTTATTTATTTTCAATCCAAATGTTCCGCAAAAGGAAGCCTTCTGAATGTCTCAGATTTTCGGAGGGGGGAGTCTCCGACGGCGTTGGGATGCTCCATCTGGAAAAAAAGTTCGGGTCCGTGTCTACGTCCGTCTCTCGCCAAACGATGACCCCATGACCTTACCCTTTCCTCCCGAAGGTGCCCCGATTAAGGGCGGTAAACGTCCAGCTCTCGGCATAGCTTAAACACCGAATCCGTTCTTTGCATTATTTACATTTTTTAATTATTTATCATTATTTTTGTGATTATTTCCCCTCTCTAATTGTGTATCATATTTAAGCACGCATGGTCTACGATCATGCATCATGTATATTTTTAATATTCATATAGAATGTTATAGTAATATACATTTACCGCCACACTACTAAGTACCGAATTTCTCCCTTGCCTCTGCCGATACCAATCCAATGGTTGTATTCAATAGCATAGAAATGCTATTATCAACTTATTTTGTAAAATTTTAATTTTTTTAAACATTTGGAAAATTTGGACAAATTTTTATAATTTGTACATAGAGTTCGTACTACATGTAATAAATTTTATCCTTGAAGATTGCTGATCACCTATTCATATTCTTACGGCAAATGTGTTCAAGATAATAAAATCCATAGAGGAAGGATCATTGTAAGCTTAGAAATTAATCATAAGTGACTCAAAATATACGCTGAAACTGAAGATTGTGTATTCTTTGTTGCATGTGCTGTGTGAAGATAGTTTTACAAGTAAATAAATCTATTTGCTTTTAAATTTTCTGAAAAAGCATGAGTTGTTTATTAATTATTGCTCGTAAAATGACGATCACAACCGTTATATATTTTAGTAAGGTAAATACCGGTAAATACGGTAAAAGTTTGTGTTTCCTTAGTGTTTTAGTTATTGAATATATTGCTACTTCAAGCATTAGATGAGTTAGCTAATATGTCTTTAAGATACTACTCAGCTCTCACATCAGAGGTACATGGATACCACAACCTAGATCGAGAAGCAGATTTAGAAAACATTTAATACTCTAATATCGAACCGCTTGACACATCTCCAACAAACTATGCCGTATTTTATCCTATGCAGACATTCATTGGTATGATTATGACCCTCAAATACCATTCTATTGACCAATTGAACCATATTTTAATCAATTCTGGACGATTTGCTCTAGAATATCGAAGAACTAGACTGAACTAGTATACATATCTAATTCGCCTTCAAAGTTTATTTTTTATCATTTGGGTTTTCCGCATTTCGCAAGCCTACACGTTCTACTTAAAGGCGATTACTGCAATTGTGGGGTAAAAAAAAAAACAGTTTGTTCAGGAACTTTATAATATCGCTTGAACTGTGTGGTAGGCAAAAGAATGTGTACTTCAATCACGATCGCCTCAAGCACAAGTGCAAACCGTTATTTAGGTCAATGGAACGTTTTCATGCAAGCAGCCCATAGGAAGCCTTCATAATTTTTGTATTTGCGCACCAGACCTTATGTTGTCAGTATAAACAGCTTGAACGCAATGCTTTAAAGCCAAAGGTTCTAGCATTTTTAATGCATCTCGAATTGCCAGGGATGGTTAAATGATTAATTCCATTTTACAAAACAGGAAACTTTCACTTCTGGCAGCAGTAAAAGCCTTGTTACGCTTACCATATCTATGTTAGGTTAGAAAGTTTGCATATATGAAGGCAAATGACATGCACAACACTAAGTAACTTCGTTTTTCATATTTTGATATCCATAATATGAAAATAGCATTTTCGTCATTAAAGTGTAAACATAATCCCCACTTAGAACTAGAGAATGCACAATTCTTAAAGAGTTCATGAATGTTTTAGGACTTTTTCTCAAGTGCGCTGTTGAATTTAGCCTATAACTCGATGTTCTGTCTATTTGCCTTAGTGCTTAGTTTCTAATCCTTTGGCGAGATCATTTTGGGAATTTTACCGTCAGTTGCAACGACTAAATTTAAGCCTCGAAGAATTCTAGATTTTGCTGCGAATCGAATTAGTTTTTCACCCAGAAGACCTTGCCTTGCGCGTTTAAAAATTGATCATTTTTTCTTCTCACTGTCAAAGTTATCATATTATCATCAATAGAGATGTTTTAAAATTAAAAGGTACAAATCGTTTAAATTATTTCCTTTTTAGTGTAGGTAAAACCAAAAGATAAATTGCACAACAAATAATTAAGAAGTCGCGCAAAAAGCCGGAATATTTTAGCTTTTAAACTGTTAACATCAGAATATGTATGCTTAATAACTAATTTTATCATATTAAAGGTGCTGAACACCAGTTATTATAGTTATGTATATAATACAATTTACACTCTTTCAGTGTTCTACAATTTGCAATAAAAACTGTTTTTGTCAACATAGGACTGAATTAGGGAGATACTATGTTCTGCAGAAAAATGTACAACTTTTACAGACTAAACGCTTCTTTATTTTTTAACTTCCATATATAAACATAACTTGCGAGGAAAGTTTTGAGAATTATTTAGTACCGCAAACAATTGACTGCGATATGATGTGATAAAATCACTGAGTTGCAGAAAAGAAATTGAACTGTCTTTCACTTCATCACATTTAGCTGATGATGATGCTCTTGTCGCTTCAAGTTTTCATTGGAACTTCATCAAAATAATGCTAAGCCAGGTAAGGACGCACTTAAATACTGGAAATGGCGCTGGAAAGTTTTGAGAGCAATTTGGAGAATCTTTTATTTATTCTTCAGCCCACTAGTTTCTTCAAGGGCTCTAGATTCTCGGAGCTGCTATTGTAGACGGGCCAGTAAACAACCTCTTCAAATACACTGTAACTGCAAGTTTTCGGCTTCCAAATAAAATCGTGAGCGAAAAAAGTATTTTTTGAAGTAGTGGATAAACGTTGTTGATTGATTAATTTAAGGATGCTCTATAACATCTCAGGTCATTAGAGTCTCATTCAATTCAAGGCGTGAAACAGCCGATAATTTTGCTCGGAAGCCTCTACTTTCAGGTTTGAGGTTATTTTACGTGCCGTAAATCTACGACAAGGACCCACGGCTTTACTCTTTCCGAAGGAAGTCATACTTAAGATTGTTACACCTGGCCGGGATTGAGCCCGCGATCTTGGGTCTACGAGTCAAGTATGGTTACAACTAGACCAGCAGGATAAGTGTTCTCAAATGATAAGCTGCTAGTATATGAATGGGATTGTCATGGAGCCAGCAAGAAACATAATTGCTTGCTGAAATCACCTATGGATTGGTGAATGGTCAGTTTATACTTGGTGAAATTGATTGGTTCTTCTCTAAGAAGTTATATATGTTTTAAAGAACGCATCATTCATAGCACTTTCAAACTGGCTTGGAATTAGATAATACTAGATATTAGTCAATACCTGAAATATAAACAACTGTATATTGTGTGCAGACCTTGTACTGAGTGAGAAACTAGCATCTCCGAAACTTTCTAAACACGCATACAACATGGTTATTTAAATTACGGGCTGTTATATGCAGAAATGTAGCTGTCGCAACCGGAAAAGTGAGCTAGAGACGCCGAGCGTAAAGTTAGTATTTTATTTTAGTATTACATCTTTACCGAAACAACCGCCTGTGATGCCTCAACAGTAAAGAGGGGCGTTAACCAATATTAAAAATTAAAATATTACCGAAAGCATTTAAAGTAATGCACGATAATGAATACTATCTGCGAGTTGTTGAAAATGATGAGCACTTCTATCGACATCTAGTAGAAAGCTCCAGTGCGTCATCATAATTATTCTTCTGTAAGAACACGGCGGTTTGAAACACGTTTCTTGTCATTAAGAAATCGTGTCTCTTAATTTTTAATAAACTACCCAAGTTTCTCTACTTCGAACATGATTGCCAGGATATTTTCTTGTGAATTGCCTTAACATTCCTCTGCAAGAATCCGATTTTACATATGCGTTGTACCGTCAACCAGCTTTGTTTTTCCTCGTAGTGTTTTGCTATAGGCGAGGACGCCGCATGTTAGCTTGTTAGCCGGCCAGCTGTGTCTCTATGATTAGCGGGAGGGTAAAACAATAAAACAAACCAACCATGCAATACAAAAACCAATTTAAGAGATTCATTCTCCACACATTTTTTGGCATCTATTTAGGAAAGTATTCATCACTCGCAGCAGTTCATTTTGACAATCCCTGACAATTTGCAGACGAGTATTATCTTTGAGTTCTTGTTGGTGAATTATGTTGTGCGGTAGGTCTTGTACACGAAATTTTTTTTTTAATTTACCCTAGAGATAATAATCACAGGCTGTTAAATGGGAGGACCGAGGGCGTCACAAATCTCTACTAATAACTCTGCCTTTTGGAAGCACATTGTGAATTCCTCTAATGGAATTATTTGCAGTGTGAGCAGTGACAGAGTCTGTTGGGGAAAAAAGCATTGTCGGTTAATTCTCTGAAAAATGCCTTAGTATGGTATTCACGTAATTAATACAATTAACTGTATGCTAAAAAAAATGGTTCTATGATTCTTTTACTACTTGAGTTAACACATATGATTCATACTTAAGACACACTGTGCCGCTGTAAACACACGAGGAATAATGCACTTTATGTATACTGTGCAATTATGAAACGAACAACACAACACACACCCAGGAACGGCTGCTTATCGACTGCGACAGTCAGTAAGGTCAACAAGTAAGAAAGCAGGTTTGCTACCCCCTCCATGGCGCGGTAAACGAGAAAGGACTCGCTCATAGGAAAAACCCCGCGCCACGGCGAAAAGCATCACTGATCGCACAATACATAAAAACGTATCCTTTAAGACTATATATATATATATATATATATATATATATATATATATATAGAAGAACAATTTGCACACAATGAAAGCAGAGAGTAATATACGAACGCTCAACCACTCGCTGACAAAGCCTACTTCAAACTAACTATAAGCTGCTAGCTGCACATGCATTATACGGTATTGATGACTAGCGTTTCCCATGTCGGCCCTAACACAAATGACCACTGTATTTGCACTAACAAAGAAATATCCTATCACTAGTATAAAGTTTGGGATAAGTTTTCGAGATCAGCTTCCTGGCTGTTCCCTTGTTAGAACTAACGACAGTAAAATTCACATAAAATAGTACAGAATAAAACCTACCAATGAATCGCTACGTTAGTAAAAATAGCCACCGTGAGCTGTAGCATTACAAGTCATTATTATGAGAACGTTATTATCCAAAATGTAAACTAGTTTTATTACTATGTGAGGAAATCACTCGTTTCGTATTATGAAGGGGTGTATTTAGGTCTTGAAAGTAGCATTCTCAATACTGTGATGAGATATTGATGTTGAGAGTGTCTATATTCATGGATTTAATGATGTGTAAAATAAGATCTGAGGCGCAAAACATGGAGCACACGTGCGACTGGGAGGTTAAATAACAAAAAAGAGCGTATAACATGTGTTGTATTTGTCATGGCCTCTTATATAATGTTGCGTGTATATCTCGGTTGAACTGAACAAAAGACGGTATGCCTTGTCACTGTCTGCAGTTCGTCATGTAAATAGCACGATTTATGAAGTGCTACATTTCAGTTGACTGTGCATGCTGTTCCGCGTCCTTATTGTGCTAAAACAGATTAAAGACTGGTGGAGAGGTCGTACCTCAGCATGTTCGCCATGCTTCTTTAAAACGCTTACACATAGCACAAACTGCATCACTGAGCGTAAAAGAAAGACTTAAAATTTCCTCAGCTATAGAGCCAACATTCATGACACGAGATGGAGAAGTTTGTTCGACTCTATTCGGCGATATGAAATCTGATTTGCAGAACAGTTTTAGTGAACATGAGGGATGAGCTTGACAGGATGGAGTGGCTAAGGCGGTTACGGGAAATCCAGAGGTCCTCGTGTTCAATTCCTTGAAGCCGTCAATCCTGACCTAGTGATCTTTATGGCTTCTCCTGGTCACTTAGGCTAATGTTGGGATGGATCTTTCCTTTCCATGAACTTTATGCTCTCCATTTCACCTCTTTTCATTCCGTTAGTTCTAATGTAGGGTCGAGATGGGCTGGTGTGGCGATGGCTTGCGCTTTGGAAAGATTTATGCTCCTGCTTCAGGAATGGAAGCGGATTTACTGAAGGGCTTGAATTCCTTGGAGGTGGGCGACACTGGGATCCTCTATCTGGAATATTGTTAAGAGACCCCTAACATTCTTTATCTCCGGATCCTGGCCGTCCGGTGTTTCCCTTTTCTCATTCCTTCCTTTCGGAGGTGCGTACTATTACGCACAACAGCCAGTTCTTAAGCAGAACTGAAACACTTAAAATTACTCCTCTGTGCCTATTAATCCAATCCAACTGAGCTAACTAATGGGCTAGCGTTCAACAAAACGAAATTCGTAAATTCTGTTGACGTTGAATTAAGTAGGTTATGTTAAGACATGCGAGAAAATAAAATATGAAGAAAGATAATCATATTATGAAAATAATGTGGCAATATTTGCCAAGAGAAAAGTTTCCCGAGATAATCGAGAGCATTGAGAACAGCATTCAACACAGAGTAGAGAACTTAGATCATCAAAATGGCCTTTATTACATAGATTAAACTATTTTTGTTAATTCGTTAACCTATACCGATACATGTAACTTAATAAGGTAATTGCAATGACAAATTAATTCGTACCAAACCGTGCACATTTACACTTTATCTCTGAAAGTTGTGTATACTAATCGCCAAAGTAGTAGGTTATGTTTACAGAACTTTACATTTTAAAATATTATTTCTGTAAATTAAATAGTTATAATTAATAATTTATACTCGTATATACCGGATATTACACCACAATAATTCCAGAGATTATAGAGGGACTTTATACCGCAATTATAGATGAGAAAATGATTTACCACGAAGAAAAATAATGGAGTTTTAATATTATTATAAAGAATATGACATTAAATGCTGATAAACCAGTGTTGCAAATGGCGTAAAAATGTGCGTTGGAATGTCCCTGATTTTCAATACGTTTTCAAGATTTAGAGCTAAAATCTCGGATCAATCGAATGAACAGTTAAATGATTTGCCGTGTTATGTAGCTTAATCCATAGATAGCTTATAACTGTGCCGCCTAATGATAAAGGCGATCGATGGTTTCGACGATCGTAAGTGCGGGTTCCAGGTAGTAGGTTATTTACGTAAGTACATATTTACTTTATGATTGGTTTATTGGTGTTTAACGTCCGTTTTTGTTACTGAGGTTACTTTATGATTTTTTTTTTATTTATTTATGGACGCTCTTTAACAGCTCAGGTCATCAGCGTCCCAATCAACTCAGGGCGTGAAACGGCCGACAAATTTTGCTCAGAGGCCTCTCTTTCAGGCTTGAGGTTATTTTTCGTGCCGTAAATGTACGGGACCCACGGCTTTACTTCCCTTCCGAAGGAAGCCATATTTACGATTTTTACGCCCGAAAAAATCCATCGGTCCTGGCCGGGTTCGAACCCGCGATCTTGGGTTTAGTATGGTAACCACTACACCACCAGGACCGACTTACTTTATGATGAATTATGCTCATGTGTAAGATGTAAAAGTAAAGAAAAGTAACTAATGAGACTCCAACTTAATAATCATGATCCACTTTTACTTGGAGAGTCATATTGAGTGTGTCAAAGAGACATGCTTTACTACTTACGTCCAGATCATTTCAAATGGAAGCTTTATTAATCAGTGGGGTGATGATCTTTTATCAAGTTAATGCCATAACTTTGAAATTTTAAAATGGAGGCCATAGATTTCTTATACCAAATAGCTTGTCTAGCCCTCTTCGACAACCTCTGAAATTATTATGATTAAGTTCATCAATAATCTGCATATTGCAGAAATGAAACTTGTTTTGTTTGGATGTAAGGCACCAAAATCACAAGGAAAGTCATTAAAAGTTGGTACTTTTATAGTTGTAATGTCGTACTAAGTTTTAAGGACATGCAAGTATTCTAGTTTCTTTAAAATAGGAATGCCGCAAAACACCTCAATTACTTTAAGTATACGTTCATATATTGTGCAAAACAAAGCCGAGCATAAATATTTGTCCAAGAATAACGTACATAGTAAGTACATTGGGAGATTGATTAACTGAGTTAATGCACTTTGTGTGTGATAAAGCAACTTCACCTAGCACCTTGCACGATCTAATTGGGTCATCGGCAATTTATAACATCCCCAACCTCCCTCGTATATTCGTGGTATGGTGAAATAGAAGAAGTTATAAAATGAAAGTTGTTTCCCGATATAACTTATGTATACGTTTTAAATTATGGGTAAAGGTGAAAATAAAAATAATCATAAATTTGCCTCTATTTGAAGTGTTCATATTAATCCTTTACTTTTAAAGCTAGTGAAATATTTCCCGAGTAACAACCTGGAATATGCAAGCAGTCACATTAAGAATGTGTTAAGTAGGATTATTTGGTTAGTTTCTCTAAATGTAATGTTTCCAGAAGTTTCAACACCGTCTTAGCTTCTATATTTGTAATTGTTTTCTATTCTCTTACTTTGCATTTTGGTTTCCGGAACATAGTGATAGTACATGGGTTCATTCAGAGTCACAAATTGGTCAAGAATTTCTGCACGTCATTCACAAAATGGTGACAAGTAAATGTGCAAAGCCCGCGTATAATTTTAGGCGGGTTTTTTCTGTATGCAACGAAGATGGACTATCAAGAAGAGTTTTTATGTTTTGTGGGGCCAAGATAGCATTTTACATTCTTTTCCCCCCATTTTCGCTTAGAATATGAAAAAGAATGAGGAAGGGTGAATACAGTCTAACGCTTTTTCTTGTCAATCAGAAATAAAGCCAGAAACGTCTATAAGATAAAACTTACAACTTTTGTTTGAAGTTAGGTAATTAAATTCCGTGTTTAGTAATATTATTTTGATAGATTTTGAAAAGAAAACAAAAGAAGCATTTACTTCTTTGCCACTTCATATGGTAAATATGCACACGATGTAGTTAGGGGCTGCACGAAATGGAATAGTTACACAATCCATGCTCTTCAGTATACTGATCAAATCGTAACTCCACCGCCACAGGTGGCCGAGGTCTTTAAGGCGCGGATTCGTGAGCGGGAGGTCTGGGGTTTGAATCCCACCAGGACCGTGCTCCATAACTGAGGCTTTTTCCAGGTTTTCCTCAGTCCTCATAAATGGCAAATGCCGGAGAGGTACACTAAACTTAGGCCTGGAACGTTTCCTTCCTTAAAAACAATCATTTCCCAATATATCATTTCATTTCATGTATCATCAGTGTCTACCGCCTGTGGTGCCTCAGTAGTAAACACGAGCGTTAAACACCATTAAAAAAAATCATAACACCAAAGGATCCTCACAATTGGACTGAAACATATATTCTATTTCCCTATGTTATATATTGTAGTTTTAAAAAATTACATTGCCTTGGACGTAGTCATGCTAGCTGTTGTTCTAAAATAACAGAAGTACCTTTGCAACCATAATGATTTTCGTCGTGTCCTCATGTTTTGTTATATTTGCTATTACTTTCAATGTTTTATTATTATTATTATTATTGTTATTATTATTATTTATTGCTTTAACCAGAAATGTCCTCCCTTTAATGACCTCTTATATGAAATCTTCTATTAATTCTAAACCTTTTTGGTTTATTCCCTTAACTTTAAAAGTAATTTAAAACAACAGGAAATGCATGGCTTAGGAGTACCACGTGATCATCTCATTAAACATGCTCTTTAATAATCTGAGTTTTCAATGTTCGCTTGATATCTTCTGTTGACGCAGACCAGTTTAGTGGTCACACTTAGAAGTACAAACTTTATTATAATTTGATTTTATTAGGTACTCATTAACAGTGTTGTATACATGGTCTTAGGAAAATCACAAAATGAATTTTCTTGTGTATATATGCTCTAAGTTTCGTTACTCCCGTCACTTTTTGAGATATTGTTTTTGAGCAGATTACTTCAGAGAAGTCCCAATGTCTTCTGCCGCATTTGCCGAACCAAAAGTGCGATGCTTACCGTTTTCATTCAGCAAAGATTCATTATTTTCCACTTCAGAGATGATTAACAGAATGCAAGATCTGATCAAAGAGTACGAGAGAAAACTGGGATATATAACTGGCGTGGGCCGCGCTTGAAATTATCCATAAAATTGTGTAAGTTTTCGTGAAAAAAGGTTTTATCATTAATAAAAATTTAACAAATAGGTACGCCTCTTTGTAATTAAGTTTTGCTTTGCTCAAAATGTATTTACATAAAGCAATACGTAGAATTGTGAATACAGGAGTCCGTAATTCCTTTCTTTCGAAATTATGCACGAAAGCAAGTCAAGATTAAAGTCTATTTGTGAGGAATACCTTTGAATTCCAACTGTATTACACAAATATTCAAAGTTGTCAGTTCATCTCTAAAGGTACGGTTAGGAATTCGTGAAATCAAACGAAATGTATTAATTAGCGAAGTAACTGAGAACTAATTGCCAATATGATTTGTTAACGCTGCGGCGGCCGACTATCTAAAGAGCATCTATGAGATATCAGCTCAGGGGCTTAGGGTAGGCATATTTTGAAATCTGAAAATGCTGACAACCAACGCATTCATGTACTAACTTCATGATTTGTATCACTTTGCAGCTACTGCATATTTATCGGTAGACCATTTTTCTAACTATTCCTTGTTACTACACAAATAGTCAAGCATATGTTTGCATGTAAATTAATGTCTGCAATTAAATTTTACGAAAGCAAATGCTTTTCGGAAAGAAATTTTTAAGAAAGGAAACGTTCCGGGCCTAAGTTTAGGGTGCCTCCCCGGTACTTGCCATTACAGTAAGGGAGGACGGTCCTGGTGGGATTCGAACCCCATACCTGCCGCTCATGAGTCCGCGCCTTAATGACCTCGGCCACCCGTGGCGGCATTTCTTTCTGTGATCCACTGCACTTTTATTAGAGAAACGAGCCTTTCAACACGGTCATTATGGCAAGGTGTTATAAAAAGAAATTGAGTCAACTTCATAATTTCTGCATACAAACATATAGGCACACCTTGACTCTGCCCTCCCATTATAAGAAGTGACACATTTCTTCAAATTGGAAAACGGATAAAAGCAGATCTCTACCGGCGCGGCATCTCAAACCTGAGAACGTCCAAACATAGATTCATTTATAAATTTTATCGGTTATAGCCAACGTGTGCACTCTTTATTCGGGCGATGTTTCCACATTAACAACAGACAGAACACTAAATGCCCACGAAAGAAAATAAATAAAATGTTATATAAAAATGCAATAAATTAGAGCATTTCCAAAATTGTATGTGGACGGCTCTTTACCAGAAAAAATGGTCTCACATAAATGCTGATGTATGGTAAGCTTACATATGCTATACCTTTATTAACTTTTAAAAGGACTGTAAAAAACTTGGGCTAGAAATTAACTTTCTGCAATTTACATGGGTAAGTACATCTTAAATGTAATGGACCACACGATCAAAGGAACTTGTGCGGAGGATGATCTTCAGAATCTCATGCACGCATTTAAGAACGAAGTGGAAAGAAGAAGAAAAAATAATAGGAACTAACTCTCATGACTTTAATATTGCACATCGACTGTCAGTTCAGCGACACTGTAGTATTCACGGCCGTCGAAAGTGAAGAACACAACTCATTGACCTGTCTCGCGTAGTCAGGGTGTGCGTAGTGTGTGTGGCTGGTAACCACATCTGTTAGGTGAAAGTTTGCAGCACCAAATTTGAGGGAGTGAGCCAAGAGAACGAAATTATTTTCGCAAGTGGGTCAGCAATTGCGTTACAGCATACCATAAGCTTCCTTGGTTCTTGACGTGCATCTGGTAATTAATTTAGCAGAATCTGCGTGGAAGAAAATATACATTTACCACATTACTGAAATTTCATAGGTAATAGAGTAATAACCATAGGTTTTGCAGCGTTTCCAACTCACTGTGCAGCTAATTGTTAACACCTATATTTCAGTTGAAAGAGGCGTAGAATTGACTACATTCTTAGCAGGTGACCTTTGTATAAATCTCCCTAGCGCACGAGTTTGAGCAGAACAAAGAACGTTTACCTTGTTCTGTAATAAAGTTTCAGGTAAGCTCTAAAACAGTGCACTGAGAAAAAAGTGTTACTTTCATATTCAAATGTTGCCACTGCAAGTGCAACTTCTCCGTTTTCACTATCCTTTTCATAAACGTGGGACTTGCAATATTTAAGAATTTTGCTACAACGGGAAAAAGTTTAGCCCGCATGACAATATATAACACAATTTTAGTGTCATGGTACAGGCCATACATTTACTCACAGCATACCGTAATGCACAACTCAAAATATTAGGCGTAGGGTACCCATATGAAATATGATTACTTTAGCCTTCTGATACACATATAAAGTTTACGCAATGACAGTCAGCGAATCAAAGAGAACCATTATCAAAGAAAATATATGGACGAAGTGTCTGTAGCACGTTATCAGTAGTCGGATATTAACGGTTGTTAAATCATCTGATTTTTTTAACAGTGTTTAGCGCCCGTTTTAACTTCTGCGGCATCAAAGGCGGTGAACACTGATGATACATCAGATGACATCATAAACTAGCAAAGGATACTTTTTTTAAGGAAGGAAGCGTTCTAGACCAAGTTTAGGGTACTTCCTTGGTATTTGCATTTATGAGATCTTAGGAAAACAGTCAGGGAGGACGGTCCTGGTGGGAATGAAACCCCAGACCTCCCGCTCACGAGTCCACGCCTTAACGATATCGGCTACACATAGGGGTGTAAATCAGCTACTTTACCTAGCCCTTACGGTGTAGTGTGGACTACCTACCAGGAAAATTTAACGACAATATTACCATTGTATGCCTTGTATAATGCAGCATATTGAGGGAAAAAAAAAAAAAAAAAAAACAATGATTGTAATAACATGATTATTATTTGCACAAGAAAATTTGGTTTGTCAGTCTTTCCTGTAGGTATATAAGTGTCGATATTTAAAGAGGAAAATGCGCGCTTCCAGAAACGTCTGAGTTTAACTTTTAAGCGAATTAACTTCCATTGTAATAGTTTGTAAGAATAACATGGTTAACGGTTTTAAGAGTATTAAAACTAATACCTTTTTTTTTTAACTTCGTATCATTCGGTATGTAATGGACAGGTTAGTTGCAATTTTCAGCTATTCGAAAGTAGCCGTACAAACCATCGTAAAACGCTGTGTATATACTGAGAAAATTTTTATCATTTAAAGATAAGTAATTAAATAAGTGCGACGTATAGTAGTAACAACAACAACAACAATAACAACAACAACAATCATCATCATGAGAAGCAATAAGCCGTACATTATTCGGGAAAGAGAAAGAAAACAACTTTAATTTAGAGTATAGTGTTTTCCAGGACGAAAGGGAATTGAAAACATTACAACGTAGTTCAACACAGTTAAATATTTCAGGTACACATTAAGAGTATTAAGAGGTCCTTTATCTGCCAATTTTCATTTTTAATATGTATGCTACGTCCATCTAGAATGTCATTTTATATACAGTTACCAAACTGTTTCTAGTGACTGTATGTTATTTTATCTGTACATGAAATATGCTTTCAATTTCTGCTGTTGTATGACAACAATTGCATATTTAAAAAAGCAAGCATAACATTTTAAACATTATTTGAAAATAATATACGCATGTTTTAGAATTGTAAATAGAAACATAATTTAAAATATGGATTTTTGTTGAAAAAATTAAAAATCGACTAAACTGGCATTTAAGTTTACAATTATTGGGTTCTTAAATCCTTCCAAATTCATATTTTGTGTCTTTCAGATTTTCTTTTAGTCATTTTGTAGCTTACTCTGCTCCTTGGTCCCTTGAGATGTTGTAGTCATGGGTTTTTCCAATTTTTATACAGGGCATGTTTACTTTTTACAGTGGCTGGAGAGTGTTCTGGACTGGATTCATTGCTAACACATGTTATCACATTTGCTTTTGGCCTACCATGTTAAATAAACCTCATTTTAGGGTTAAATAAACCTCATTTTAGGAACGTTACACATTATTAAAGAAAATGTTATTTCCATATAATTCCCCATATATTATTGTACATATTTACAATAAAAAAGTTAAAAATGTTTATCTCAAAATGTTCTTCCCCCTTCACTTAAAATGTATTGAAATCGGCGATAGTTCCCTATTATTTAATTTCTTCACTACATGAATACCAAAGTTTGCATGCCATTCTCCTACTAACATTACGCGTGAAAAATTCCGATACATTTATGGAAGCAAAATGCCCTACATGCACAAGATTTATAATAAATAATTTTTAAGTAAGTTTTGCCTATGAGAACTCTCTACTACTGCATACATTTGGCTTAGTTTTGCCTAGAGAACTCTCTACTACTGCATAAATCTATTAAAATATGGTCATATGGTCATATGGACCAATACTTTCTTTGCAGCTGTTCATTTTTTTATTGAAGTCAAACCAAATGCTGTGAATGTGTTTGAGAGATGTCTTCTAGAGTGATTCTATCAGTCCTGACGAACATGGAGCATATTGGAGCGAGCGAACGATTTATTCCCAATCGATGTGTAGCTTCAACAACAGAAAGGTTACAATAACAATGGTACGTATCAGAAATGGGCAGAATTGTTGTCCTTAATAGTTCTGAGAATAACCAAAAGTAAGTCAATATCACTAATTGTTCATGAAATGTTATTGAAAAGAATGATTACTTATTATAATTCAAATTAAATGCAGGAGCTGCTCCTCTAGAAGGTCGCTGGTTTACGCAAACCCCAGAAATTCATCTCTTAGAACTATTGCTTAACGCGTTTGTTTTTGTTGTTGTTGTTGTAAAAGAAAAGAAAAAAAACATTCATCTTGCAACTGTTGTTTGGATTTGCGGTTATTATATGCAAACCAACGTCTAGGTGCGATTGTGGACTATTTTGTTCAAGGGAGACGAAAGAAAGCTGTAGGAGGAACCTATGGCCTGGAAAAACTATTATGTGTATGCACCACCAGAAACGTCACCTCTCGTCACATGCGTTCCCATGAAAACTTCCAGTTTTATACGACCGAGACTGATTGTTGTTGCATTAAAATTAAAATTAAATGTTTTAAAATACTATTAAACACCTATAGTAAAACAGTATATTATTGGCAACACAGTGATACATTAAATATGGGGAAACTTGCAGTTATTTCATTATTAAACAATATGCATTTGAAATAACAAAACGCTCATGCAGACACTCTAGTAACGATATGTTGCTGAATGGCAGGATAGAAGCTTGAAATAGCTACTTTATTCCGTTTTGGGTTAACAGAATGTAAATAAAATAACACTGTACAACGTTTATGTTGTAAGCCCTTTTTTGCGACAATTGGAAAATAAAATCGAAATAAAAACATTAAGATCTTAGGTAGACTGACTGCAAATATTAATTTTAGTCAAACTATATCAAAACATAGAACATATACAATACTTTCTGAAGATAGAGACTTCATCCTGCAGATTCCAGTCATCGACCAGTCTCTTGCATGAATACCAGGAAAAGGATTTGTTTAAGTAGGTGCATTACACCATGTTTTTATTAATTTCTCACTCCTTGCCGTGTATCTTCTACCACGCATACACGAGTGTCAATTATAGTAATTAAGATTCTATAAGGTTACAATCTCTATTCGTATACGTATGGGCAAAGTAATATTATGCACGCGACGAGCAATATAACGCTTTTAAATTCTGTTTTCTTCTCAACGAATCTTCAGCTGAGGTCGATGCAATGTTACAGGAGGCTTAAGGAGAGTTTGCTTTTCTCTTTAGCACACCTGGAAAATGTTTAAAGAGGGAAGGTAATTCATTTCAAAAGAAGATGGATCGGTTGCTCCAGTTTGTGAGACAGGACGATCGAATAATTTTAAGAACAATTTTGGAAAATCTGAATATTTCACTGAATGTAATTGAAAAGTTGCACATGAGCCGTGTTTGTGCGCATTGGGTTCAAAGACTGCCGATTCCCAAACTAAAAGAACTTTCTTTACTTGTCCAACCAATACGTTAAGTTTATGACATCCGACTGCTTGTTGGCAGTAACAGCAGCGCAATAATAGAACTTCCATGCCAGAAATCACTCCAAAATGGAATTTACGCGTTTCTTATATACAAATTCACATGGCCCCCGGTAGAAATACAGAATCATCAGTCATTACAAAAAACATGTGATACCAGTTAGTGCATTTCATTATTCAATAGTACAGAAGTGGTTGTTTGCTTTCCAAAAGTGAGGTGAAAATGTAGATCATAGTTAGAGAGCTGGGCGGCCTGTTCATGCCAAATATGAAGGGATTTGTTGAAATTTGACCGAACGACAGTGGATTTGTATGGAGCTAGACAGTTCACCAAAGACAGTGCTTAGAGTATTGAAATCACATTTGCGATTGAGAAAATCGCTAGTAGATGAGTCATTCACCATCTTTCAGAAATTCCAAATGGCGACAATTTTCTTTGGCCGAGATGCGTTCGAACCGTTATGAACATAATGGTATCTCCTTGGCAACTCATCATTGCAACAGACGAAACGTGGAATTGCAGTCAAAATTGATATGCAAGTCGAGCAAGTGATGGCACTCAAGTTCTTCACTCCCCAAAAATAATTGCGGAAATCTCTCAACAATATCGGTTGCCTAGTATTGGCATGGTGCCTGGTAACAAATACTGCAGCTCAAGGGTTTTACAGGAACTTTTTGGAATACATTTAGGATTTGAGTTCGGCGCAAGAGGCCAGAACTCCTACAATGGCAGCCGATTGTGTTCCATAACAATGCTCGTTCTCATGCAGCTGCAATTGTTGCATCACTTCTGCAGAGATTTGATGGGGACTACGGTACATTCAACATATTTTTCCGATATGTCACCTTGCGATTTTTGTCTGTTTCGGAGGACGGAGCCCTTGCGTAATCGAGGATTCCCAACAACAAAAATAATTACAGCGGTCATTGCGTTCTATCTAGGAAAACAATGCTATTGAAGGGGTCCGGTACCTTCTAGCAATATGGCAAAAACTGCACAGAGTCTAAGTAGAGCATGTGCAGGAAAACGGAAGAGTATTAACAAATTTATTTATTATTAAATATTGCTAAATAATATTGACATGGCCCTCGTAACTGATTATAATCTGCCTAAAACCAAATATCTGCATCAAACATTTTGACCGATAGACATGCATTTTAAACCATTTATTTTACGGCACTGATACTTCAGGACTTTTATGATTTATCCATAATACATGCCTTAGAAATCTATCTTCTATAAAAAAAAATCATGTTTTCACCTTAACACAATAGTTAATATCCAAACTACTACTACTGCCATAAGTTTTAAATTATTATGAGTTTGTGACCTTTCCGAAGTGTTTTCATTGATCATATGGTTCTAAAACTTATATTTATTGCGAGTTAATTATTAATTTAACTAGATATATATTATTTAAAACCGTCAAGAGGTAAATCTATGTGTTCTAATATTAATTGATTTGTTTTAAGCAGATTAACGTGGGTTACGGCATTGTTTTGCAAGCAAAGATACAAATAAAGACATTTGAAATCTCCGATTGTTCGTATCTGAAAGTCTTGGTGAACTTTGAAGCACAGGCCTAATCCTTTAACAAATGAAGAAATGTTGAAGATTTTCAGTGATAATTTCGAGGATCTATCGAAAGGAGGACGCTATGATAGGGAAGCATGGTACTAATTCAGATAAAGATGACCATACTGCAATTTTACAGTAATTTTATAGGGTTTTAACTTCTACAGCTTATGCAGCTATTTGAACAGAGGAAAAGAAAATTTACGTTTGTCGAGAAAGACGTCGAAGTGATTTTTAGGGGGACGATCATCATCTAATATTATTTATTTTTTTTTTCGTGAGTACTATATGTGACTGTGTACGCTTTTATCAACAATTCTTCCCGTTGCACAAAATTTATTTACTAATCTGTGAATCGAACTTTGAATTGGAAGCTAAATATCAGGAATCTTTCTAGAAACAATCATGCACATAACGTGTTGCAAGTTGATTCTGTAGGCAGTACCAATCTTAAACAAAACCTCTATGGGGAATAGAACACCTGAATTAAGCCATATTAACGTAATTAATATATTGTATTAGGGCACCTAATGAACACTTAACACAGTCACGCAATACACAAACACATGTCCGTACGTTCCTAGAGTTAAACTCGTACTGATTTCCCCTCCGGCTCACCGGCCCGCTTTCAAGCGTGGGAAATATTAAAGAACTGAAGGGCCTTGTCAACTGCGACAAACTGCACGTGGAGCGGTATGTAGGGAAAATCACGCAGTACTTACATTTAAACGCTTTGATCTCAAAACCACAAGTTCAGAGCGTTTAAAAACAGATAAATGTGCATTAACAAAAATTAAACATGAGTACAATCTGCAAACTATGTAGATTTAAAATATGCATAAAGCAACAAATAGAATTTTTGACCCAAAATCTCTACCAAATGTGTGTAATAACAAATTATTGAAACAGAGCCATTGATAATTTATCAATTATACTACAACTACGGTGCAAACGTCACAGTTGAGCAAATTTTATCCAGAGGAGGATGATGCTTTTACCTACAATACATGTAAAATAATCCTGGTAAATTTGGCATAAAATTCTGGCTTCTAGCAGATTGTTGACACAAAATATCTTTCAAAGTTGCACAGAGAGTAATTGATGAAGTATTGTCATATCGCAATAACGAGAGGAATGTCAATACAAATAACATTTTAATACAGTGAAACTTGGTAGCAAGCTGAAAGCTGAAGGGGCTAGTCAGACAGATTCAATGAAACGTACAAGAGAAATGCCTGATATTACAAAACACATGAAAACTTCTTTATGGACGCCAATTCTCTTAAAATATTAAGACATCACAATGCTTATCAACAGAAAGTAAACAACAATTTTCTTTTGGAACAGTTCAATGTACTCCGGTGTTGAGGGACAGAGCAGTACAATGCGACTTCCGGATACAATTAGTTTTTACAACAAAACAAAAACTGCAGTGGACGCCATTGAAAAGATGGCAAGAAAATATTCTGTTAGTTCTGGGACACGTCGATAGCCAGGGCGTGTTTTCTTTAATATTCTTGACTTGGCTGCTAACAATTCATGAACAATTTTCTAGGAAATAAGGGAGTAAGAAGTTGCAGAAATTTTATCCTAGAACTCGCAGAAGAATGAAACACCAAATGTACGAAAGCTAGAAACCAAAAAAAGAAAGATGGATGAGCAGGAGGAGGAAGAATAACCGTGCCTAATAAAGAAATAGCGAAATTAGACAAATACACTTTACAATAAATGCAGAAAGCGCGTTTGTGGCCCCTGCACAAAAGAAACAACAAAGAAGATAAATTGTATTGTAAATAGTGCACTGGAACAATATTATAGCAATATATTGTGGTTTTATTGTATTTTGTTAGTCCTACCTAAAGAAAAAAATAGAATACATAAATACACTTTTAAAAATATGTCAATAAAATTTTCCAGTGGCGATATGTAATCTTTTTTGAAGCTACATTCCTATCAGTTCGTTGTTCGTTGCGTTATTAAGTGATATATTAAAAGTTTCATTTAGTGTAAAGTTAGTAGTTATCATGTTTAATACTTAACCTCAGCGGTCAAAGTCGGTCCTGGTGATGTAGTGGTAACCATGTTTGCCATTTAAACCCGGCCAGGATCGATGGATTTTTTTCGGGCGTAAAAATCGTAAGTATGGCTTCCTTCGGAAGGGAAGTAAAGTCGTGGGTCCCGTGTCTACGGCACGATAAAGAACCTTAAGCCTGAAAGAAGAGGCCTCTGAGCAAAATTTGTTGGCAGTTTCACGCCCTGATTAGAATGGGACGCTGATGACCTGAGATGTCTTTTTTTTTTTTTTTTATCTTTTTGTATCTTGTCTGTTCCAACTTCATTTGTAATTTTCGTCTAAAGAACGTCATTGCGTCATTGAAGTCTTTTAATAGATGAATATATCGGCATTTTAAACACAGAACTCGGAACCTCTGCGTCCCACGCTGCTTAATTTACAGATGCGATCTGAAGTACAGTTGCCGAGGTAAAGAGTAAGTTCGAAGATGATGACCGCGAATCCCAAAGAGTATCAGTCTACCTCCATTTATAGCTTCACTTTAAAACCTTTACTACACATATACAGTAAGCAAAGCACATCTTGGGAGCTTGCATGTTTTCTTTAAAATTCTTATACCATTAAAAAGGTAGACCCTTTAGAGAAATTGTTTCCGCACTATGTATACATAGGGCTTAAAACACATTGCACTGCTTTTCTACTAGTTGTTTACAATAACGGTAATATAATAATATCGAATATTTATGCCCCTTTGAAACAATTAGAATATTATTATACTCTTTTAATTTGATATACAGGGCAAGGCACTTAAAACAGACCACCTAAATTACACAACCATTTTTAGTGAGAGAAGGAAATTCTTCATACAAATTTGCTTGGTTTGAGAGAAAACATAATGTGATATGTTAATTTTTTCATAGGTGGGTGAATAGACAAGATATGAAAGTCAACATCGTTGTTTTAAATGAATTGATGTTATTTACCTTTAAACAGTGCGTTTGAAGAGACAAAATACAAATGTTTGAGGGTCATTTGAAGTCGTGAAGGTCAATGATTAGCAATACTTAGTTCACGGAACAGATCAAATTCTGCCTCATAATTTCAAAGTGGTTACCTTGAGCTCAAGCTTTAAAGCGATTCTGTGCGAATCGAATTTCATCTGAATTTATCATGAGCAAACAATCACAAAGCGCGAAGGCAAGGTATGATTAGGTTATATTTTAATCTCTAGCTTGGCGACATTTGCCATAAATGAAAACCATATAAACTTCCTTGACTTTTGTATAACGCAATTGTGAACGTCTGAATAACTTTAGGAACAAGTGGTTTAATCGCTACTATAACATACGGCATACTAAACACAGATATACAAAGGAAACATACAATTATTTGAATTGGTTATTCGATTTTTAATTTTTATTGTGTTGGATGCAGATGTGCAGACTTACAGTATAATGGGGCAACCAAGTAGTCGATTTTTCCCCTTGTCATTGACCTTCAACTATCTTGAATGACCCTCAAAACACGTTGCATGCCCATTCAAACTCATATTCAATGGTAAATAAAAACATTAATCTATTTGATATATCGCAGTTGATTTTCAAATGCTCCCGACAACCCTACCTGTGAAAAACGAACATCACATATGTACCCGTTCAAGTCATTTAACTTTCGTTCGAAGAATTTTCTTCTGTTACTCAAAATAACCTTGCTATTCAACCGGCCTGTTAAAAGTGCTGAATTCTGTACAGATTTTCTTATGAAAGTTTTATGAAGAAACAATTTTATAATAATATAGTAAAAGGAGAAGAATATTTGTATATCCTTTTGTCAGAAGTTATAGTTAGTACATCATTAAGATTTGTGTTTTTAATGTTCTCATTAAAGAATAAAGCATTTAATAATCATCAGGAAAAAGTGAACATTGATAAGAAACTGTTCTTTAATATTTACATAACAATTTCAATATTTGCTTCACAAAATGTATTTAAAATATTTGATATTGCATACGACAAAAATTTAATAATGGTGTCAGTTCTGCACGCAGTTACGTGCAGTTTTGTGCCAAATCCCTACCTATTCCTTTTCCCACCTACACTTCTTTCTTGACCTTTCATGGGCATTTCTTAGAGCTTTCGAAGAGTTTAGATCGTTTTGGTCACAATTAAAAGTATTAGGTTTGTACCGGTTTCATTCACTGACCAAGGCAACTATAAGTTATAATGCATTAATTTGTATCTCGTTAAACTCACTTTTGAGCGTTCTCATTACATTTATTGCAAAGTTTTAAGGGTGCGTACCCATTAAAGTTTTATAAATATATAAATGATAGATAAGCGTTGTTTAACACTTATTCGTGGTTTTATGTACTGAAATAACGCATTTAGCAACTAAAGTTCTTACATTCATAAATTGTAGGCAAGCACGAATTAAATAATACTTCAAGCAAAATTGGTAAACTGCTGAGCCGTTAAAGCTTTTATGTGTGTAAAACGGAGACAAGCACAAACTTAATGTAAAACTTTTCTTAATGCATTTCACTAATGTGCTTTGAGTGGACTCTTGCTTGGATATTTAATGCAGCTTGCAGAAAGTTAATACAACTTGTTAAAATTAACACGATTGTGGAATGCACCCTTTCTGAGCTGTTGTATACCAGTATATGTTAACTATTACAATAAATTTAAATGTTGAACAAATCTCTTACACAGAGGGTGCCAAAATGTATATAAGCTTTGACCAAAGAAAAAACTGTTAACATAACAAAACTGAATTCATACAAACAGAAAATAATGAGCACCTATTATCTTAGACTTTTACAGTTACAACAGACTCAAAATGCCCACCATCGCCGTCGATACACTTCTGAGTACGTTGAACTACTTGAGCAACGTTTGCGAAAGTGTCCCCAGCGATTGCAGCACACACGTTTCAGTTCTTCTCGAAGTGCTGCCAGTACAGCTGGTTTTCTACGGTATACAACATCTGTAAGAGTTCCCCATAGGTCGAAGTCCAACAGAGTTAGATCCGAAGAACGGTTCTGTTCTGTACACACGTCTCCATTGCCTTTGAACTTCAACAACATTCACGGTTTTCCAATTTTCCACTTCAAAATTGCTTTTTGCTGTTCAAACCATAATCTTGGCTCCATTTTATTGTAGCAACGCTAGCATAACGTAATGTGAGTCGTACCTGTTTACAGAATATCATACGATAATCATGGCTTAATTTGTTCATTGTTGATTTAACTGTTACGTAGCAACGCTATCATAATATATGTGAGTCACATCTGTTTACAGAATATCATACTACATAATACTGTTGTTTTTCGGTCCAACTTTGAAATATGTTAAATAGATATCTGCTCTGAAAGTGTGTATACATTTTTGGCACCCCTAGGTATTCTTAGAAACTACATTTCTCGGTCATATTCTGGAAGCATTTCAGCCGGTCTCCCAACTTAAATACGCACGCAGGCATAAATAGGAGGGTGCCGTGTAAGGCATCATACCTATTGCAAGGAAAAGGAAGGACGCATATGTGCCAGTTAATGGTAGTAGAATACTTGAAAATGAGGAGCACAATATGCATAATAATGCCAACATATGCAATGTGAAAACACAAATGTATTACGAGCAATAGTTCCTTTAATGAAAGCTATAATCCACACTACCGCCTCTTTTGTAAAACATACAATTTGTAAAAAAAGATTCAATAAATTACAAATTCATGGCATCCGAAATCTTCACATACCAACAGTAGAATTTCTTTTCTCAGGAACTACGCTTTTTGCAATGTTTCGTCTGAACTTTTCTTTTAATGATAAGTTGCGACATATCACATCCGTTAAGAAAAAATTTAAATGTTCTTTAAAGAGAATGTTTTGAGTTTTGCACCTCCCGTTTTGGGCCATTTTAATTATTTTAGCTGCTGCATTTTGAACAGTTTTCCATGCTTCCTCAAAATAAAGCGTGTAAAAAAATTTAATAAGCGCTAGAAAACGTCAAACAATTTTGAAATTTGCTCCAAAATATAACATTTAAAAATGAAATTACTGCAAAAAATAAGTCAGTGGAGTTTTAGTGACACACATTCCTTGCGAGAGTGCGACATTAAGATAATTGAGATATGTGCAATAGGCGAAGAGCATAAAAAAACCTAATATAGACACAAAGAGCGAATGCATTAGTATTTTAAAGGAAGGTTTTCTTACATATTCAATGAATTAAACGAACAGTCAAAAAGAGCATAAGGCCATGGTTGCTAAGATCGAAGTTATTTTTTTTTCAGCCCAATACGAAATTCTGTGGGTGACTGCTGCATTAGGGCCTATGTATTATAAAACCTTATTTATATGCATTGTTTGCAATGTTTGTTGACTTTCTCAAAATTTTAATTTCATTTTTTCCCTTACCCAGCACCCAGTCCAAAGTATAAAATTCAATTCTTATTTGCTACATCGTAAGCGTTTAAAGTCTCATGCCTTTGCTAAAGTCTTCGAAACCCCAATCTCTCGATGCATGGATGTTACCTCGCATTCGGCTTGTTGGGTGAGCGATAACTCCAAAGATATTGCCCCTACCATCAGTTGAAAAAGTAACGCTGTTTGATGACTGTGCACAAAGATGAAATCCATGGAAAGTACCTTTTTCCCCTTCGTTTCTACAGAATGGTCACGAAGTTTGGGGCAAATTTGTGAATGAGTTTGTACATTTAAACTCGTTTGTATTTTGTGCTTGCATTTTTATCTTTTGTTACTATACGCACACTGTTAGTGAAGTGGAGGAAATAAAGAGTATCTGTGATAAACGAGTACAATGTGTTCGACTATATTGTGTCGAAAAATACTTTCGAGCTTAGCTACAAAACGACGGTTCTGTACCCCCTTCCCCGAAAGTACATACAGACTTTGGTTCAATCTTATTGGCACGAGATGACTTTGAATGCTTGCAATGCCAGCAAGACGGAGCTCCTCCACATTATGCACTGGAAGTTTGGAGAGAACTTTGGGCTCCTATTGAATAGACCGCAAGATCTTCTAATACCACCAGATTTCTTTCTTTGGAGGTATTTTAAACATCAAGTGTACAAGCATAGCATTCATAACTAGGCGTCTACACACTAAGTTATTACTGAGGAGTTTGATTTAATTCCATGGGAGTTATACAGGAAGGCATACGAAAACGTCAAAACTTGCAGCGGTTTGGAAGGTGCCCATGTTGATGACCACACTACAGAAAACAGTTAAACAAAAAGCACTCAAACATTTAACAGATTTCGTAATAATAATAATAATAATAATAATAATAATAATAATAATAATAAATACGATTTTGTCAAGAGTATTCAATTTGTTTTATCCCTTACCACATATTAGCCCAAAATTCATGATCATCATATATATATACTTTTAAATTAAGAATGAAGGCGCTAAGAGGGTGAAATTAGGGCTCGGTTAGAGATTACACCACACAAAAAGAAAAAGCAAAGCTTTCAAAATTGCACCATTTATGGAGGATTTCACGTCCTGACTCACAAAATTTAAGTGGCTGCTCCAAACGACACGAAAACTAAGATAAATAATGACCGCAAAAGATAAGCATATTGATAATAGCTGATAAGTCTAATCTTGAACAAAGAAAATTGTTCCGAAGAAAACTATGGCGATAAACTCGAGAAGCTTTACTTTAGGCGGCGTAGCCACTACAGTTTATCCTGCACTCTTGTTGATCAATCAATGAAAAAGAGATGCCACAGAAAAATATGGCCAGAATCCCTCACCAAGATATTTCATTATTTTAATTTGCAAATATCCAGATTACCATGGGCGTGGTAAATTTCAAATCGCCCAGAGCAGATATAAGATCCAAATACGGAATCTGCAAATTTATGTATAGTCATTTTTTTCTGGTAAATGAGGTCATTCTTGGTTGATCGTAAACACGAGGTGTGTGCTGATTTAAGCAGTTTGCCCTAGCAGTTGGAATGTGGCTCAGATCCGAGAAATCGTGGTCATTTCCAGATGAATGTTGTTTGCTCCCAATGCGATTCTTAAATAATGTATTAATATCACAAAATTAAGGGTATAATAACCTGCAGTCCACAATTGCAGTTTTTTTTTTTTGAACTAATACCCATAATTATTTAAATTTCTTTAACTTCGAAAGAACACTCGCACAGATAACCGTGCTAAAAATAACGTTATCTATTAGCAACCAATTCAAAAGAATATAAATGAAGTTAACAGATGCATACAAAATGAAGAGGCTTGCAATCTACGACTTACTATAATGTGTATTAAGCATAGTGACTATTTATTTAGTTGAAAGTTACAAGGCAGTAACAAATGTGAGCAGAATAGTGTCATGTGTGGGAACTTGTCTTTCATAGGAATTCTCTATTCTAACACGATGGTCATCAATCTTAAGTAGAAACTTACACATCCTATTACATCCGCCCCTTACCGTGTAGGAGCTAACATACATTTCTTTAACAGCACTACGCCTTCTAGATATTTAAGAAATTCATTATACATGGCCGCCCGAAATTTTGCCATTGACGTTGATACTCTATAATAACTACTTTGTCTGCTGCTGTGATCACAAGCTACTATCGTATATTTATTTACTTATTTATTTGCAAAAAAAATGTATGGTACAAATTGAAAATCGTAACTTACAAAATATTAAAACAACTCAATTGGAAACATAGAAAAACTCTGCTCAACTGTTCCTAGCTTTATATTTTTCATTCTGAACTTTAATTATGGGATTTAAAATACCGAGATGTGTATATTAACACATATAAACGTCTTATAAGAATGGCTCAATTAAGGTAACAGCGTACCACGTGCTTTCCTCTTATGCTAGTGATGCTTGTGTTGTTCTACTCTTGAATCACAACTTATTGTAGTGTGGACTGCACTCACAAATGCATAAATTGAATACCAAGTTCAATCTCCTATTGGATTGGGGGTTTGTTCCTATGCGCCCCAGCACGAACGTAGACGGGGTTCCTATCAATGTTTCCAGACAGAACAACCCGACGCCGGCTGAGCCCCTCGCCTCCAAAGAGTTCGTACCTCTCAAAAAAGTCATTTATATATAACGGGGCCGAAAACTTTCTAAAACGCAAGTCACTGTTTCATTGCACATAGCATCAACCCACCTCGCCTGGCACTTTTAATCCTATTATAGAACCAACGGGATGAAATGAGATAGCGGAAAATTCGTGGAAAGGAAAGGTCCGAACCAGCATTCACTAACCCGAAAGATAAATACTATATACATCTTAAAATTGACCAACAAAAAGTATAAAATACAGCATGAATGACAAAAAAAAAAAAAAAAAAAAAAAAAAGGGTAAGGATTGCCGGACCGAAGGTATTTGAACCTGGTACCACCCGAATTTGTAGATTGTTACAGTATTTTCGTTCCAGTCCCTAAGCACTACAACCTTCTCAGTTCTACTGCACCGATTTTAATGTGCGATGAGATGAAACGAAGGAACCCCGCAGTATCCTGACAGAGCCATCTCAGAGACCCATATTCCCACCATGCTCGAGAATATTCCTCTTCGAACTAGTAAGTCCAGGACAAAACCCGACACTCTCCAGGCCCGAGGCAATATTATCACATTTACCTCAAGCAGTTGAAAGGTTCAATCGGTCGCTCTGTTTCTGTCATTAATGTAACGAATGCCCAATTTAAAGTGTTTATAGTACAACTGAATAGATTTAAAAGGTTTTAACGCTGTGAGAATAGAATATAGAGAATAGAGTATTCTCACAGTCATACGTCTTTCAGTCGATGAGTCGAATTAATGCTGGCAGTATGCAACAGCTGCTAAGTTAAATGACAGCTTCTAAAGAGAGTGGAGAAAAAGGGAAACAGCAGGCAATCACTGCCTATGAGGAATAGAATTTGGACCCACGTATTAATCAGCCGATTCTTTTGCCTGAGCTACCATGAAATGCGTCGTTTCTTTTCTTTCTTCCTTTTTTACTTTCTCTGTTTTCTTTCTTCCTTTATTTTTTCCTCCTTTTTCTTTCTTCACCCAAAATAAAAAATTCTGCCTTCAATTATTTCATATTTCTGTTATAACTTATTGCAATGAAATATTCTGGTGTAAAAAACTAACACCAATATACAAATCTTTCGTTATTTTCGCAAGCTCAACGCTTTCACTTCAATCCCCTTTTTGTCGCCAATAGATCTGAAATTGCATAATGAAACAAACATATGCCTTCGGTAGGTGATCATTATGGTCTACAAGGTAATACAACGCTGAAGAACTTCGCTAAGAAAACCGCATTCTCAACCGCAGTACCCGCTTGTAAAAACTGTGCTCCCGCTATTACGAAATATTTCTTCTGCAAATGGAATGAACGCTGCTGCCGTGCTAGAACTAGAGTTCGTTTATGACAAATCTACGCATATTACCTCACGTGTAACACTGTGTAGCCAGTAAATTCCCAGTTTTAACTTGCGTGTTAGCTCATATGGTATATTTTATTTTAAATTGAAAAGATCGAAATTTATGTTTTATGCTACTATCATCAAATGGTATCCCATTTTCCATTTCACATATTTTCAGTTTGGTAAACGCATGTAATTGGAAAAAACCTAAACATATGTATCTACCATAAAATGCACTGTGCATTTTTTTCAAAATGTTCAAAAACATTTCTTTGGTGAAACATTAGTAAGAATTTTTCTTTTTTATTTATATAAGTTTTCAGTCAAATTTAATTGTTAATGTTGGTTAGAGTTAATTTGAGCATGTTAAATTTTGTGTTAATTTCATTTCAGTTTTCTTGTACTAAATTCTCCCTTTGAGTCCTAATATGCATAACGAAGCAAAGGATGAAATGATTACGATATGATAGGAATACATATGAAAAATGAATGAAAAACTTTCTTTTCATCATATGCTGGAAACTAGCCTTGATGTCATCAACATGTAAAATAATAAAGTCCTACGTTTCTCATTCGCAAAAGATCTGCCCTACCTAATACAACAAAATAGTCCACAAATGCAAAATTAATCCTTTTTAACGAATGTAATAATAATAATAATAATAATAATAATAATAATAATAATAATAATAATAATAATAATAATAATAATAATAATAATATATTTTAAATATTCTAACACACAATCACAAAAAAGTTAACATTTCCCTTGTCAAGTTTTCTGTGATGGTTGTGCCATCAGTAATCAGTAATTTGTACAACCACGTACTGATCGACATCTACTTGTACAAAAGAAATGTAATGAAGACTTTTATCTTGTTTCACATTCTGTCAGAGTGATCGACGTTTCCAATATCCTCTAAAACTCTATCTCACAGATGTTCGAGAAGATTTAGATCTGAGGACTGAGCAGGCTACTCTAGTACTGTATCATTGTCTCTTTCTAACACTCTGGCAAGTGCCCTGCATCATGTGCTTTGGCATTATCATACATGTAAAGGAATTGAAGACCAGACGCTTCAGCAATAAGAAAAACCACAAGCTACCAAACATTTTGAATGTATTCATTTCCACGGTTCAAAACGAGATCTGGTTTCCTATTTGTCATCATTCCTCCGCAAAACATTATAGTACCTACTTTGATTTTGTGTAATTCCTGTATAAGCCTCAGATTGTTACCCGATTGTCTGCACATGCGTATTATCCTGGAATCTATAAGCAGATTCGAGTGTGATTCATTTGTGAACAATATGCCCTCATTGTTCCTGTTGCCAATTGACATGTACTCTACATCAGGTACACGACGTGCCCGGTTTCGCACAACCCATGGACTACAGGAATGCAGTACTCTTTTGTGCAGTCTACTTCTAGTAGTTTGCATTGAAACAGTTACATTCTGCAGGACATTTCTTAACTTCCTTTCTCCTAGTGGTCTTAGACATAGCAAACTATCTTGCGCAGCTGTTGTAATCCGTGGTTTGCCTTAATTTTGTAAACATTTTAATATCCCCCAACATCCTGGATATATAGACTCGTCCGCTATTCAGAGTCCTAGCGGCACCAATTTGTGTACCGCTCTTTTTAATTATTCCATTTGGCATAAAAGTATTTCTCCATTTAAATTACATTGTTAAGCAATCATTTATTTACTGAAAACGTCTCTTACTGTCTTCCAATAGTTTGCCCAAAAAAAAAAAAAAAAATAAAAATAAAATTGTAGGCTTCTATATAAAAAGCAACATTTACTCATTAAGAATGTAATAATTTAAATAAAGAAAGAAAGGAAGATTGACTACTATAGTAACTAGTAGGTAGACCAATGAAAAAGGCACCCATATTTGCCCATTGTTTATCATTTGCTTAGATATACCAAACATTTTATTTAAAATATAGACGTTTTGTGTGTGTGCAATAAAATGTGCGGTGATATTATCACAATGATTAGATAAAAATAAAGCTTAATGATCAACACGTTTGACTGTTGGTCCAATGTGTTTTTTTTTAACTGCGATAGCCACATACGGATGTAAAAATGTGTGTTAATGAACTACACTATAATAATTTCAGATATTTTAGATCAATCTTAGGCAAAGAATTCGAATAGGGAACTTTTGGTAAATGAAGAAAAAAATAACCGACTTCTCAGCAAGGAAATTCCGATTTTTAATAGGTAATCAGCAGCGTTTTTCAAGATTTATTGCTGTTAATACTTCTAAAATGTCGGTCCATTGCATGACATTCGCCACTGGAAAATGTCTAACTGATTTATCGAATAATAAAGCTTGTCTAGAGAAAGCTATACCTCTAAAATATAAGGTGACGAACTGTATTTCGACGATCGTAGGTTCGAGTATTGCGCAGTAGGATATTAATTATTTCATTTTAAAATACAATATGCTCATACATAAGATTTCGAAGTGAAAAAATAATCAACAGGGCTTAAACTAAATGACAATGATCTGCTTTTACTTGACACTGGCTACGCTAAAGAGATATCCTCCCATCTGTTTGCGTTTTATCTTTTCGAATGGAAACGTAATACTTGTTCTTTAGGAACTTAATATCATTTCTTTGAAACCTGAACAGAAAAACCATCTCAAATTATTTGCTTAAGAACGCTCTACAATCTCTAAAATTATTGCGCTATAATTCATTAGCATCCTGTATGTTTTCCATCATGAACATTTTTGAACTTCTAATTACACTGGGCAACAATGAAAATGTTTCGGGCTTAAAAATAGTGAATTTACATGTATTTCCATCTGCTGAATTAAAAAATCACCATAAAAATGATAGATTAGCTCTTGTTTTGAAGATAAAGTGACATTTCATTTTTAAGAGTGAAGATTTTAAATTTGGGGGAATTTTTTTGGGAGTTGGCACACCTGTCAAATAACAAAACACAAATGCTCTTCAGCTGTTTGTAAGTCATAAACATAGATACTGTTGCTGTGACTGTGAATTACATATAGTTTCTACTCAAATTAATGCAAAATTTCTGGTTCGCGAGTGCTTTTTTAGTGTAAAATTTGTAAAAATGCCACGAAAATGTGTAAATATGGTGAATAAATTTTGTTATATTTGTGGTGAAATAACATTTTCCTCTCAGAAACGCAATCTGACGCCTCTTGTAAAGACTGCCAAGCCTCTTGTGGACCCAAAAGACGTTCTTCTTCCACCCCTGCATATCAAGCTGGGTTTGATGAAAAACTTTGTCAAAGCTATGAACCGAGAAGGACGGGCCTTTAAGTACATCAGAGAGAAATTTTCGAAATTAAGTGATGCAAAAGTTAAGGAAGGCATTTTTGTCGGACCACAAATAAGAGAACTTGTAAAGGATCCTGCATTTGACTAAGTTTTGGAGGGGAAAGAAAAGGAAGCTTGGGAGGCCTTCAAGGGTGCTGTTCATGGATTTTTAGGCAACAAAAGAGATGACAACTACAAGCATTTGGTGACAGTGCTCATGCAAAAATACCGTAACCTTGGATGCAACATGTCCCTTAAGATCCATTTTCTCCACTCCCACTTAGACTTTTTCCCTCTTAGTTGTGGAGCTGTTAGTGATGAACATGGGGAGAGATTCCATCAGGACATTTCTGTTACGGAACAAAGATATCAGGGCCGTTGGAATGAAGTAATGCTTGCGGATTACTGTTGGTCTTTGTATAGGGATTCTGCGGAACTCCATCACAAGAGGCAAGCTAAAAGACGACGAAGTCAATAGGCCACCACATGATTATCTTCAGACACGACTATCTGCGAAGTATTTTTCCAGCAATTTAGAACTCTTAGCATGTAATTACCAGTTAAAAAAATCAAATGCACTTTCATTGTTGTTAGCATGTATGTAATTAAAATGTATCCTTTTCTCTCAATCCGTTAATATGTAATACTTCCACCTTGTGTATATCATAGAAACTAGAGCTAATAAAATGTTTTCATTGTCATATTTGTTTTTCTCAACCCAAAATTAGTAGGAATTGCCTCATGAAGTGCTCGAAACATTCAAAAATTATTTTTTTGTTGCCCTGTGTTATTTACAATATGAAATTACCTCTTAAAATAGGGATATTAAAATCCGCCCTGGATTGCCATTTGTTAAAATTATTACAAAATGTAAAGAAGCTATTAAATTCAAGATATTTATAATTACTTGAACACGTGTTGCTAACGTTTATCATTTTGTGAATCAATACTCTTATTATTTACTCTTGAAACGATTGTCAGTACCTAGGTTAATCTTTGTGAGAAAACATTATAAACAAACACCAGCAGAACTCATTCACAAATGACATACATAATTTATTAATCTATCATACTGCCGTTAAAAGTAAGCAGTTTGTTTTGCAATAAAGCAGAGAACGAAAATGCAGTGATCTTACAACTTATTGCTTCCTTTTTTGAAAGGGTGCATACACATCTAGCGAGCAAGGTAACCATAAAATAAAATGCTGGTAATACTAACAGGAACCATCTGTATAAGCAAGAGTACATAAAATTGAAAATTTTGAATATTCTGAAATATAATGAAAATGTATATCCTATGTGTACAAACTGATGTAGAAATTTAGATGTACCTAAGCACAAACATTTTGATAAAATATTTCGTTATTTTATAGTTTGCAATTTTCTGCTTCGTAGAAGTTGCTTATCTTGATGAGCGATCTTAATGTATGGCGTTGAAACATTACGCCCCAGCTCTTCGTTACACTATGTAGCAATTTTTTTTTTTTTTTTTTTTTTTTTTTTTGTAGAACACTTAAATGTATGAATTACATTATTTTCTTGACAAGCAATTTTATATCTACATAATATTTATATCCAATACAATAAAATACCTACAACGCTTAGCTTTCATGGTCTTTTTAAATTGGGGAAACATTTTCAAGCCGATGGTTTTGAATCTTTATCACGCAAGGTCAGTTTCATAGTTGTTAGAAAACCCAAAAAAAAAATTCAATATGGAAAACGCCTATTTAAAAGCGTACTTCGTAGAATTTTCAAATACTTTTTCTTTCTTTCTACAATGGCAATGTCCCTTTAAGGCTACTATGAATCTTTTCTGTCTAGCGTCGCACACGACCCATATCTCTGTTGTGAAAAATGAAAAAGTAATATTTCGCCTAACGTTGATATTTTTAGCTACAAAAAGTGATTGCATCCTTCTACAAAAGATTATTTGAACTATCAAGACAAAGCTTAATATCCAGAGAACACTGAGGAACGGCTAATAAAACTGAAAGATTCAAATATTGTAAAAATTCACACAAGTTAAAACTTAATTTTTTATATATTTTTTGAATAATTTCATCAGTGCAAAGTGCTGTTACTATTGGGTCATTTTCAGTGATGGATTCTAGTGATTGCACACTTTAGCTTTGAACATGAAAAAATGAAATAATCAAATGTCATCGTTTTACTACTTATGGGATTATATATAGCCAATTACATTTATTTCCATTCTAACCTAGCTCTCCAGGATTTACTACCTAAAAAGCAAATAGCTTTCAATATTAAATAAAGCTAACATTTTTGTAGAAAATTATGATGTCATTTTCATTTCTATTTAAAAAGATTTTCCAAACAGGTGTAAATATTTCATTGTCTTCGTCCAGGACTTCAACGCTCAGTAACTGAGTCTTAAATGGTTGTTATAGTTAGAATGGGAAAAAATTAATTGCTGCAAACGTCTAGGCGTAAGCTGAATGCTAAATGCCGGATGTTTTATGAGCTTAACTGAAGTATTCGGTTGCTATCGTTCGTGCACGCAAACACAACTTCGGAGAAGAACTGAATAAGTAGCAGTGCTGGACATTTTATATCACTGCACCATTTGACATATTTGGAAATACTTATACATATTTTGGACTGATCTGGCGCAGTATTGTTCATTGTTAATGTAATTAAGAGCAACGAATAGTATTCGCACTGCACCAAACGAGGCTAAAGTAGTTAATGAAGTAAAAGGAATACAAAAGTTGGCTTAAATGAGCCGCTTGTGAACCGCCATCACTTGAGGCGGCAATTATTTAACGCAGCTGCGCGCAGTCTTCTCACTAATTCCCATAAGCACTTTTTCTTTTCACCGGACTTTACGTTAGTGATGTAATCACTTTTAAGAAAGTACGAATAAAAGAAAAACCATAACATGTATTTAATTTCCAATTGCTTGGTATTCCAAAATAAGATAGCAGTATATAATTTTCAATTTTTAGAATGACATTTATTTGCAACAAAATTGTTAAACTGAGTACTGAATGTTTTGATAACTGTTCCCCTTTTTGTTCCACCTAATAATGAAAATACAAAATATAGATATAAGAGTACATTGCAAATAAATCACATTATTGTAAACATAATCATCTGCTTCAAAAGATCAATACAAGAAACATCTTATAAAAGGCTTAAGCATCCGCTGGACCGTTACGACTGTCCATACACTTTTCAATAAAAACAATCTTTTTAAAAACTGACATGTACCTTTGGAATACAAACAAAGTATTTACTGAAAGATAAAGTAACTGAAGAGAAATAAATGTGTGTCGTCTTGTTCGCTGCTGAATAGTGTGGTTGTCAAACACAGCACTACGTGGGAGCGAAAAAGTATTTTCAATTTGGCGGGGCTTCAGCGGTGATTCGTTTATAATATTCAACAACGTTTCACTACTTTCTTTCGAAATGAATAATGCATTAATTTCTTAACAAACGTCCTCCTATAGCATTCTTGACACCTCAACAAACACTTGGGCGAATGAATAGGTGCCTAGAACGATGCTTCCGAACTCATAAGAATAGAGTGTCCTTCAAGTGAGTTTATGCTGACCACAATGAATATCACATGTGCATAATAAATAAAATTGAAAAAGCCATTATTTTAAAATACTTAAAAGTGAAAATACAGTTTGGCACCAAAGGACAATTCCGTTAATAGTACAGTTAGTTAACAGATTGAAACGATACCACCCACAACTAAAAAACAGGCTACAATATGCGACGATCGCGGTTGGTACCGCTGTAACTGAAAATGTGCGGGTTAGCCCTTGGGGCGCAGTTCAGTGTGGAGAAATTAATGGCAAGCACATTAGATTTAAAAAACACATATTCTCTCCTTTCATGCTTCACTATCTGTACGAATAACGAATTTGTACAATAAAATGCTATATCATATTACTCAGTCCCTATCAACTATTCCGCCGGGCTTCTGGATTCCCGTGTATAAACTAATTTTCTTTGCTAATAATTAGTTTCTATTACTAGCATTACTATTACATTAAAATGTTGATTATATAAATTAGATAGGCATACAATACAAAGAGTGGAAGAAACAGTGACTTTTGCTTTTGCATAATCAGATTTTCAGAACTGTTGTGCTGGAAAAAAACTGTTCTAGTGTTGCTTGGCATACATGCACTCTCCACAAAAGCAATAGTCCATTATAAGTTGCCCTGAATGTAATCACAGTCAACCAAGTAGTGAATGCAGTTGATCAAAATGGGAACGAACTGAAGTCTTACGTAAAATAACGTGTAGGGCCCATTAGTATAACTGTAAGCAATAGAGCTACTAAGGTCTGTATCTACAACACTAGGACAGTAATGCAAACATCTCTGAGACACTCTGCATTAATTTCTTTGTCTGAAAAATACGGGAGAAAATCCGAACAGAAACACACACTTATCTTTAAAAGAAATAAATTGCAGGAATAAAATTATAATGCTCGTAAATTTTTGGAAATATCCAATTTCGGATATTTTCTGTTTAGTTTTCAATGTTTTGATTACAAATCTAATGATATTTGCGGATACACGCTATCGGTTGTTCCTATTTTTAAGAGAAGCACAAAGGAATTATGCATTTCTATTATGTAAGAACTACAATGATGAGGGAAAAATATATACATTGCAATAATAAACCTAAAACGTTCTTTTCATCTAAGTATCCACGTTGGAATTAATAGCTTCCTAGCAAATTTAGGCATTTGCTTAAAGGCATTCTATATTCGATTACTCTCCATATTTGATGAATAATTTTCCATAGATATGTCTTATCGTTTTAAATGCACTTCCTATACACCTCTCTTCATTTTGTCCAATAACAATTCTATGGACAATCTGGACTTTGTGACAGCCAAACCATATTTTTCAGCACCCTCTGCTTTTCATTTGCCTTTTGCAAAAGTCAGATCAATGCTCAGGAATTACGTTGCTGCAAGGTGAAACGCTTCCCTACTAAATGGAATCTAGATGGTTTTGCATAATACTGAAAAAGTTCATGATACTGTTTCTGACTCATCTATATTTGAATTTCACAATATCTACAACTTTATTTGCAGAAAAATATCCTCAAACCATAACAGATATCAGCCATGTTTAAAAGATAGCAGAAATCACTGGTCGGAAACCTCTCCTTCACATTAGCGGACAAATTTTCCTCTCCTTGTACCAAAGCGCTCGACCTTGGATTCTTCTGTTTACTTATTTGGTGTTTATGGATGCTCTTTAACATCTCAGGTCATCAGCGTCCCATTCAAATTATGGCGTGAAACGGCGGATTAATTTTGTTCAGAGGCCAATTCTTTCCTGCTTGAGGTTCTTTTACGTGCCATAAATGTCACTAATTTGGTATTGCGTTCTATTATGAAATATTGCTTCGTATAAATTTGAAATTATTTTTGGACGTAAAGTGGTAAAAATATATATTTTTAATTGTATGGGTACAATCAGATAGCCATATATTTTACTTATTCATTAACCAAAACCAGTGGCTGTGTTAAATTATTCCAACCCCCCCCCCCAAAACAAAATCTTTTCTGCTCAATAATTTAAATAGCAAAATGCATGATAATCCGTTCAAACCGAAAATGGCTTTTAGTTTTTATTCAAATAATGCATTCTTAAACAAAATTAGTTAAAATATAAGTGATAAAAATTTAAAATGAAAAGTGGAAAAACAAGAAAAAAGTGAGGATTTGGCGTGAAAAAATTGTACACACTACAAAATAATGTTATAAATAATAATTTTTTAAATAATAATAATAATAATAATAATAATAATGCTTTAAAAATCAAGTGAAAACCACAATGATTTACAATTAAAAAAATACTTTCCATTGTGAAAAGAACAAAGTATATTATTGCAAATAAAATATTAGCATCATGAGCAGATAATGAGAAAATGGAATTAAAGTAAAAAATTAATTATGAACCACATTGTTGAACGCAATGGATGTAAAACACTCTTGCCTTAAGATGAATAGTTTCTATTTCAGAGAACTACTGCAAGGTGATACAGAATTCATTTCAATATTTTCAAGAGTAACCCTGGGGTAATAAAATAAGTTTGAAAACACTAAAGATAATTGCAGGATGTAGCATTTACATTCCGGAAAAGTTTGTTGAAATATTCAGTTGCATATATTGGTTCCGCCAATACACAAATCCTGTTGTCTTAATACAGAATTTTCTCCAGACTTCAGAAGCTCTTAAATGTTCACAACATTAACAAGCACTGCCAACTGGTGAATCTCGAAAGTCCCAAGGAAGCTTACTTTTCCATCTTATAATGTTTCAATTAGACCAACTTAAATAATACATTTGCCATTAGTAATTAATCAACATCGTATTGGGATGTACAACTTCATCCTAACTCCAACAGCATTAATTAATTTTATGATCGAGCTATTTTCTTTGCTTCAGGAGCAGCATTTCTCTCTTCATTAATCAGTTTCAGAGAACGATACGCAACTTTCCGATCCTACTTTTACTACAAGTTTTGAAACCGGCCTAGTATAACTTATTTTCTTATTTTGTGATAGTTCTGCCAGCTGAATGAACAGACAGGATGCATCTTCAACAGTGCTGCAAACTTCAACACATTATTACTATAACTTATAAATTTGTGACATTTCACATTAATTCCACAATGCATGGAAGCTGTATTTTCTTTACATTTTTCATCTTTTCTTATTGTCTTTTTATTTAGGAAACTATAACTGATTTAACTGAATGATATGGGGGCTGAACAAAAAAACACATATCACTATTTCTGAGGTTTTTCTTTGTATATAATTCCCTGACATAGATTTACGTTTACGGTAACAGTGAAAATATTGAGTAATATGCAGCCGGTAGTTCTGTCCTCACATTACATTTACAACTGATCATAGGCAATACGTGTCTACTTGTCATCAATCTATTCCAAATACGAGCATGTAGCCTGGTACAGCTTATCCTGAGAATTACTTTACGCGGAAAGGTCGAATGCAGAAAACTTGAGGCACTCAAGGACTGCGAGTTCAGATATGGCATCATAAATTCATCACATTCATCATTATAAGCATCTAAGGCATATACTGTAAAACGCTTACATAAGCAACAAACTTCCTTTTACTCTCATTAATCAAGTACCACTGCGTATATGAGTGAGCTGAACGTTTCAAAGCGTCCTTCATGCTCAGCATTGGATTGGTAAGGACAGAGGAGTAATTCAGATGTGGAAGAGTAACGTAAACCTTTTGTATACTCCTAAACTTCTGAGAGGGAGGGGAGAGATTAGGGCTACAAAGGGCGGCCTACCGTCAGCGGCAGGCAGGATCACTGCCGTTTCCAACGCCAACTGAGTCCCTCCGGACCCTTTCAAGGAAAGAGCCTCTCCCACACAAAACATTATGGTGACAAAAAAAAAAAAAAACACTCCAGTAAGTAAATTCCACCACCTTTTGCCGCCAACTAGCGTCACCTGGCACCTGTTATCTGCTGTCAGAACTATTGATTAAAGTGAAAGAGGGAAAATATATGGAAAGAAAAGAGTCATTCGGGATTTGCCTAACTGACCATGGTAAATTGCGAAAAAACCCAAACCGCTGGCTGCACAACAATGTACTGTTGCAATACTTGTTGGGCACAAAAATAAGTTAATTAGGAGTGAGTAACCCGATATTGACAACAAGGTTTAAGAAACATAAACCTGTTCGAAGCTGTAATCAGCGGGCTTGTTCTTTGCAAAAATAAAATGAAATGATTAATGAACGAATTCTCTTGAAAATGTTTATTTTATACATTCCAAGGAGAGTAGGGTTTTAAGAAAACTTACACATATCAACAACGACTACGGCACTTCAGCAATGCAAAAGGATTGGGGTTTATGTTTTTGCACTTTCAGGTTATTTTTCTGGTATAGACCTCCTCCTGTTACAAATTTACCCATTAACATGTTGCTCCTTTACACGCTTTCGCACTTACAACTTATACATTCTTCTCCCACTCACCAAATTTTCCTCATTTGCATATTCGTATGTTAATTAAATTAAATCAAAACAAAACAAAACAAAGCAGGAAGGAATAATTAGAGTTTTTTTCTGGTAGAAGTTAAAAGAAAACACAAGGCTAATAATGTCTGATACGGTTCAGATTGTGAAAAGTAAATAAATGTAATGTATACTAAAATTAAATCGCTTGGTTTTCCATCATTGTTCTATATCTGTATGGAGTAAGCTAATTAACATATAATTTCTATCGATCAGAAATAGCACATAAACACGAACTGTGACAAAATAGGAACTTCAGCCTTAGATATGGTCGGAATTTCACTTACACGTGATATTAGTAAATTTAGTGACAAACGCTGAAATAATGGGTCATGTCTACACTTTTGTACGTTGTGTAACTCCTAATTGCATCAACAGATCAAAATTTCCTTTACAACAGATGGTGGAGCAGTTCCCGAAATTCAAGCCAGCAAATGGTGTTTTCTGTACCTTCAACACATAAATTGGAACACAAAAATACTCTCCTGTTGACATTTTATGTAATGACAGATCACTCCGTTTTGTTACATTCTATGGGCGTTATCAAGAGGGCACTTTATTATGGGATATTCATAACTTGTAAAGCTAATAATTAAATTCATAATTAAAAATCCGAGTAGGCAAAAAAATTTAATTTACACGCTCACAGAATTCAGTTATATAAGACCAAAACCACCTATGCAATAAATTGTCAGGACCATGAAAAACATACAAGAGATAAACAGTTCGAAACATAACTTTTTTTTTTAAAAAAAATGTATTTTGTGTAGCTTCCGCACCCCAAAGGAATACCTTAAATTGTTAGATGTAAAATTATTAACACCTGTATTGTAATTTTACGATTGCTTCTATGACATTTTATTATATATATAATAGAAATGTCGTTTTAAACGTTAACAATCGATATCTAATTTTGAATATATAAATACTAATTTTACTTATGCTACATTGACCTTTCTAAAAATGTATATATTCATATGAAAAGAAAAAAAAGTACTATATTTTTGGGTGTTTATTTATTTGCTATTAGCTATTATCATGTACAAACTGGTAAGAATTCCACAACCGACACTCAGATTTAATTTAGCTTTATGGTATAAGCTGCTGTTTGAAATAGCATACACCTTTACAGTTAAATTAAAAAAAAAAAACATTCTTTTTTAATTCTAAACATTCCAATTTTTGGTGATAAACTCATTGCGAGAATCCTTTGAAACTTCGTAAGTAAAGAGAATCCTAAGTTATCCGAGGATTTTGCTTGTTTCTGGACAAACCGAAAATAATCTAAAGACGGTTATCAGTAGATAAATGATTAGACTTTGTCCCATACAACCTTCAGGTTTACTGCACACGAAACATATATAAAAATGCGACGGTAGTGAGTGTTGTACCTTGTTTACATGTATAGCTTGTACTATGACGGAAAAAGAATGCCGGCCTTAATAATGGTACAAAAATACCATATTACAGATTTAGCTCATCTCTGACATTCACAGAATAAGAATGGTTAGTAAACATGTATTGTGGTTCACGAGGGTAGGCAGCTGCCGCGCTAGATCAGCATTGCACGGAACGTGACTCACAATCAGACAATTACCTTACTCGTGGAACATAATAGGATGTAATGTTGGGATGTGGGAATGGGGTCGTTCTATTTTCAATATTGCCTCTGCAGTCGGTAATTCAGAAGACCGTGTCCGACTATGGATTGATTGCTTGATTCCAAGAGTAAGGAGAGGAGTGTTTGAACAAGTCATTTCCGACAATTGTCGGAAGGCGTTGTTATATGCGAGTCTCTTGTCGCATCACTTTCGAAGAGATAAAAGAGGTATTAGATCAGGATGTTTGTTGAACATCGTATTGATTATCGTTGATCTTATCATTTTCTGATCTTCCTTTTCCTTTTAGAAGAAAGCGTGTAATTTTCCTCTATAAATTAAAAGTATTCATAATTCTAAGCACTAACAAAATGGTTTGCTTTTCATATTAGACGTTAGAAGAAACTTTTAAATCGTTCTCTCCTCAATTTAGATGAATGTTAGTTTCACAGTATAAATAAAATTGTTTGGTTTAAAAAAAAAAATTATTTTCATTTAGTGTTATCTTAGAAGGACAACGCTTCTTCGTATTTTACATTTTTTATTGTGATTTTATTTCAATTTCTCCTTTAATAATTAATGAAAATTCCTTTGTCATTGTGTGAATTTATAGATTTGCAACACATTAAAAAATATAAATGTTGTTATTTAATTTATATATAGATAATTAAATTTACACACACTCATACAAACATAATATACGTTTCGTGAGAAAATTGATGAGCTTAGTTATTCTTTATGTGTGTATAAAGTTCATTGTGCTTTACTTCAAATGCCTCGCTTTCCATCTCCCCTCCCCCAGTTAAAAGAGCAACAGACTACTGCCAGTTGACCTTTGCAGAGTTGTCAAAAATTGCATTTAATTTCTGGCCGCTATTCTTATTCCGTTATTGTACGACCATATTCGTCCAAAGTATAATATTATAGTTTTTAAAGTGGGGAAAACGCCGAAGCCCACTGACATAATGGTTCCTTTTCTTCATTGCAAGATATTTTGTCGGTAGTGTACTACTCTTTAGTAGTAGTTGGGCTTTTTTAATTTAATTGTTTTTGTCATTTATACCCATGAGCTACCTTTTCATTCTTGGCAGTAAAGGTTTCTGAAGCAGGCGTTAGAATAATGAGAATAAAAAATATGATGTCTGATGGTCAACATAGTACACAACAGCGGGAGTATGAGCTTGTTCTTCTATCACCTCTAACTTATTTTAAACTCTTCTCCATATTTCCTATTCGTTGAGCGACCTTCCCCGATGACTAGGCCGCCGCATCTTCTATTTTGATAGCCAACTAACGCTGGCTGCAAACATTTCATTACCACCAATATCTTTATTAAATGAAACTTGCATTTTTGTTAAAATAAACTGTCACACATCCAACATTGTATTCAGTAGAAATGTTTCTTTATAACCTTGCTGTTTTGTTCGGTTTATATGAACCGCTACTTGTATTCGTTTCTAGTTACATTTTAAGTACAGTGCGATGAGTGAGGCTTTCCCCATAGATGAACCCCGTTCAATTGCCGCTCCGTTGAGGGGATAACAAGCCTGATTGCTTACTTGTTGACCATGCTGACTGTCCCAGTCGTAGCGTAGCTGCTCCCGGTGTATGCAGTGTTGTTCGTTTCTCCATTCACCACTATACATAAAGTGTTTTATTCCTCGTATGTTTACAATGGCACAACGTATCTTTATGTACGATTCGTACCTGCTAACTCATGATGAAAGAACCATAGGACCAATTTTTTTGAGCAGGCAATTGATTCTGTTACTTATGTGAATACCACATTAAGCCCTTATTTTTAAAGAATTAATCCACAGGAAGTCAGATCATGCATTTTTCAACAGCACTTTACCACTGCTCACATTGCGAATAATTCCACGAGAGCAATTCACAAGACAAGAGTTATTAGTAGAGATTTGTGACCCCCTCGGTCCCCCATTTAACAGTCAGCGATTATTATCTCTGGGGTAAATTAAAATTGCCGTGTAGAAGACCAACCTCAGAACATACAAGAATTGAAAGATAGCATTTATCAAGGAAATTGTAAGGATATGTCAAAATGAACTATGTGATGAATAATTTCCTAAAGAGATGCCAAAAATGGAGAATGAAGGCGAGCAGTTTCAAAACTTCATTTGATAATTTAAGTAACGAGTCTCTTAAATTGATTTGTGTATTGTTGTATGGTTGGTTTGTTTTGTTGTTTTACCCTCCCGCTAATCTCCGAGACCCGGCTGGCCGGCTAAGCGGAGATCGCCACGGGTGGCCGAGGTCGTTAAGGCGCGAACTAGTGTGCGGGAGTTCTGTGGTTCGAATCCTGCCAGGACCGTCTTCCCTGACTGAAGTTTCTTCCAGATTTTCCTCAGTTTTCATAAATGGCAAATGCCGGGGAGGTACCCTAAACTTAGGCCTGGAACGTTTCCTTCCTTAAAAATGAATACTATCCCCATATATAAATTCATCTCATGTATCGTCGGTGACCACCACCTGTGGTACCTCTGTAGTAAAAACGGACGTTAAACATCATTCATATGGCTAACCGGCTAACGAACGTCGCGTTTGCCAATAAGCAAAACACTCCGGTTGAAAACAAATCTGATCGCTCGGTATAATGGGATATCTGGGATATATCTACCAGACTCAATGACTTTGCCAAAACTTTTAAAGAAAATAATGATTTTAAAGAGGTTTTTTTTTTTTTGTTTGTTTTTTTTTTTTTACGTAAGTTGGTCTCAAGTTGTAATAATTACGTTACGCAAAGTTCTGATTAATGTGACGCAAAACAAAAATCTATTATTCTCACATGAAATAGTATTTATGTACAAATTTGTGTCAGTTTATTGTAGTATTTTATACTCTAATATCAGCCAGACAGTTGCACGTTATTATAACAATGAACTTGTTTTATATAATTGCAACATAATCTGCTGCTAAATTTGTTTCATCCTACTTAAATGTTACTGATGCCCTTACTCCATTTGAGTACCGGCTCCATAGCATAATATCATTGAGTGACGTTAAAATTCAAGCACGCACTATCAGTCTGGAAATGGAGAGTTTTAAAGATAATTGAGTACTGATCTGAAAGTGATAGTGATTCCTACAGTAAATATTCTATGAACCTATTAATTAATTAACAACAATTAAAAAACTAAGCTATTAAATAGCGGTTGTATCCACGCTACAAAATGGCAGATTTTCTGCGGTAAAAGACATTAATAATAATAATAATAATAATAATAATAATAATAATAATAATAATAATAATAATAAATAATAATAATTATTATTATTATTATTTCCGCATTTACCCTTCTCCGTTTGTAGAAATTACAACTCCTAAAAATTGCATACCAAAGCCGGGTCAGTCGCCTTCGGATAGCTAATTTAGTATTGTAAACGGATGGTATATTCTGTCAGGGACGTCACAAACACAGAAGACGCAGACACACACATGTACATGGAATGAGGAGGAATGATAAAATGAAAGATGGATTCGCAGCAGAGAAACACGGCCATTTTTTCTTTCTGAAAATGAACTGGGGGGAAAAAAAACTCAAGTTAGTCCGCCGCAGGATTTGAATCTAGGACCTACAGAGTATGAGTTCCACGTGTAACAGATTGAGCCAATCCGCTCGGCTGGCATCAAGAATTTACCAGAAGTAATTAGATGTACAGTCAGCATATTAATAGACATAATAACGTTATTTGAAGTGATATTTGACGTGACACTTGAAAATGGGGGGGGGGGGGGGTTAGCAATGTCAAACTATGAGTTATTTTATTCCTAATGGTAGAGAAATATTGAATTGATAATGTTGATTTTCAAGCATATTTAGTGTTCTTGTTTCTTGCTGTATGTTTCGATCTCATAGAGAATGCGATAAGGAAACTGGCCGAAACATATTTCCAACAATTATTTCTATGTCTTGCGATTTGATACGAAATCAACTAGAGGAGAGAGACCGCGTAGTGATTATCTTGCTGCTATCCGTAACATTTGGGAGCAATGTGTGAATGTACTTTCTAAATTATACAATCCTGAAGAAAATGTAGCTATCGATGAAAAAAGTAGTAGGATTTGGAGATCGCTGTACCTTCAAGCAATACATTTCAAGTAAATCATCCATTATGTGGGATATCGATATAGACGCTTTGTGCCAGTGAGACATTCAGCGTACTAAAAACACAAGTCATGCAGGAACACAATCTGGAGGAGCTCCACAAAGAAAACATTGTAAGCGATTAGCGTTTGGTCTTACCGGTGAGCCGAGAATGTAACTTGTGAGAACATTTTCATTTCTTATATTTTGGGACCACTATTTATGAAAAGAAAATGTATGATAGCAAATGATACCAACAGAGAGATAATCGTAAAATTTATTTCACAAATGAAGCTAATGTAGTCAATTAAGTTACAAAGAGAAATAAAAATTTACTTAAGGATACGCTGTATCGTGACGAAAAATTAGCAACAGAGAGAATAAGAAACCACAAATGATTGTGGATCATAACACAACGTGTGGACCCACTCGATCAAGTAACAAGTGCTACACTAACAAAAACAAACAGGTTGATGACCAGTGGTAATTTTCTACAATATATTTGAAATTTCTGCTCACAATGAATGTCCATGGAGTTCCATTAACCCAAATTGGAACACAAGAAAATTTTACAAGAAGAAGAACATTCTAAAACTATCTAATAAAAGAACACTGCAGCTAGAACACACTTTCCAAGAACTGAAGAATCACAGAATTGTCCGGAATATTCAACAACCTGAAATCAGAACTACACTCTCAGAGTTCAAAATTTAAGGAAAACCTGCACGCTACAAATTATGCTTATTTAATTAACTTATCTCACATACTTGTAATTAAATGAAAAGCAATGAAAAGCAATTTTATAAAGGCGTTTTTTATTATGCATATTAATATTTTATGTTATAATAAGAATGTTTTCAGTAGAGCAAAATTATAATATTGTAAACACCTGAAAAGTTAAATACATATACTAACAATAGTACTATTTTCTACTAATTTAGTGTTTTTAAATATGATATTGCATGCTTTGAACCAAAGACAAATGGTCAGGTCATACTATACCGCTACAACAAAATGGATTAACTTCTCTTATATCTCAAATTTATGCATCAGATCTAACAAGGGTACGTTTTCTTTGTGGAGCCATGATTGAAGCCATAATCCGCAAAGCCACTTTTCCACCGACTTAAATCTCAAATGAACTGTTGGTGCGCAATCACAGGGCTGCCTGAAAAGTAGCATTTAATGTAAAAATACATATTCCGAACTAGCAATGGTACTAACGCGTATCCCCGCTAATACAATGTCACGGGAATTTTACCGAAAGGTCGGATTAGCAACATCCTAGTGATAGCTTGAGTTACTTAAAAGCCTTCAATTAATTTTTTCGAAAATGTTTCACATATATGCTTATTTATATTTCTCACACTGGTCCTAAATCAAAAACTGAAGTGGTTTGGAAAAAAGAACTCTCAGCATAGACGCAGGTAGTAGCCCATCAACTCTTCGAACCAAACAGCGACAGCGGCTGTAGAAAGGTAGCAAAAAAAGTAGAAAATGGATCGCTAAGGACTAAGAACTGAAAAAAACAACTCATGAAAGGAGGGGAAACACTGTTATTATTATTATCATCATCATCATCATCATCATCATTATTATTATTATTATTATTATTATTATTATTATTATTGCTATAACTGCTCTAAAGCTACATTTTTTCAAGTAAAATTACTTCGCACTGTTCTCCTGAGTTAGAGGGGAATCTTCTGGTGTTTCATTGCCTTAAAAAAATAGCATTAATAGTGGCAAAGTGGAAAGCTAAGGAGTTATGTGCTACTATAATTCTTTCGTGCATGCACCAGATCACAAGAGCCGAAGTGCACAAGAAAAAGGATTCAAAAATAAGGTAAAACGACTTGTAGTACTGGCACTCGACCGAAAAGTAATAATATCTACATAAAAAACTGACGTAGTTGGGTTATTTTGTAATGCGGAAAACTGATTTCGTTCTTCTGTACCTTCCCACTTATAGTGCTTATGTGTAGCTCTTCCATTTTACGACCTACTGCTACATGTTATCGGCAATAAACTTTTTGTAAGGTCCTCTTAGGAACGGGTGTTTACAGGCGTATCACCCATACCCACTCTCAAGACAGTCAGTGAATTGTAAAGTACTTTGCACTCAGTTTCTCGGATGTTAATACTGACTTCGATATTTTTTCAAAAAATAAATTAAGAAACCCGTGAACAATTAGAAAGTCCGTAAAGTCCATTTTGACTTATGAACATTATTTAAGGTCTTGTAAATCATGCGGGTTTAATTTACTGCACTGATATTTCATGACTTTTAATGATTCTATCCATTACAGTTTATTTGACTAACCTAAGCTTTATCATACATATTAAGACATTAGGAATGTTAGAAAATTTTACCTTAAAGGACAGCAGCCAATCATTTACCGCTGCAACATTTTAAAGCGTATCAAATCAAAACTTTCCTGCGTGACTCCTAGTTATTATTTCATTGTCGGAGTCGCTTACGCCGTAGTTATTCTCAGACTGCATGTTATTTAGTGAGGAGAGAAGCACATGCATAATGCTCAGTGTGGACTTATCTGAAGTGTACCCTTTATGATCATGATATTATATTCCAAATGAAGGATCAACTGCTGAATTATTTCACTAGTTTACCAGAATATGAGCGGAAGAAGAGGATATACGAGATTATACTGTGATGAGCTAAATGAAAAATGTGACCTGAATATTTTTCTGGTACTTCTAATGTAAGCGAATCGTCTGAATAAGAAAATAATGTAAGAAATGTAGAGCCTCCAGGGAAACAGACAGATATCCATGTTGTTGCAAACTCGAGTCAAGCCCCCTGCCCGTAACCAAAGAGGTGGTATCAACAGGCGAAGAGGACAACAAGCTTTGCATATATTTCATTTTCCTGCTGTGCAAAATAAGTCTTCCCCGGTGACAGTACAGTATGAACATTCTAGAGCAAAAGTGATGCTTGTAAAATCTGTCCTATGCATTTTACTTATTTATTTATTTTTTCTTCTAAACATACTGGATCTAACTGGTATCAGCGCATGGACCCTGTACAGAGAGGTGACTGCAGAGAGATAAGCCGCCAAGTTCTATTTAAACCATCACAACTCTCCTTTCCATACACGCCATGGAAACAGAGACCTGCCAGATTAGAGGATGCAAAAGTTCTAGTAAAAAAAAAAAAAAAAAGAAAAAAAAAGGTTCAACACATTATGCCAAGAGTTTATATGATGTGAGTATATATAAAAGTGATCTTGATTTAATTTAAAACATTAAACTAATGTTATTCTTTTATGTTCCTGCTGAAAATTTAGAGTCGATTTCAAAGTAAATTTTGCTCTTTTCTTTGTATTTTCGTATTAACATATTTTACTAATTATGCATTTCATTCGTATTTACAGATAATCAAATTAATTACACAGTAAAAAAAGCTTGAAAATTGCACTAAATAAAAGAATTAACGCAATTAATAACTGAAGTAAAACTTGGAATAAATCACTCTAATTAGAATATAAACCAAATTTTCTTGAATGAAAAGAATAATATATATTTCACGTTGTTCTTAAATTAAATATATTAGGAGTTAAAATACAGAGTTATACACATCTTGCATACTGGGTCTTGTTCCTTGGAAATCTTTAACACATTTTCAATTACTTGCATGAAATCGAGTCTTTTATGGACTGTTGTCCCAACTTGATGATGATGATAATAATAATAATAATAATAATAATAATAATAATAATAATAATAATAATAATAATAATAATAATAATAATAATAATAATAATAATAACAATAACACATAGTTTTCTCCCTCCCTCTTCTTTATTCAATAGCGCAAAGAAACGTTGCTGGACTTCATTCGCTGTCTCAAAAAATATTTGTTCCATTAACCGCCTTCACATCAGGAGAAGCTTATACGCTGCGTTTCTTTCTAAGATAGACTCTGTATTACGACGAACCGCAAAATACATGCGGAAAACGTTAACGAAACTTTCACGTACACGCCGGTCATTGTACTTCTTGAAGAGGCAGCCTCGGCAATATACATTCGCTCCATTATGTATTTAAACATGATTATAAACCACACGCCTTAGTGGCACGAGAGCACAACTTCAAATGATAGCACGCGTAGAGGAAAGAGTCCTAATCCAGGCTAACTGTCGATCTGCTGGAGTGTTGAGCACAATGTAATCTGTCGCTTAGGTAGGTAAGCTACGCTTTAAACATTTTATGTGGAAATTAACATGTTCAACGAAAAATATTACTATAAAATATTTTACAAATGTCGTTTGTGATAGAAAAGATACATTTATTTTTCTTGATTTATATTCCCATATATCATGTATAGCCGCGGAAAAAATACACAATACAATTTAACTGCCTGATTCAACAATGCTATGACATTGTTTTCCTACTATTTTATTTTTCTTATCCATGTGATAGACCCGTAGATTTCAGCCTCTGCCTCTTCCAAACGAAACACTTTAACTAATGTAGCCTTTTCTTGTGAGTTTAGGTAAAAGTTGGTAATTAGGATTACCGGCAGCTCCCCCTATAAACATCTCTTGATACAAACTAACGTGACTTGTTTCCTAGAAAGTAGTGTGAAGTTGTGAACTAACATAACGCAATTATAACACAAAAAATACACATTGGCAGGCATTTCTCTGTACTTCATCCTCACGCAATCTATGGGCACATACATTTGAAGTTCGACGGACTGATACTAATACACCATGCACACATTAGATGGCTGTTGCAAGCACAGCGAGTAGCAAAAGGACAGTGTTCGTTTGCTGTCAAATAGGGAATGACTTGGATGAGACGGAAGGCGATATCATAGACTGCATGGTTTGTTTGGAAGGAAGGCGTCAAAATTGCAAAAATTCATAGACGTTTAACTGCTGAATATGATCAAGAAGCTCCTACATAGAAGACTGTTTACAACCGGGTCAATAAGTTCACCAACAGCCCAATCTTCAGACAAAAATGTGAGTACTGGTCATCCGTCAACATCGCGATCTCCCAGGGACATTGAGGTTGTGTCTGAATTTATCATACTAATAGTCACATAACCTTTGATGAGCAGCCTCGGTCGCGCAACCATGCACATCATTATTCACGACAATTTGACCATGAAAAAGGTGTGCACACAAAGCAATCCATGGGACTTGACACAGCAGTAAAAAAGGTTACATTCTGTTTTTAATGGTATTTAACGCCCATTTGAACAACTGAAGAATCACAGGAGGTGAACACTGATGACACATGAGATGAAATGATAAACTGGGAAAGGAATTGGTTATTGGAAATGCATAATGAAGATTGGGGTGATTTGAAGAAGCTGGTGACCAGAATCGTGATATCATTACCACACAGCAGAGAAGAAGGTTTAGTCCATGCAAGCGAAATGTCCAGATAGTTCCTGGCACAAGAAATTTTGTGCTGCTCCGTCTGCGGGCAAGCAAATGAACACTTCAGGCATACTGCTGATGAACTGGCTTCCTCAAGTAACGACTGAGACTCTTACATGGCTCAGACACGAAAGGGGAAGTGTTCCTCCAAGCTGAAAATGTGTGGCTCCATGCCAGCAACACTACCACCGCAAAGTTGGCATGACTGGGCTCAATGTTGTGTCACACCCACCATATTAACCAGATCTCGCTCCTCTTGATCACGCCTTATTCGATTACACGAACTCTCTGCGTTGTAACAATTTGGCAACAACGAGGTAATTCAGATACTGTCCACGAGAAGTGGCGAAGTACTTCCAAACTATGGTTTCATGACACCTATGATGCTACCAGGAAGATGGCAACAGTGCATTGGCGTTGGTAGAAAGTGTATTAAGAAATTCCATAAAGCCATGTTGCATAATAAAAACGGTACAAAAAAGTCTTATTATATATCATTTCTGAGCGTCCTTCGTAAATAAATAAATAATAAAAATAACAATTTATACATGTTATCAGACGTTATTTAACCTTTAGAGTATCATTTGCTAGATATAAAAGTTCAGACGTATTTTATCGAATACAGATCAGGAGATTTAGCGGGTCACGGAAGAGAAAATTCAGCATAACCAATCCCTGGTTACCGCTGCAATTGAAGATGCTGTTGTTATCTTGATTGATTGATTTGATTTATTTACGGACGCCCTTTAACATCTCAGCTCATCAGCGTCCCATTCAAATCAGGGCTTGAATTGGCCGACAAATTTTGCTCACAGGCCTCTTCTTTCAGGCTTGAGGTTCTTTTTCGTGCCTTCAATGTACGACACGGGACCCATGGCTTTATTTCCCTTCCGAAGGAATCCATGCTTAGGATTTTTACGCCGAAATAATCCATCGATCCTGGCCGGGTTTGAGCCCGCGACTTTGGGTTTAGATGGTTACCACTACACTACCAGGACCGACTCTGTTGTTATCGTTTGTTACACTAGGAAACATACGATACTCCAACACCTCTACATACTACACAAAGCTCATTCTCGGAGGCATTGGGACAAACACACCCGCACTGGCATCCACACACATTCATACTACACTCGTTTACTCCAGCCACTACATGTTCCCTGCTGTAATGGTTTTATCCGGGTGCCAAAATGTGATCCTACGATTTTTATCGGACGTTTCTCGCCAGTCCATAGTACCGTGCCCCGAAAGTGTTTCAACCTTGGGGGAAAGTGCGGAGCAGCCTGAAGTTCTCTTTCGGGCTGGTTTACCATAATGGAACACAGCAACATGGAGCCGTCTTCTGGCCGTTAAATGTCCCACCTATAAGTTAACAAGTCTCACAACAGACCTAATGGTCAACTATAGCCGCTTCCACATTTGGAGGGTCTCTCTCTCTCTGTCTCTCTCTCTCTCTCTCTGTCTCTCTCTCTCTGTCTCTCTCTCTCTATCTGGGTCTTCCATTAATGTGTACAGTTGTGAGTCCGTCCTCTCCTTTTTCCTGGAACCGCTGGATGCAGCCTTCCTCTCCGCCTTTACCAGTCCTATTTGGGAAACTCCAAAACCAGCCTCCCACATGTCAGGGTCGCGAGTAATTTCGGAAGTTATTGGAATAGTTATTTACATTTACAGTGACGTTAAACGATGAAGCAGCGCTGTTCTTCTTTTCTCCTAACAAATTACTTCCCACGCTCCTTTACTCTACAAAGGTAAAAATGCTCTTTGAGATGAAGCTGACCTAGTCACTAACAAACTCCAGCTTCTCAAAACAAGTAATTTCTCCACGTTCCTTTTAATATGACACCCACAAAACATTAAAACATGAAGACAATAATTTTTTCTTCATATTAGTTTCAATTAACTTTTTCATTTTGTTTTTCAGGTTTCTATTTGTTTGTCTGAATTTTGTGCGCCAGATAAAGTTGACATTTTCTTGTTTTGCTTCAAATCATGTTACAAGCAAATATTTTTTTTTTCTCTGTCATAATTATTAGGCCTAAAGGGGACAAATTACAACAAACCTGCTGTTGAACTGTACAGAGTTTTAAGAAATAATTTCTTTACAACGTCGTTCCTAACGAAATCAAATTTTCCCGTATCATCCATAGCTAATGTTCAACATGTTTTAAATTGTCACACCTAATTTAGAAAAATATCGTCATTTCCATAACTAGAATTTACAAAAATATGCACGTTCTCTTTTCAGTATGGCCGTAATGGTGTCTGCATGCAGCTATTAAAGCTCACAGTAGCCATGTACGGACTTCACTTAAAGTTAAAATTTAACAATATTAAGATACAATTTCATAAGTATGTGTGACTTATTACTTCAGAAGTTAAACATATAACTTACATATGCATTTCTTTTAAGTTTGTTATCACAGAAATGTTTAATTTGTGTTCCATTATTTAAAATATACATCAACCATATGAGTTTACGTGCAAACATTATTAATATTACGGAACAAGACTTTATTACCTTTTATCTTTGAAACAATATTCTAGTAATTCCAGCTGCTTATATGTGTTATATTGAAATGATACGCAAGAGGAATGAGGCATGTTAAGAGTTCGCTCATGAAAACGTCACGTCTTTGCAATCTCTTTCAGTAAATGTTTAATGCTAACAGAGATCGGGGTTTATTAATCATTAATTATAATAATTGATTAATTTAGGGACGTCCTTAATAAAACTAGATATATAAAATATTCATAGTTTCTACTCAATCTTTGATGTATTAAAATAACAGTGACAACAATGGAAAATTACCAAGTATCTTATGGCACAGTGTTACTGTTTAGACGAAAGCGATAACAATATACATTTGGGACTAGGTGGTATAGGGCGAGGCCATTAAGGTTTGTCTTGCGTTTTAACTCTACATACAACAATAAAAGTATTCTATTCTCATTTGCAAAAATACTGCAATGAGTGGCAGCTCTACAAGAAAAACATAATGTGCCAACTTCGAGTTAATTGTAAAACTTTTACAGGCAGGCCAGCACATTACTTTAAAAAAAAGTATTTTAAATTTAAATTAAGTATATGATATTCTAAGTATTAAATTTAAAAAATATATAAAGTCGTTTTGTATAAAGTTTCGGCCAATTTGGTTAAAAATTGAACTTTATGTTTCCGTAGAGAATTACTAAAAACCTTATGCGTGTAAGATAAAAACTAAAAATGACCAAATATAGTATTAGGTGTCTTTTCGTATAATTTTGCATCAGGCGCTCAATTTTAGCTGATTGCGTATAACTAGGTAAAACGATTATGCAGATGACCTAAATATTACATTATTTTGAATGCGCAAAAAGAGGAATTAATGTTATAAAACACGTAGTGACACTGTGAATTTTATTTTACTCGGCTTGTACGAACATATTTATACAACAAATTTTTTTTTTTGAGTAGTGTTTAACGCCCGTTTTTACTACTGAGGCACCACAGGTGGTATATTTATACAACAAATTAATGTTTTAAAACACAGCACTTCACTGAGAATTGCACATTTTTATAATTGTTGCAAAAAACGACTTTAAATATATGTTGAAAAAGTAATGTTACTTAGCCTCTGTAATAAATTAGTATGACAACAATACAATACATATATTTTTAAAGTAAGGTATCCGTGTAAACGTATGAACATCTTTCATAGTGAATTTTCACATATCGGAGAGGTAAGTGATAAAGTTAAATGTTTCGTGTGGCCAAAAGACAAACACGTTTTACAAAAGGTGTATGGAATAACGCTTTGACATAAGAGTTGTGATGAACATAAATTATAACTTACCATTTGTATGACTAAAGACAATGTAGGAAAAGTAATCTTATAACTGGTAAGTGCTATTAACAAGTTGGCAGTTTATCTGGAACACCTACTATAATATTAAATCAGGATTGTATAACCATTTTCAGTTTCGGAAAAAAAAAAAAAAAAAAAAAACTAAGAACAGTATTCATTGTCATGCCCTTAAAATGAGAACCATTATCAGTAATGCTACTGTTCAAACAAGAGTTTTCCACAAAATATATGTGCAAAAGAGAAACAAAAAACAAGTATTGTGGACTGAAAGAAAACTTAAAAGAGTTTTAGCCCTGGATTTAGATAAGAGGAAAGAAACCTAAGGCAACGTGATTTTTAAAGTAAAACTAGTTTTAGTGAGAAGGTTGTTTCATATCGTATAAAATATATGATCAGAAAAAATCGTTCTAAAACACCCTAAAACTAGGATCTGGCTGTAAGTATATTTATTCCTGAGATAATGAGTATCCAGCAAAGAATTTTACAAGGAAACAAGGTCGAACATTAAAAAAGTCACCAAAACGAATAACGCTATATATTTATATGTCATTCTATTTTTCAGCAAAAGAGAGCGACTTTAATGCCATTTTTAAAGTGACCAAAGGTGTCCGAATTTTATGGAAGTTTACGGGAAGCAAGTCTTCCGTTCTCAGATGCTATGTACATGAGTAAAATCTATAGGGGAACAATTCATGTTTAACCCCCAATCACAGAAAAGCTTAAAGATGGTTAGTGTTTGGTACGGAGGAGGATTTCTTACTGCGTTCACTGATTGACCTACTGCATATATACCTCGAGGAGTAAGTGCTGATATATAAACCGGGCGGTCAGGAACAATGAGACGTTGCACGGGTAGGCGAGGTTCCTAACGTTTCTTGAATTGAAGACCCAGAGCCACCGCAGTACTAAGTTGTCACTCAAGGCATCCCGAGGAGGCCCCAGACAGAAACGTTTTATAAGCGCAAACTACCATCGCACCACTAGCCACCAAGCCCACCTCGCCTAACACTTCCAACCCTGTAATTAAAACTATGCAATGAAAGGAAAATGAGAGAGCGAAAAATCCGTTGAATGTATATATGTACCCTAGCATCGTCCAGTGAAAACCAAGAAAAACCCAAGGTTAGAAGGCTGGCCTACAGAGAACTGTACACCGCCACGGGTGGCCGAGGTCGTTAAGGTGCGGACTCGTGAGCGGGAGGTCTGCGGTTCTACTGCGACAGTCCTTCCTGAGTGACCTTTTTTCAGGTTTTCCTCAGTCCTCATAAATAGCAAATGCTGGGGAGATGCCCTAAACTTAGGCCTGGAGCGTTTCCTTCCTTTAAAAGAAAAAAATCCTTGCGCGAAATATCATTTCATCTCATGTATCACCAGTGTACACCACCTGTGGTGTCTCAGTAGTAAAAACGGGCGTTAAACACTATTAAAAAAAAAAAAAGAAAAAACTGAACCTGAGACGTCCCGAATGCGAGTTCCAAGCGCTATCTCTTGAGGCATTTCGCTTGATACTTGCAGAGGGACGCTCCTACAGAGGTGCATCATTTTAATCTTAAGAGATTTCTATTTTATTATAATAATACAAACTCATAAATATGCCATGCGGTCAGAACATGTTTATGTGATTATCATCCCTTATCAGTCACGAATGACTATATGTATTTTTCCTCCATTCTAACAACCACAACTAGAAACTAGATATATAACTTGTACAACTGAAATGTGTTTAGAAGCAAGAATGGGTGTATGTGTACATATGGAAGATATATGGCTTTAACCCCTATTTTAGCATGCACGTTTTGCAATCATTTTTTTCATAATAAATTATTAACAAATAAAACCAAGAACTAGGCTACATAAATGGTAAACGTTGGCAACTGAAATATAATAAAATTATTCAGGAAGCGATGGAACTAATAAAGAAAAGTGCGATATGGCGGTAAACAATGTGTATATATATATATATATATATATATATATATATATATATATATATGCAGTTTTCCTTGTATTTTCCTCTGCATCTTCTTCTTCTTTCACACTCACTGCATATTTACCCTGAGAGCCATTTCTCTTCAGCTGCTTGTATCAATGTCCCCTGACGGGAGTTTCCGGATTATGCGAGAGTTCCTTCCACTTCAAGAATGACATGTTCCCTAGGAAATTTCTTCAAAAATTATGCCGCCGGATTTGCTAATTATCCTTAGGTTGTTGGAGAATGAAGGCGAGTTCAAGATCCTGTAGAACTTCGCCATGGACCCTTTCTTGTTATACGTCCTGTGCAATATTCATAATATTTTTTATCAAGCGTGTTCGCACCTACTTTTGTGAGATTATAATTGTTATTATCTCGGGGGTTTGCCAAATATTTATATCACAACTTTATGATGCATGGAGAAACCAAGCTTAATGGTTTTTATCTATTTTTAATGCAACACACCAGGTTATTATCTCGGGTATAGCAAAATAAAGAAGAGCCCACTGCCATATTTCCCTTTGGTAAAAGTATTTAAGTATTTTATTGCGTCTTAGCGTACCAACATATATAAGTCCCAATTTCTTCTGTACTCAACAGAAATAGTTATATTTCTTCTGGATCCCGAAAGTCGCATTACTGACTCACTAAGAAGTGAAATGACGTTCATCATCTGGCAAGAGTAGCAAAGTACGAGTCTCTATTGACATAAATACACTCATTCAAAAAGCATGACTTTCAGTCTTATGTGAGGCACATAACCTTGATTTCATACTTGGAGGACTTAGCATAAATACCTTGAACCTGCAATTTCCATGAAAGTTAATTATCCTTTCATCTACGAAGATACAGCTCTCAGTTGAGCAAACTGTTTGTTCTTTAAAAATGCCTCAAACAGCTGAGATATACCTGATGCAGGATTAACTGAGTTTCGAGCTAATCTGCCATTAGTACTGTCGAAACGCAACATCAAAAAGAGTTGAAAGTTGATTTTGATTCGTGACAAACGAAAGAATATCTTTGCCTATAGCCATTAGTTACGAAAATAATCTGACGTTTTCGTTGTTTGATTTGTACATTGCAGTGTAAAACAACAGACTCATAAATTTAATGTTTTAACTTGCATTCAGCTCTTGTTCGTTTTATAATTGTTACTTAAGTATACTGCACAATAGCTTGTAACATTTCATCCGATACGAGAAGAGACCATACATCCAGAGGTTGCATTCTTGCACCTAGAAAAGTTCAGGAAGATTTAGCACAATGTTCTGCTTCGTGTCCTAGTTTTATTTGTACATCATTGTTTCGTCATACTGGAAGCAGTATCATATTCGCTAACTTCATTATTGGCAAGGCCAGGCATTTTGAATTTAAATCGTGACCGCTTGTCAAAATTACTGCATTAATGTGTTGTTCATTTTCGATATCACTTACATCCTTTTCATACACGATCTGAGTACAGTATGTTTGAAATTTCAATTAATTACTGATGACTAACGAAAAGCGCCCTATTTTGCACAAAGGTACCGTCTCCCAGACACCAAAAATACTTTCGCAATTGAAGACTTTGCATTGTAAAGGATAGGCAAATTAAAGAACACGCAATTGCATAAGTAAAGCTGTTGCTATAATATCGCATATTTGAAAGACGGGGTAGCTAAGGGTTAAATATAGGGAAATACGATCGGTTTCTGGCCCATTTCTTTATAAATATCTAATAAATGAATTGTAAAAATACTGAATTTTAATTACTTTCAATCATGTTATTGTAATCGAGTTTCGAAATTGGGCATATAAAAATTAAATACTATATTGTAAAAAAAGGATGTGATGATATAGGCTTGCGTGGTAAATTATAAAAAGTTGAAAAACGTTTTTTGATAAGTGTTGTCAAGTAGTAGCAATCGATTTATATTAATTAATTTGAGTGTTAAACGTGTGAAATAGTATCAGATTAATTTTTCTATAGATTTCTCCTTTTTTGAGGTTAAAAAATATTTGATTAAAACTATTAATAATTTTCACGCTTTATAAAATTATAATTTTATCTCTAAATTAGTAAAATAACTAACCCAATTTCATATCTGGATAATGTTATTTTCAATACTGACAATACATAACGTACATGAAATAACAAAACTAAAGAAGGATAAAACACTTATAAGACATACAGCGAGAGATGATCTGTGTCTATGTAAGTGTTTCATTCTATTTCTATTATTTTAGTTGCATTGTTCGTAGTGATACTTTATTTTTCATTTATATATATATATATATATATATATATATATATATATATCAGTTCACCTGTAAGATACTGGAAAATAGTAAAAAATATAAATGAAAAAAATTAAAATAATAAATGAACGTGGTACGTTTAATATTACAGCCAGCTCAGTGAATATAGACTTCAATTTAATTTTATTACATGAGTGTACAATACTTTTAACTGTTAAAAGAATATTTTAACATAACTGTTAGATAATTGTCTCATAGTTAAAAATATTTATAATTTTAAATTTAATATAATAATTTGGTACACGTTTTAAGGCAACTTAGGATCTAAGTTTAACCATATTATAACATGTCCATTGGAAATGAAATTAGTAAACCATAATGTAAATGCGAGTTATATTCAACATGCTAACGATTCCTGGAAGTTTTCTGGACAGAAATAATGGAAAACCAAATTTCAAAATAAATACGAAAATCTACTGACAAAGCCAGTATGCTATGATTTTGGTAATTATTTTGTAAGTATTTAAAAATTGTTATATTTATCAAAAGTGTAACATATCCAGCTTCAAATGTATGTGGTATAAGGAGCAAAGTTTTTAGGTTTAGACCAGAAACAATAAACAAATAATATAAAATTTCAAAATCCCTATTTTTTCTAAATTAACTGGTTAATGATTCATATACATTTTATAGTCATTTTAATTAAATGGTGCTGCAAAGTGTTTATCCAGAGCATCAAGTGTACATTCTACAGCACCTATCATTAAAAAGTATTACACTTTAAACTCGAGTAAATATAGGCAATGTCATTAGTTCCTTTCATATCTAAAATAACTGAAAAGAAAATAATGAAGCATATTGAATGTAGTCTATGAGTTTTTGAACATGGTTTACAAGGATACTTCAACAAAGTTATAGGGGTCATTGTTTAAAATCTCACCTGGTGTTCTGAAGATAATATCTATAGGACTGTCTTGTTATATGTGGCAAAACATGTGAAGATCTTTCCCATGAAATCTTGTAAGTAAACCTAAATTAATGGAATTACTGATAAAGAGAAATGAAATCTCGTTTATTAAATAGGTTACAATCCCTGACACTATGTATGTAGAAAATATCATCTTCTTAAAAGTTTTAAGTGGTGCACTTCAAGGCTCAGTTGGCCTTTTCTTTTTATAATTTATGTAAAATATCCCTCAAATTATATGCCTCGAATATGTATAATGTATGCAAATGATACTACCTATTTAATTACCTAAAGCCATTTGAATAATGTTGCTTCTCAAAACAAAAGGCTTAGAAATATCTGAATTATGGTGCAATATTGACAAGTTAACAATGAATAATAACAAAAATAAGGGTAATATATTTGCCTAAAATATCATGAAATGTTGAAAAGAATAATAAAATATTAATTTCATTACACAGAGAAAGATCTGGTTGAAATACTCAATAAATTGTATAATCATATACACTATATGATTACAATACAATACAATATATCTATATCATAGAAAGCTAAAATATTATACAATATTAATTAAGTACTTCTTTTCGTTCTTATTCGTAGTATTGTGTACGGCTGTGGAGCAATTTTATTTTGTTCATCAGCAGGTTATAGGACAGAAAAAGGTAAATAATACTTTTAAAGAAAATTAAAACTACTGAATCCTGTAGATGTTTGTGTTACATATCATTACAGTGCCATTCGTTTTGAATGTATACATGTTATTATATACCGAGATGTATTACAATAATGTAAAATGTCATACACCTCAAGATAGCAGAGGAGGATCTCAAGTGCCCTCTTTTAACAGATTTACAAAAGTAAATACTGTAATAATTATATTGTATTAAATATCATTTAAACATAGCCACGATTAATTATTATCATTTAAAACAATAATGATACAATATTTAAAACAAAGTCTCTTACAGTATTAATTAGTTTTATAAACTAATAAATATAACTTTGTGATTAATATTTCGACTTTCACAACAAAAAATATTTCCAAATACAGGAAGGTGACAGTCAAAGGTTTCTCATATTAAAAACACATTTAAACATTGTATTAAAGCAATGCCTTATATGTGGTTCTAAGGTGCAATAAGTGAAAATGGAATGGATTTATTTTTGCGTTTTATTGCATTATTGATATGAAGCCATTCTATAATTCTGAAAAAAAAAAAAAACGCTATAGGCTCTTCTATTTCTTTAAGTCAATTACAAAATTAGCTTATAGTGAATATCGTTGAGTTTCTTTTTTTCTTTTTTCTTTTTCCTTTTTGTTATTTCAACATACCAAAATCTAAAATGTAGTGCATATCCTGTCAGGTCTTCCGCTGCCCATGTGGATGGCACGGGATTGAATTCTGTTTAATCTAAACTGCCTGACAGGGATCTTAATCTGAGATTTTTCCTTATCACAAAAGAATGAATGTTCATTAACTTGAGCGCTTTGTATCCATGGAGTAATGTAATATCTTATTACATCGCAATTTGTAATTAATAAGAGCTGCGTAACACTGCATTGTATGAGGGGCAGAAAAATGAAAATGATTCGCCACACAGTTGGTCTAGTTATGACCATCCTACTTCTTAATTCTAAAGCCGCGGGTTCAAACAGAGCTAATAAAATTTTAAGACGTAAAATTCATAACTATGGCTTTCTTCGGATTGTCTCTTGCCGTTGATTTATGGCATATAAAAGAACCTCAAGCCTGGAAAAAAAGGCCTCTGAGCGACATTTAACTGCCGTTTCACACTCTGAACTGAATGAGACTCTAATGACCAAAGAAGTTAAAGAGCATCTTTAAATAAAATAAAGTGAACTAACCATGCATATAACTCCAGGCACGCTAAAGTTAGTAGCATTGCAGTTTTTTAAGGATACTGCAATCTGTGCTTAAGTAAGCAGCACATTTGGTCCGCTTGAAGTAAGGTTAACGACATGTACATTTACCCTACATCTGGAATGAAGGTAGTAAAAAACAGCTGAGAGGGGGTTCGTTTTTGTGACTGCTGAGGATGAGGAGAATGAGAAATCCAGCGTCCCTGCATGTTCACGTGTGCTGGAATAGCTTAACAGTTACCGAGGCTGGCGCGTGTGAATGCAAGACGATACGCCCAGCGCAGGACCATAGCGTCATCACATTTAGTTTGAAACAAACGGAGAAAGTTGCAATATTTTTTGTTGATCTCAATAAAGTATTTGATTCCGTTCATCGGGAAGCGCTATGACAAAAATTGCGAATGAAGATGGTGTAAACAAAAAGTATTCGAGCGCTACAGGCAATGTACAGAAAGGTGGAATTCTACGTTAAGTACGACAGAATTAGAATATCAGGCAGTTCTCTAGTCGGAGAGGTGTGGCACGAGTGCATTCTGTCACTCCTACTATTGAATATTGTGTTTATTAGCGACATAGTCGAGGCATTATTACAAGAAAATACGTAATGCCACCTAAGTTGATAGATATACAGATAGCAGCGCGGACGACATGGCAATTGTTTCTACTACGATAAACGGCCTACAGCGGGAACTTGCAAACTACAGACCTACTGTGATACGTGATTACTTACGGTGAATACAATTAAAACAAAGAATTCAAACTCGGAAATATTTATAGCAAAGCAAAGCAGAGACATGTACATATGCAGGACAGATGCTCGATACCGTGAAGAATTTCGTTTACCTTGGCTAACTTTCTGTGTGAATAGAAAATAAGTGAAATACATTGATGAGTATGAAAGCCGGAGAAACTCTGCGTATACGAAGTAGAATTCCAGATTTGCGGGTAAAAATGCTAGGGACAGTATATGGAGCATTGGTATGACTTAGAGGGCCGAATTTTGAGTTTGGGAACGAAAAGAGAAATTAGATGGTGCGAGGACTGGTTTTCTGAAAGGTATTTTAAAAGTGGGTAGGGGTGCAGCAAATTGCGGAATCCCTAGGAAATTTGGTGTCTATAGCGGGATTATTGATTAGAGGATCTGAGCAGTGAAGTGCTGGCTATGAGCTTTGGAGACACTAATTAGGACGATCTACTACCATGAACAGCTGAGAATGGAGGAGGGGTATCAAAATTTAGAAGTGGTCTGGGAAATATAAGAATCGGTAACATTTGGATCGCTGAGTGGAGGAACAGGAGGGAGGGGGGTTGGAGGAAAATTAAGAAACGCACGAGGGCAATTAATAGGCAGCTGACTGATTCGGACTGAGCAGGAAAAATTTCGCTGGAAATACAACCGGAGCTGAAAACGAGGGGGGAGGGGATTTAGCGTTACATCCAAACAGGGGCCAAACACAGCAATCACGGGTTTTCTTGGTTTAGATTACGCGCGAGGTGGATGATCAAAGTAACAAACACGGTACGAGAAAGCGGAGAAAGAATCTTGGGAACATATTCCGACATACTGCAAGGGGACGGAAGGATGAAGAAAAAGATATTTACCAGGCCCATTTGTTAACTAGGAGAGGGGAAGTAGCAGTGTGAACTTTGCTCGGAAGATAGGAAGTAGGAGGAAAAGTAGGTAAATTTTCTAACAAAATGAGACAGTGCAGAATGAAAATACAAGACAACCGGGAAGGTGATTAAGGGAACATTAATTACACTATTTTGGAAATATATGTGAACATATGTGAGGGTGCAAGTTATTCACTTACGTACTGCTTATTTTCTGTATACTTTAATTATATAGTTCTAAATTTATTCCATGAATATAATTTTTATTTATTTATTTAATTTTTACTGTGTATTATTTGTCTCTTAGGAGTTGTGCAATGTCATGTATTAGTGTAATGTAAAAGTACGTGCGGTCATGACTCGTGCGACATGAATAAGTCTTGTCACCATGGGTGGCCCAGGTCGTTAAGGCGCGGACTCGTGAGCGGGAGGTCTCGGATTCGATTCCCGCCAGAACCATCCCCCTGATAGGTTTTTTTCCAGGATTTCCTCGGTCCTCATAAATGGCAAATGCCGGGGAGGTACCCTAAATTAGGCCTGTAACGTTTGCTTACTTAAAAAAATATTTTTTCCCAGTTTATCATTTCATCTCATGTATCATTAGCGTCCACAGCCTGTGTGCCTCAGTAATTAAAACGAACTTTAAACACTATTCCATGGACGAGCCATATTTATAACAAATATACGTTATAAACAAACACTGCTGCTGCTGATATTATTGCGGGCATGGGTGATCATATCCGAGAAGATAGAAGGATCACAATTGAAGAAATTCTTTTTGATGGGGATAAACCATGGTTCTATGCACGCCATTGTCGAAGACAAGAATATCTGAGTCTTATGCACTGGTATCATGAGGGAGAGTATGCGTTTCTGTTCCGTATAGTCACCAAGGACGAAACATGGTGCCACCATTTTGCGCCCGATAGCACAGAACCAACGGAAGCAAACATGTGAATTCTCTCCCTCCAAAAAGATCAAAGCCGTATAGGCAACTTCCGGGAAAGTCATTATGTTGTTCTTCGAACTGCGAGGGTCCTCTGCTTGCGGATTTTCTCAAGCATGGGGGCCACAATCAACGCGAAACCCAATGAAGGCATTTGAAGAAACTGGGGTACTGTGATTTACAGAACCAGAAAACAGAGTACAATAATATTAAATATACACTTCCTAATATAATTTAACCTCCTCTTCTGGCCATGCCCTTAAAGAAAACAAAGGAAAATACATTTCCTATAAACATAAGAAAGTAAATGCACATCAGTCTCAATAGGCAAGTCGTGGTAATACACTGTTTGTCATTAAAATTGTAACACCTTGTGCTTGATTATAATAGTCATGCGAAAGTATGTCTGCCTTCTCGCTCCGTCGTTTGACGGGGCAATTGGGAACCTTCACGACTGAGTACTCGTCCTACCTCGATTCGCCGATTTCATACACGTTTCACTGTGGAAGCAGCTCGCCCAATATAAGCACTAAATTTTAGAATGACATACCGCAATCTCGGGATATCACAATTCTTACTTGATCAAATTCGGACATCTTTTAGTATTGCTGCATTTTCGACCGGTTATAATCGTTTCTTTCTTCTTTTTTTTTTTTTTTTCTGGGAAAATGTGAGGTCGGTTTAATGCCTCTCTTATGAGCGTTACAATTTGAATGGTTAGCAATGTAATTTCACCCTAAAACCAAATATTAGAACTTTCAAAACCCCCCAAAAAAAAAGGTAAATAATTAACCACAAACTCTTTAACAATGATTACCTATGCTTACCCCATAAAATACTGTTTACGACTGAAAAGGTCTCAATGCTTATGTAGTTTAAGAAATTTAATCTGCTGTACATATTCGAAAATAAAATAGCGTTCTGGAAGAAAATTCACGTTTATCATAATAATTGTGCATGAAATGGACACAGCAAATTACCTACATGAACATTAACGGATGAATACATTTGTGTGTAACAATTACGTAAACAAAGCCTTTAGGTAAGCTAGAATGTCAAGACATTATATTTCATATTCTTAGACTATTTGTATTTGCTTAGTTTATTTACGGGCGCTCTTTAACATCTCATGTCATCAGCGTCCATTCAATTCAAGGCGTGAAACGACCGATACATTTTGCTCAGAGGCCTCTTCGTTCAGGCTTATTAAGCCGTAAAAGTCCAACAACCGTGGCCGGAATTGAAACCGCGATCTTCGGTCTACGAGAAAGTATGGTTACCACCAGACTACCAGTCGGTTCTGGTGGTATAGTGGTAACCATATTTGCCTCCTAAATCCAAGATCGCAGGTTCAATCGATGGATTTTTTCGGGTGTAATTCTTAGCATGCTTTCCTTCGGAAGGGAAATGAAGCCGTGGGTCCCGTATCGTTCATTTGCGCACGAAAAAGAACCTCAAGTCTGAAAGAAGAGGCCTCTGAGCAAAATTTCTCGGCCGTTTCACGCCCTGATTTGAATGGGACGCTGATGACCTGAGATGTCAAAGAGCGTCCGTAAATAAACAAAAAAATATAAAAATAGGACCGACGTAATGCTTATACATATTCCATATAACAGCAGATAACTGTTGTTTACTTATTACGCAACGTAAAATATCAAATTTCGGCATTTTTGTTAGCTTTCCAACTTCAAGATCAATCTAATATATGAAATAGTCTATTTTTATAACTAAAACGAAATATTTACTACCTATTACATCTGAATAAAAATTACACAAAGTTTAAGTAAATGGAATTGTTTTGAAAATGTATGGTTATGAATCAGGCTTGTCGTTGCTCCCGGCTGGCAACCAATGAGATAAAGACACTCTAAGAAAGGTCAAGCTGTTGTAACGATGCACGTTGTCGCTTTGTTTCAATTATGCTCTCTCCGCATCTAGAATATCTAGCGCGTTGTAAAAATTCCGGACCAGACCAAGAAAATACGAGGTTGACATTTTTTTTTTTCAACAGCCACCTTGTAAATCAATAAAATTAGTTCACCGACTTTCCAACTGTTTAATATCGTCAGTAAAATAAGATTTGTCCATCTGTCAAAAATAAGCATCTGACTCGCCTGCAAGCTCCTCCTTTATTGTGAATCTTTATCCACTCAGCCATTTCTTCAGTTTGGGAACAAAAAGTAATCGCTGGAATCAAATCTGGAGAATATGGTGGATGTAGGAACACTTGGAAGCGAAGGTTCTGCACTAATAATCACGCATTATCGTAATGAAAGAGAACTTTCTTTTTCGAAGGTGTTAGCGTTTAGCCTGAATAGCATCCTTCAGTTTAATTCAATAATGAAGCTTAATACTCCACGTGATGGTTCTGCCCTTCTGGGGGCAGTCATCGAGTACCACGCCGGGAGAGTCCCAGTATACTGTGGCATGATTTGTCTCCAGATGGAACCGTTTTTGCTTTCTTTGATGCACTTTCACCTGTTGCACCCACTGTTTGAGCTTTATCTCTGGTGTTCTGCTTACCAACTGATGTGAAAACGGTTCTTCTGAGGAGCTGCAACTCCTTAGAAAGAGGAAACATGTTCGGTGTCCGGCGCAGTAAACGCCCATGGATTGTGGCAACTCGGAGTCTCCCATGCCTCACCCCTCACCCCCGGAGGGTGACTCTGCTATGGGCGTAGTCACAAACGGTCAGCCGCTCAGTAAGGATGAAGTACCAAAACGTCTCTTTTATGCCTAATATTCTAGTGCAATATTCGTCTTTTACAGACAGAGATGGCTAGTTTTCAAAAAGGCAACTCAAGTGCAAAAAGCATGCTAAAATTTTGCTTAGAGTTTGGCCTGGTATACATTGATGATGCTTTACTCTCATGTAGGTGAAGCATGTGAATTGTGTTGGGTTCTCTTAGGGCCAGTTGTATAAAGAGTTAACTTGAATTAAAAAATAAAATTAACCATCAGTTATACTTAACTTGTAAATTTTCGTTGTATAAACATTAATCTAACATTATTTTGTGTTAACCTCAAATTCAATCTAACTCGCGAAATTTCACAAGTTAAAGTTATAACTACAATTTAGTATTTGTTAAATAAAACATTTCCCAGAATACAGAAACATAACAACTTCATTTATAAGGAAAATTGTGATTTACGTTTATTTCAATTTCAAGTAGGTCAATGTTTCACTTTTCAATTCGCATAATAATAACAAACACAGTTGCGTTCAATTGTAGGTTATACAAGGTTAACCTTATAAGCGTTGATTTGTACATATTTCTTGATTATTCTGACATCTCATCCGATGATGAATTTCATCGTGCTTCTCGTGCATTTCATTTTAGAGAAAGAAATCTTTCCTAGAACTGAACGACAAAAATTTAAAATGTGAATTCCCTTAACAAAAAATGTGATCGAAAAACTGAAATAGATATAACATCACCAATTACAGTCACAAACTAGGCGAAATAATGCTTTCAATTCGATGTTCATGATATTACTTTAAGGTTATATGAGAAAGGGAGCTTCCAAACAGTTATTGGAGGTATATTCAAAGTGGAGAGAGGAACAAAAGTAGAACCACCCATAAAGTTATTAGAGCAATGTTCGGAAAATGATTCTTGACTTCTATAATATTCGCAACTTATGATGAGTTTTATGTGCTATAGACTGCACACGCATACCCATTATCTTGTCTGGGGGTAACAGGTCTTCAGAATAGAATTATACTCTTTGGCAAATCCCATGTACATTCTTTATCCTTATCTGAGATCGATGTTTTTTATGTGGAATTACCTTATGTTTTAGCACCAGATCAATAATATCCTAACGTTTGCTAAAATTTGCCGCTCGCATTCGCTTTTGATCTTTCCTTATCCATGTTTGAAGATAAAAAAAAAGTCCACAGGGCGGAAAAAATTTAATAATTATTGATTTTCTGACGTTGAACAGTTGAACATCAGTTTGCTCTAAACACGATGTTGCCATAGGTTTGACTGTTAATGCAAACTCGGGGTTTCGTAGTCTGACGTTATTTTTATGCAATATAAATGACGACTAACTTCTAGTTACATTTTAAATTACAATTAAAAATAATCTCCAGCTAGCTACGTTCATACAACTGGGCCTAACATTTGCATATACGGTAGCTTTCTTTTTAAGAGGTGTAATTCTAAAAATACGCTTTGTATGTACTTCCGAAATGAGAACAGGAACAGTAACATTTTTGGAGAACTCCAGTAAAGGGAAACGTTGTTTTCTACAGTGAGATGCTGAATGAGAATTATAACAGTATGCCTTCACACCCTGTCATAAATTCTTCATAAACTACTGTTCCAGAAAACAAAATAGTGTAAAATCGAAAAGTACAACAAGCAAGACATAACAGTATATTATGCCTGAGAAAACATACTTTGTTACAAAGTTTTCGCCTGATTTATCAAACTGACTACACATGAGAAGGTTAACATTGGTCAACATTGATTTTGCTGTATAAAGGAAAATATGTGACTTTAATGGAAATCAATGCCTTGATTTTAAAAATGAAGTCAGTTTTTGGCTATCAAATCCAGTTTTCATATATGTCTATGGTGCTAAATTCATTCAGCTTACACAGCTTACTGCTACTTTCATTATGTTATTCTAAAATCTGTTGTTGATTTTCTTCCTAATCGGCTCACTTCCGTCTTTCCAGATGTTTATGTTTATATTCCCAAAATTTGTCAGGTCTGTCTTATTGTGAGGCATGTCTACGTTTACAGCTATCATAGATCTCAACTTCCGCTGTGCTGAAAACTTGTGTTAATGCGCACTTTCGTCTTGTATATGTGTAGTGCTAAAATAAAAGTTCGAGTATGAATCCACATCAGGATTACACAGGAGACATTGTCTACAAAGTCCTCCGAAGTTTTGTTACATTTATGGGTGTTACGTATTTAACGGGACTGACAAACAAAGAAACTATATTACTCATAATTCAAAGAGAAAGTTGGTAATCAGGATAAATCCTTCGCGCCTCATATTGCATGTAACAGTTGTGTTGATGGATTACGTTATTGGTATGAAGGAAAACTTAAGGCAATACCCTTTGCCACACCAATGATATGGAGAGAGCAGCAGAATCACCATGACGATTGTTACTCTTGCATGTGCAAAGTTGCTGGCAACCCCCCTCCTCCATAGAGGCTGGAATTAATTATCCAAATCTGAACTGAGCTACAGGGCTTATTCCTCATGGAACCAAACTGCCCATACTTACATCACCAGCAGAGCTCAATTTTAGTGAATATGAAAGCAGCTCCGTGAATTCCAACAATGAGTTGGTTTCTGATCCAGAAGAATTTGACAGTTCACCACAACAGTTTAATCAATTTGTGTTAAATGATTTAGTGAGGGATTTAGGCCTCACTAAACACAAAATTGAATTACTGGGCTCAAGACTAAGGGAGAAGAATTTGTTATATTTTCCTGATATAGGAATTACGAAACACAGTTCCACAAGCTCTACGCAGAAGATCAACTTGTGTTTTGAGTGGATGTGTTTATCTTATTCAACAGTTGGCAGGGAAGCTTATGAGGCAAGTAACTGGCGTCTTTTTATTGATTCTTCCAAACGAAGTTCTAAGGCAATGTTACTTCTTAATGGCAACAGTTAGTTTCAATACCGCTTGCACATGCTACGAACCTAAGAGACTCTTATGAAACTCTGAAACGTGTTCTTGAGAAAATTAGTACTGTGACCATGAGTGGCAAATATGGGGTAACTTGAAGGTCGTTGGTTGTTACTAGGACAACAAGGAGGATACACAAAATTCCCTTGTTTTCTTTGCGAATGGAATAGCATGGCGAGGAACAAACATTGGGAAACTGACCAATGGCCTGAGAGGCAGCAACTGAAACCTGAATCAAAAAATGTTACTAACGTGCCTCTTGTTCATCGTCAAAACATTCTACTTCCATTACACGTAAAACTTGGCATGATGAAACAATTTGTGAAAGCACTTGACCAAAGTTACCCTTGCTTCCAGTACTTATGCACGAAGTTTCCATCATTGTCACAGCTTAAGTGAGAGAGGGAGTATTTGATGGACCACAGACTAGGAAATTGATGAAAGATGCTAATTTTACTAGTTCTATGAACGAGACTGAAAAAGATGCATGGAATGAATTCAGAGAGGTTGTAAGAAATGTGTGAAAGACCCTCAATACAAAGAAATTGTTAGAAATATGCTGGAAAATTTCAGACTGCTCATCTCATTGTTTGAAGCTTCATTTCCTTAAGTCACATCTTGACTACTAACTGTCGAATTTAGGAACTGTCAGTGAAGAGCAAAGTGAAAGGTTTCACCATGACTTGAAAGATGTTGAACGACGTTATCACGGACGCTGGGACGTACATACTACTGGTATCTTGTACGCGAAGAACCTAACAGAGAACACTGGAGAAAATCACGTACACTGCAGTTACATGGAAAAGAAATAGAGGTACACAAGATAGCTAACGTACATTCTCAAATTCAGGGGTGACTTCATGTTATTATTCATCTTTATTTTCTTTAAAAGTTGTATATGAATGTGTAATATTTTTGCAAATTTTACAATTATATTTTCATTGAACATTGTCATATTGCCAAAACGAAATGTGCTACGGAAAACATGAATGCATTTTTTTAATTCTGCGCACCATAATCAGTACGATTAAAAATTGGTCTATTTTTAATCGTACCGCAGAAAATAGTTTTCATTTGTAGCTTAGTGAATTATTGCAATTCTGTCTATCAGTAGATGCAGGTGATCTATCTTAATCACAATGTTAGAGTTACTTTAAAGAATAGAACTTTTAGCAAAGCTGTGTTTATCACTTGCGTGAAATACAAAATTAATAAACGCAATATATATTTTTCCTGAAAAGTTGTTTAGTTGAGAAACCACTGAGGCACGCAATGCTGTTGAACCGTGGCTATGCCGTAATAGGTAACTACTGTAATGATAGGTGCCACGAACAGCTGTCCGTTATGATGTCATTCGCCCGGCTAACCCTGAAGGCGTAAGGTGTACGTGTGTGTTTTGTCATCTTTCTTAACACAAATGATACGTGTACAGGGAATAACAGAAATGCATGCCCTCAATCTACATTATAGGAAAAGAAATAACCAACAACTGATTTTATTATTTGTGACCGTCGATTTGAATTCAATGTAAATGTTCTGCAGTAAGGATGAAGCATGCATTGCGACACTTTATTTATCATATCGTTTATACTAATTAGCTTTATCTGCATGAGATGTGAAAAACAAGAGGCAAACGATTTTTTGTTTTTCATTTGAAAAATGATTCAATATTATATTTTACAAATGCGCGATTCTGAGAATATTTCATAGAGATTTTACTATTGGAGCAGAATAATGTATTACACCAACATGTTTAAATACCTCTCGTATAAGGAACTAAGAAACTAGCAAATAATTATGCAATTATTATTATGTAAAAATAAAAAGCCGAGCTCACACTTTATTCTGTCGACATATATTCAATTTTCTTCCATTTAATTGAAATTATGACGAAACACACTTTATTGTTTTGTTGTTAATTTGATTTATTTACGGACGCTCTTTAACATCTCAGGTCATCAACGTCCCCATGCTATTCAGGGCGTGAAACGGCCGACAAATTTTGCTCAGAGGCCTCTTCTTGCAGGCTTGAGGTTCTTTCTGTGCCGTAAATGTACGACACGGTATCCGCGACTTTACTTCCCTTCCGAAGGAAGTCATCCTTAGGATTTTTACGCCCGAAAAAATCCAACGGCCCTGACCGGATTTGAACCCGCGATCTTGGGTTTAGAAGGCAAGTAAGGTTACCACCACACCACCAGGACCGACACACTTTATTGTGGAAATATATTTCCACAAAATACGAGGGTGGGGTAAGGATATTGCAAAGTATTTTTTTAAAAATATTTTAACGCCATTTTTTGAAAATGTGCGCATTGTTACAACTGTAGCAGTATCTTTGCTAAGGCTTCATGCATTAATTTATGCTGGTTGCATTCAAAAAACGCAGAAGCATTTGCACATATTTCTTTAGCTTTATTGCTTTAAGAAGAGAAATTTCCCGTTCTAAACATAAAATATTACTTTTTGCTCTTTTACTTCCCCTCTTAATTGAGCAACTGTTTCCCTCACAACTAGTCTTTCCAACAGGGTAGCTGCAAATGAGGCTCTGAACAGGCTTTGATTGTAAACCTTTAAATAACGAATATAATCCACGGTAAAATTATATCCAAACCCACAACATTTCCCAAGCTTGAGTGAGTCTGCTCTCTTACACAGATAAACCCACATGTCTTGAACCTTTTCTCATTAGGAAATCTATAACAGACCATATTTTTACTGTCATGCATCTTACCCCTATTTCTGCAGGCTGCAACCGCACACGTGAGTGCCATTTTAATGAAAAATGTACAAAACAGTAACAGAAATCAACTCTGTTCACATTACTGTTGATTGTTGTCACTTGGAAAAAAGCGCTTGCCAACAAGTGACGTCACTGGCTACTGCACATCCTGGCGTGACACCTACGTTTACCATAGTTATCTTGGGCTATTTTGGGGGTTATGAGCAGAATGAGCTGGTGAGTTTACCCAAGGTAAAAACCTCGGTATTGGTGTTACTTTCAAAGACATTTAAGTAATTATTAACGATAAATGACAGAATAGCATTTTATCTATAAGAAGAGAGCAGTTTGGTACACAAAGCATTCAATATATAAAGTCACTTTAGCCTGCGTCATAATTGCAGTGCACAGTCAATGGCAGTTTGCTATTTTAAGAGCAAGCATTATTTCGCCCAGTTTGAGATTAAGAGATCAGCATAACTCAAGTATCTGTATTATTACTCGTTATTAATTACACGTCAGAAGGTTGCTAGAATAGATGGTCATGAAGAGCCACTATATGGGATCCGTGTGTTGGCGGGAGTCATCGAAGAAGACCAAGACGGAGATGAGCAGACCTTTTAAAGAAACATGCAGGAAGACAGTGGTTCAGATAGCCAGATGTGGGAGTGATAGGACGACTACCGGTCACCGAACAAATAAAGTATGATAAAGGGATAGAACTGGGCAATGAACTAAACAGCGGCACAGTGTGCAAACCAGTGAAATAATTTTCCCTCTAGAACTAAACACTACTCTTACGTAAATTAGCTCATCGCGTGAGATTCAAACAAGCTCTCCTCTCGTAAGGAACCTTTCCCTTAATGCAACACTTGAGTTTTTCATTCTATTGAATACAATGCAAATATTACTGCAGCGCATTGAAATGTTACAGCTAGAGCAGAGAAAAAGTACGTCTATAAGAAGAACCCTCATACTGTAAAGGAAATTCAGTAAAACATCAGAGCAAAAATTGGTAAAGTTATGGTAGCAGAGCTCTTGCGAGTGAATGCAAATTTCATTAAAAAAATGTAACTGCAGACGAAAACCGCTTTGAACTCTTATAGCATAGGTTAGTGCTTATTTTGAAACATAACTAACATTGTATGCATGTTATTATTTATCAAAGTAATGTGAACAGACATACGAGAGGAACTTCTCCATCGACGAAGCAGGCGATTGACGCGGTATCTCCGCTCAGGCCAAAAAGAACTATTTGTCTCCTGTCTTCCTTCATGCATTAGGCAGTTTGGTTGTCGCAACACTTCACTGTTCTTCCCATGCTTACGTGGTCTTCCGACGTCTATTTTACCAATTGATTTATATCTCCAAGATACATGTGCAGTTCTGCTTATATTCAATCCCAAGAGATGAGAAATGTAACTGCTTCTGTGTTCAATAATATTTAACTCATTTGAAATATTCTCATTTCTTTTCAATCAGGAAGTTAATAGCCTGCACAATTCCCAAGAACTCCATTTCACTTGCTTGCAACCGCTGTTCACCTTTTTCTTTTAAAACATAAAGTAGGAATGACCATGGTCCTATAACATTTCATTACAGTACTTTTTCTGACATTTTGTGGACTTCTCCTTAGGGTTACATTAATATAATTAAATATCAATTTTTCTTTCATATCTACTTCATCCACAGTTGATACTGTTATCCCCAAGATTATAACTGTATTCACTTGATCTAAGATATCGTTCCTTGGTCACATTTTTTATTTTATAGGACAATTTCTATAAAACACTTTGCATTTTTAGATGATTTCTCGAGGTTATTTTATATTGATGGTATACTGCTCCCTGCAAGGTATTTTCACCATTTGCAATTATTTTCCGGTCGTCAGCATTAAGCATATTTATTGTATATAATTTTTCATTTGGTATTATATTGAAATTATTAAATGTCTATTTCCATTACCTTAGAGCTTCATATATAAGCAGGATGAGGCATTTATAGTGTCGCGGTCATTTTCCTCCTAAGCGAAGGGGGAAATCAAAAAAAATGCTTCAAAAATTGGAAATGTTCTTGAAGGGGATATAAGATAGCGACCTTAACTCATTCTTGAAATGCCATTCTCGAGGTTATTTCGAGGTCAAGTTTATTTTTTCAAATGGAATGGTGTACCTTCGTTTCCAGAAATGGGCCGAGCATTCAATTTTCAGTAATAAAGTTGTAGTACATCTTTCAGTTAGGGGTGATGGATGATATTGGACAAATAAGACAGCAAACGTTAATCACTCACCTTCACTTCTCTCTCTTTTATTTTATTATTGCTATGAAAGAAACTAATTTTATTTTACGCAGAAGCCCGTTTGTTGACATCGGTACATCAACAATTCCTCATTATTGCCAATTCAAACCTCAAAGGACATTATTCTCAACCAGTTCCACTTCGTTTTCAACCATGGATGTACGATACACGATCAACGAGAGGGTCAACATGATTCACATTTAAGGCAAAGCTTATAAGAAAGTTAGGACACCTCGCAACTTTTACGCCGATCGATATCCTGAAAGGAGGCAGCCATCTGTTAGAAATTTTCCACGACTTGCAAATTTAATCCCCGAAACGGGAGGGATCGCAGAAGAAAACACCATCGAATGAGAAATGTTATTGGGGAAAATTTGGAAGTCACTGTATTAGCTGCAGTTGCCACTACTCCTAGTCGAAATTCCCATCAATGGGAACGTAATTCGGAAATCTCTCAAAGGAGAGAGATTGAGCATCACAAACAGCATCCATATCACATCAGACTACATCAACCCTTAATGAGAATGATTTTCAGAAGCTTGTTGAATTTTGCCAACGCCTCTACTACAAATTCAAAACGATAACCTTTCCAACACACTAAATTAATGCCAGTAAAGTGAAAGAGAGTGAAAAAAAATTGTCGTCTTATTTGTCCAATATCATCCTTAGCTGATAGATGTACTAAAACTTTGATACTGAAAATTGAATGCTCTTTCCATTTCCGGAAAAGAAAATACAACATTCCATTTGAAAAAATAAATTTGGTCTTGAAATGATCTTGAGAATGACATTTCTTGGACGAGTTAAGGTTGCTATTTTATGTTCCCCTAAGAGCACTGCAAATTTTGTTTGAAGCATTTTTTGATCCCTTCATTTCGGAGGAAAATGAATGCGACACTACAAATGCCTCACTTTGTATGTATATTAAAAAGTAGCACCGATAAACTTCAGCCTCCTTAATTAACTTCCTCCAATCTGTTTTGCATATCTCCAAATATTCTATTTTCATATGTATATGTACACTTCCTGAGAGATCGCTGTTCTAGTCATCATATCCCTAAAACATTTCCTTTTATCTGATCGAATACTTTAATAAAGTCCTCAATAAAATGTGGATTTCTTTGTTAAACTCTCCATGTTTGTCAATAATTTGTTGTAAAATAAATATATTGCTCTCCTGCTAAAATAACGTCTAGTATTGCTTTTAGTCTTTCAGTAATTATTTATGCGAATATTTTACATGCTGTATTTAAGAATGATATACCCCTGAAATTGTCGCAAACTACTGACTTTCAATTTTTTATTGATATTTTTTATTCATCACGGTTTGTCTTAACAACAAGCATTTATTAAATATTTGTATTTTTTCCCTAATTTTTTTAATAAATAATTTATTAATTTGCTGTTTAAGCCATCAAATTCTGTTTCTTTTCCATTTTTAACATTTCTTAGAAAATATTTGGTTCTTAATAGTAAATCCTATCTACTAGGATAGAAATTTATTTTATCATCTTAAAATTGAATTACCATTAACATTTTTATATTAATTCAACTATTATTCTGTCGTTATTAAATTATTTTCCGCTACATCTATTTCACCATTATTAAGATGTCTATTATTTTGTGTGCAAATTCCTGTCTAAGAAGAATGAAGTTTTCTATTTTGTATTTGTATTTTTCTTAACCAACACAGTGTAATTTCTTATTAAGCCTTTTTACTTCAGCAACCTTTTGTTTATAATTAATATAACTTTATTTTTTCTGATATTTAAGATACTTTTAAATATAGTTTTTTCTCATTTTTAGCTTCAGTGTTTAATTCCTTTGTTCAAACATTTGGTCTTTTCTTTTTTCCACTGTAATTACTTATTTCCTAAAGCTTCTGATGCTGCATTGTTTTCTTTCCATCCACTTTCAGGGTTATTTCCCTTTGAAATTTATTTTAACTATTGATCTTATGATGGTTTCTTCTAGAAGATAAATATTATAAATTTCTTTTTGTTGGCATGTCTTGTTCTTAAATTTATATCATGTTGTCTTTACAATAATTTTGGCTTCAAGTTAGAAATGGTCTATGTGCAAATCATATTCTATTTGTACACGTTCCTGGAACAGAATTGTTGTTTTGTTACTTGCTAGAAAATATCATATATTTACTCTTAAACCTCTTGCTACCAAGTAAATGCATGTTGTTTTTATGGTTGAAAAAGTGTTTTACTATAAGACAATTATATGTTATGAACATCCATATTTGTTAATGCATTCCTCTACTTAATACCCAGCCCAGTTCTTATTGTCTTCATTAACGTTTCTTGTAATTTATGATAAAAATTTTCAGTTTCTTTTTTTCTACCTTCTTCAGGAGCATGGATAGCAAAACGAAGTAGATAGCCTTTATCAATGTTACACATAATAGTTCATATCCTCTTGATAACTCAGCTGTATCTAACTAAACCTTTTTACTATCAGTATAGCCACACCAGCTTTGAGCACGTTTGCTCTGGTCCACTTCACTATGAATAATTGTGTAGTGTGTCAGGTCCTGAGTTCCTTTCTTTTCAGGCTATATCGCCTTTCCTTTCAATTAATTTTGTAGCTATTTTTCTTTAACAGTTCTTTGAAATGTCCAAAATTAATATTTACTTTATTTTAATAAGTATTATCTTACAGATTACCGCAAATATTTCCATCATACTTGCAATCAACATTAGCTTTTCGTGCTTGGATTGAAGTTTTTTCTTATTTTCTTTTGAAAAAATGAATGTAATTCCAGTAATTTTACTCGTATAATTTTAAAAACAGAAAACACAAACTTCCTGGAAAAACGTTAAGAAAGTTAAAGAAAGACAGTGATTAATTATGGAAGTTGAATTATTTGTCCCATTTTGGTGCATACTAACATTGTGCAATCTACGAAATCTTGGGGGAAATATTAAAAACTGGAGTGGATATAACAAAGCACCTGCAAGGAAAAATAAAAGTTCGCTTCAATTTCAATTTGAGAATTTTATGCCCATAATATGTCCTATAAAATACATTTGGAGCTATGTAGACTTTTCCAATGAAGCAGGAGGTTAAGCGATAAATTTTTTAATTTATCTTTTTTAAGAGTTTCTACTTCATATTTGGTAGAAATATGTGTAAATGGATGTGTTAAAAACAAAACACGCCACAGGAGTAACTAACAGAAAGAGGACCAAGGATAATAGATAAGACTATATGTTTTAATATATATAATTCAAGAATAACAAAAACTGCCACGGGTGGCCGAGGTCGATAAAGCGCGGACTCGTGAGCGGGAGGCTGGGGTTCGAATCCCGCCAGGATCGTCCTCCCTAACTGAGGTTTTTTCCAGGTTTTCCTCAGTCCTCATAACTGGCTAATGCCGGGGAGGTACCCTACACTTGGGCCTGGAACGTTTCCTTCATTAAAAAATCCTTTCCCAATATATCATTTCATTTCATGTATCATCAGTGTCCATCGCCTGTGGTGCCTCAGTAGTAAAAACGGGCGTTAAACACTAATCAAAAAAAGAATAACAAATTGACGAAACTCGCCACTGCCACAAGTCAGACATTGGAGATTTGTACATTTGAAAAATCTATAAAAGTGTTATAACTCTGCGCTACTATTTTGGTGTCGACCGTTCCTTTTTGGTTAATCCCTTGGCAGTTACAGACCAAGCAATGTTTGGAGTTTACCGATTAATTAAAAAAGCATTCTTTAACACAGAAAACCAATTCGAAATAAACATTACATTATATTGCAATCGTGTTGCTAAAGTTATTTATTTCTAACACAGCATGCCTAGCAACGCTTGTGCTCCACCCTCTTTCCCTTCTAACTACAGTTTATCATGTGGGGAGGGGACTAACGAAAGTTGGCAAAGCCTGTCTTGCTTTGATATCGGAATGACCCAACTTTACATTATAGCTGTTGGGAAATACACCATTTTCAGTAAATCTATGCCATGCAGGTCAATTACAGAACTCAAGCATTCCATGGTAAGTGCTCCATTTTTTAATAGTGTTCAACGCCCATTTTAACTACTGAGGCACCACAGACAGTGGGCACTGATGATAAATGAGATGAAATAATGAACGGGGATGAGATGTTTTTTTAAAGGAAGGAAGCGTTTAAGTCCTACGTTTAGAGTACTCCGTGGCATTTGCCATTTATGAGAACTAAGCAAAACCTGGAAAAAGCCCCAATTCTTGGAATTGTTCAAGAATGAATTAAGTCTTTACTTATTTTAACCAATTATTTAGAATTAATTAGATTTAGGTGTTCAGGTGTTTTATTTATTTTTTACAGGGAGGACGGTCCTGATGGGAATCGGAGCCCAAATCTCCCGCTCACGATTCCGCGCCTTAACGACCTCAGCCACTCGTGGTGGTGTACTACAGATCTTCTCGGAGGAACGATATGCATTAAAGAGGGGAAAACTTGCGTGCAGAAAAATCCTGCATAACACACAGCAATAGATGTCCTATGATAGACTTATCTTTTCTATTTATAATTTATTAAGGGCGGAAATGAACGAATGTTTATCTATTGTGGTCAAAAATCAATTTGTAAACGCTTTATAAAAAAAAATTAAATCCAACTTTTTATATTACCCAAGATTCAGGACCCTAGAAACTTGGAATTTTATTTGAGGCTATATTTAAATGGTTACACTCTTTAAATTCTGTGCTAAAAAAATTATATTTAACTAACATACAACATTTACGGTTCAATATCCTGCAATATTATTTTAATCATGTTTCAGAATGTTCAAAATCTATATTCAACCACAAATTATATATAATGAGTGTGAAGTTTTAATGCAAATTATATATACTATAATTAAAGAAACTAATTAACCAAAATTTTAATAATGAACATTATTTAACAATTAAAAAGGGTAAGGTAAGGTAATTTTGTGATAATTTCTTTAAATATCGTATTTCATGTCTGTAAAATAGTACAAATATATGTAAAAGTAAATAACACCATTTGCTGACCTTCTGTAATACAGCATACACTATTTGCTGAATTTTAAGTCCCCCCTTTATCCGTGCACAATCTCTAGTAAATAATACAACAAACATAGGTAATTTTGTGAATGTGCAGGTAATTTCGTAATAGGGGTTAGGTAATTTTGTGTCAATTTGTTTATTGCAGAAAAAGAACAAGTAAAAACAAAGACAAAGTATTTACTAATCAGACTCTTTATTACAGCAGCTATTCACACATACAGACCATCACATCATCATCTTCAATCCTTTGATTTTGACACCTTTCATGATATGTTCCCAGACAGAATGAACACTGTATCCATTTTGCCCCAGTTCTTTTTTTCACATCCTGATTGTAGGATTTGCTGCAACTTCTATAACTCCAGTGATCATCCTGTTCCGAGTAGCAGTATCCTGGGAAGTGCCTGACATGTATGCGCATTCATCACTGACCTTGGGTGATGTGTAGACTTTTGCCGAAGCATCTTTCGATTTCCTTTTTCTCATCATGAGTTTGGGTGCTGCAGGAATCTGCAGGATGGCCTCAACTGATGTTTCTACTACTACTGGTGGTACAGCACTGCTTTCAGGAATGACTGATGATGTGTTTGACAGGCTGATAGGATTTGATGATGTGTCTCGTTCAGTTAGCATTGATGGTGCCATAGCTTCTGAAGGTATGCTGTTACGATTGAAAGGATGAATTCCTGCCTTCCTGAAGCCCATTCTGATGTTATGTATGCTGAAGCTAGAGATGAACGCGTCATTGAATGTGAAATGGAAGTTGCAGCGATTAGGTTTTGCATGTGGATGTCGTTCCATGTAGGAATCCAAAGATTTTTGCCATTCATTCTTCAACTTCCACAGGTAAGGCAGAAGGACGTCCAAGTTTTGGCAAACTGAGGGTGTGACCATCATTGTCCTTTCTTAAATAATCCTTTAACGCCGACCACGGGATTCCTTGGCTTTTAAACGCTTTATAAATGGAATATTTTTCTTCCTTAATCAATCTTATGGCTTCCAAAATGTTTATGTAGGAATAATTACAGTAAGCACATTTTTTTTTCTTAGCAATCCTACTTTTCTTTGGTTTATCTTATGTTTTTGCACTTCAGTGTTCTTTCTACCCGGCATTTTGCAGCAGCTTAGTCCTAAAATATGCAAAAATTGAAAATAGGCAATTTCATGATATAATGTAACGTAAGAGGTAAGGTAATTTCGTGATAGTACATATTGAGTTCTAGGCATACCTATTTAATAAATTGTAGGTGCATCTAACAGGATTTTCAATAGAAAGCATTTTATTATATTATTTAGAATATTTAAATATTACGCAAAACTTACCCCCTGTATGAATTAGAAAACAAAAGGTGAAAAACGTAAGTTTATCAACGAGTTTCATAAGACCCCACAGCTTCAGTTTTACGTTTAATTGAAAAAGTAAATATGTTATCTTAATCAGCATTTCATGTACTATCACTTCCTTGTAAGATACTACAATATTTACTAAAAGACTTACCTTCAGAACCAATTAATGTGAGCCACTGCAACACTCGACCGCCACCATTAACAATCTCAGCGTCACTGCCACAATACATTTTGCTGCTAACGACCATCAGCACCTAGCGCTTTGTCCATTTCTACAGTAGAGCACAAAAGTCTTTGCTACCTGGAGACGGAAAGCTAATCCTCTATAACGAGAGGGTACTTTGTGAGAACCTTATACAAATTTATCACGAAATTGCCTATACCACGAAAATACCTTACCTTACCCAATATGTTATGAACACCGAAAATAGAAAAATTCAATGTTGGGTTTATGTTACGATCACAATAAATGTTCACATTACTGATTATGCTAAACATTTGCCCTTTTGATTGATAAATATGAGGAACAGAAATATATCATTGTATATTTTCTCACTTTTGACTTAAATTGTTTAAGTTTGCTGACAAGTGTGCATATTTACCAAGTCAGTGTGGTAAATGTAATAGATCTAGCTGAATAATTTATCCCTTCAAATGATTATTTTGCATCGTTCCTGTGTTTGTTGAAAGCTGCTTTGCTATTGCTAAAAGGTCAATACATATGACACAGTTTTATGAAAATGGGTAGCATAATTAACTAGCATCTGCTTTGGCTTATATCTACCTTTAGGTTATGGCATAAATGTTAGTACCACATTCTAATTAATTTTACACGACGATGTTTCGCAGCGATAACTATGAATCAAATTTATTTTATCATTCAAAAATTTTTCTCAAGGAAGCAAGCACTAATTTTTGCTGAATAATTAAAAACTCAGTATCACAGATCCACATCTAACTAAAAGCACATTAATTATTTTCTAATCGGTTGTGCAGATGCTAGTGAACATGTAAACTAACAAGCACGAATTTACATTTTTATCTTTCGCCAAAGGCGTATGGTAATTGTTAACATTTGGTGCATAGGCACAAACGGCCAGCTGTGAGCAAGGCTGAAATACAAAGTATCTTCCTCCGCCTCACTAAATTCAATCCAATATATAGACGATTCTTCCTCTCTCTCTTCCAAGACTACATTTAAAATATAAATTGATTTTATACATCCGTCAGTAGTGCTGTTAAAAGTATTTCATCTTTTTGCTTCACATGTGAAGATGGAGATACATTTAGAAAAAACATGTTTTTAAACAAAATTTCAACGACTTGAAAATTATCTATGCTATGGTGATATATTACTACGTAACATGCATGTTACAAAGAAAGGGTGTGGGAAAAGTGAAGTTTCCACTATAAAAATCATGTAAAATAGTAATTCATCCTCTGCAACCTCAAGTGCAAGTATTTGAATTTCAGCTAACTTGAAAACAATAACAAAAGTGGATTGTTTAAACTAAGAAACGCGGTAAATGACAAACTTGTTATATTCTTACTTAAATGTTTAATATTAGCAAATAACTTCTACACATTTCTATCTTAACGTTGGCCGACGAACAGTTGTTAAAATATCTGTACTCTTGCTTGGACAAAGTTAAAACCTCCAGGTTTCATTGTAGGGATCAGAGCGATTATTTTTTAGGGCTTCAGTAGTGATGTTATTCATTCTCTGTAATAACTTCTGAGCAGTTATCATTAAGAAACTTAGGCAGGAGAAATAAGCAAGTGATACAATATTACATTATTTCAATTGAAATCATACATACATTTTTTGTTTGTTCTGTTAATTATATAATTCTTCAGCAATCTCAAAAACTAAAATGAAAGAAAGGAAGATGACACTTTACTGCAGTTCGTTAAACGAAACCTCATTTACGTCGGCAATTAGACTATCTGAAATCTTCTCGATCGATCTTTGTCATGTTGTGGGGACAAGTTAGCAGTTTGCTGACTGGTTTTGCTTGACGCCCGCCGGGTCTAGTGGAGCATTCTGGAGTGTCAAAACATGTCAACACTACAGCCAGCAAAACTTTTTAGGCTTTTCTTTTTCTGCTTTGTTTAATGTCCTCACCTGGTCCGCTGATGGTACCAAAGATAGGCCATGGCCTATTTTAAAGAACTTCCCATTCCAAGGAGGCCAGACATGTACGCTTGTCAGAGCGGCGGACAAGTTTAGAATTTGAGCAAAGACCTCCAACGTAGCAGTTATCTTCGTTGGCTTTCTCACATTCGGTGTCTTGCCAGTATATCTGCCAACGCTCTGTCCATCCTAACCAATAAGGCGAAGGTATTTCAGGTCTGTTGAACTTAGTAGAGCCGGAAGTTAATGCCCTAAGTACCACAAAACGTACATGCAAGTATGCTTTTAAAAGGCTCAAGATATGCCGATAAATACAAATTAATAAATTAGCTATATTTCCGATAATTCCTTAAAAGTTGAAGCATAAGTGTTTCTTATACTTGACTAAAGTTTTCAAATAAGAAACAGCATCTGTTGCGGATCAAGATGAATTTGTATTGTAAAAAACTGCTTTCCATGTCACGGGACATAGGGCCATTTAGAAATTCAAGATTCGTTTGAAAATCGTGGTTTGGCTTCATATTTTAGGCTACATACATTACTCGATTTCAAAGCAAATACATATTTTACTGTAAGCACAGAGGATATAACAAAATGGAGGTAAATACGCTGTACTTGTGTTATTTGTACTGGATTAGGCTACGGGGTTCTATATGAACTTCAGTGAGGAACTGGCTGCTGCAAGACGCTTATAAAGATTATTATTATTATTATTATTATTATTATTATTATTATTATTATTATTGTTGTTGTTGTTGTTGTTGTTGTGGTTGTATAAAAATTTCCCTTCACATAACCTCAAAAGTGTAAGTCGAAAATTTATATCGATCGGATAAACGTACTGGAAACAAGTACAAAAACTTAATACAGACTTATTACGTCGGTACCCCACTGCAATGGTCAGGTAAATATGTAGGGACAAAGTAAAAGTTTCGTTTCCGTAAAAAGTGTAATTTTTTTCCTGAGTAGTTCTCTGTTTATCATTGTTCAGACCCCAAAAGAAGCAATTAATTCTCAGGACCCTAGTAAACTTGCAAATAATGACATATTCTAAACAATGCGCCCTACAGGACAAAAGTAACACATGATCCTCTGCCAAAGGAGCACTCTAAAAATAGATATTTTATACGACGATGTGCTATTGTCTATTGTGGATTAACAGTTACGGCATTATTAATATTTAACACGGCAAGATAACTGTATATCCCCTCTGTGAGAGACGATTACGCTCGCAGACCTCCCACCTTCCAGCGCCAGCGAATCATGGAGGCGATAACATCATTGAGCTGGTCTAGGCGCCTGAAATGCTGCGCAGTAGCATATTTTCGGATTATACAAACCTTCATTGAGTCGCCTTTCCTATCAAATTCGTGGAACTATTGACATAAACGACTGAATCTCTATAAGAATTTAACAATAGTGTTCTTTATGCAAGCCACTAACTGTTCCACCAATGAAGAACATGTACTAGGAATGTGCTGTGAATCAGATTAGGAAAAAACTTTTTATGATTATCTTAATTTGGCTATGAAATTATCTGCGTCAACAACAAAGAAAAAGTGTCCAGTTAATATAGTAGACAATATGAATTTCAATAGCTTGTTGACATATTGTGATTGGTTTCTAGTTCTCACTTACTAAGAAAGTAAGGGAGGGTCTGTTCTTTCTTAAGACACAGAATATTATGTTTTTCATAAAATGCTCTCAATATCAAACACGTGTTGTCCAAGTGTTGCTACTACTAAAATTCACATGGGGATTCACAGGTGTCGTGTGACGATGTAAAAATGATTACGATAGGAAAGGGCATTTTGGAAGTCATATAAACTTGTCATAGAGTGATAGTAGTATTGAAAATATTAAGCATTTTTAAAAAGAACATATTGACATATCGTGTCATCCAATTATTTGATCACCACGGGGTGGTGTGGAACTTAACTGGCCGACAAGGTTAGCCGGACTTCCTGACTCGGGGATGACGGGGTATATCGAATCTCTAGGTTGACCTGTCTAATCCTAGAGCAAAGTTTGCTAAAATACTAAACGGCTAATACTTTAATAATCTGCTTATTCTATTGTTTCACAATCAGTGTTTATTTGTGAATCATATGTCCAAACAAAATTCCCTTATGGTGTCAGAAGGCTAGTTGAAGACAAATTCTCAAGTGATAAGAGTTCAAATTCGTAATGCGATTAGATAATAATTAGATTCGTAATTAGATAATAATTTAATATGTTAACAAAATTAGAACGGCAATGAGTGATTTCGTCAGCAGATGGGAAAAATGTGTGACAAATGAAGGCAAGCAATACCAGAATCTACTTGCGTGACATGTAGACTACTAGTTTTGTAAGTGACTTAGAATTTATTAACACTGTCTTTCTAGTGTTTCCACCACCGGCATTCCCGGGATTCTGGTGAAGCATTGCTGGGATGTCTGATCGAGCAATACAGTTTCCGTCACCTGTCCGTTATCAGAAATTGGCTGACCCAAAGTTTATATGAAACAAATACATGTATAATAAACTATAAAATGATAATTCTTGTCAAATGAATTAATTAATTATGTGTATTATATTTAGCTACACTTTTACATATTATAATGTCCAACTATGCAACAATACGTGACACGGATAAAGCCGGATTCGTATGGATTCAGAACAATCGAAATTTACATGTTAGCGGTAGGTCCAACACTGCCTAATGCACCTGCAGCGTTCTCTTTAAGCTGGTTGTAAATTAATATATAAAAAGTTATCCAATCCTCAACAGTGAGTCAGTCTACCAGCTGATCCGGGGTTCCTAGGCTCATTCCCGGCACACCTGAGGACATGTTGCGAACAGGATTTGCTCATGAACACAAATTAGGTGATACTTAATGCGAGAATTCGGTCTGAAAGGTCAAATTACGTTTTCTGAGGCGCTGTTTCGCTCCTCACGTGGCCCTTCCTTTTTCACTAGGTTTGAGGTGTAGGAGTTTAATTCATTACTGGTTTTATAGCAATGATAATATTTTCCAATATTTTCTGATAGAATTTCTGTCTCAACTTCTTCCTCTGACACGCCTATGCTCCGAATGTTTATACTGCTGAGGGACCAAAGGCGGCAACACTGATGGTTAGTGAAGTTAAATGATAAAATATAACATTTTTTTTAAGAAACGCTCCAGGATTTAATTTAGGGTACCTCCAAGATATTTGCCATTTATGAGCAGTGAGAAAAACCTGAAAAACAATCCTGGTCAAGTTCGAAACCTGACAAATGGTGCAGAAATTTAGGGGTGGGAGCAAACTGAGAATCTACATCAGGCCTAAGCGCGTTTTTTGAGGAGAGTTTTGGAGGGGAAAGGAGGGATACGCCGAACTGCGTGATTAAAAGGAAATTGCGGGCTCATAATGAGGGAAGAATACGGCGAATGCGGGATTAAAGGGGAATTACGGGTTCATAATGAGGGAAGAATACGGCGAATGCGGGATTAAAGGGGAATTATGGGTTCATAATGAGGGAGGAATACGGCGAACTGCGGGATTAAAAGGGAATTGCGGGCTCATAATGAGACCGTACAATGTAAAATTATATCACTGAAACGCTAGCTGCGAATTATTCGGGGAGATGAATTTTTAATTAGAGCAACCCGCTTCCAAGAAGAGTTTTAATTGGGAGGGAATAGCCTCCAAAGTGAAAAGGGGAACATTGGGTTGGGCAATATTGGATAGCAGGTCAAGGAAACAGGAGAACTGTAATGGAGGAATGTCAAGAACCACCTAAAGGATGCAGACGGACAGCATACAAACGCGCAATGTGGGAAGAAGATCAACAAAATACAGTCGCGGTTAAATTCTAGGAGGGGGGATGGAGCAGTACATCAAAAGAGGAGCCAGACTCATTAAACAGGGACTCGTTTGATTTAAGCTTGGAGCATGGCGGCAGATCAGTCAACTGAGAATTTATCTTTAATGTGGAGAGGAAGAATCGTGGTCGCATATCCTGGCGAACTGTAGCAGCTCTGAGAAGTAGAGGAATCAGATGCCACCTTCATTACTGACTACAGCAGAGGGCAAGAGGCATGCTGGGCTCTGCTTACAGGCAACGTTGAGCCAAATTCATATCGAAGGTGAGAACGTTCAGGTCTGAAAAGTCTGAAAACTGGGGCGAGGGGAGGGGAAACTAAACTGAATTTTAAAAAAATTATATGTAGGTATGATATTGTTTTCCCTTCCATACTATCCTGAGAAGGTGCATGTACTGGAAGTTTTAATATGCTAATAGTGAAAGTATTACTGTTATTATTAGCATCATTATTACTATAATTACTTCAACTACTGGAAGTAATAATTATATACGAATATTAATATATTTAAAGAATGTAGATTTTCTGTATTATGAAAGCAAGCGGATGGGCCTGTGGAAAGATTTAAGAATATTATCACATATATTAATTTAAATAAATTCACTCAACAAATGGAAAAGAAAACGGAATAAATTAGTAGAGAAGAAGAGATAGGCGCACATTTTGACATTAATCATTTTTTGTTATTTGCGATGTGTTAAGCCGGTCGTGATACTGGTTTCTAGTACTGTGTAGGCTTTATTGTCACCGGCATCTAGAAAAACCTGTTCTTTTATCTGTACCGTAGAGTCAAATAACCCTTTTTTGCCATCATAATCAGAAGGTGCTTTCGACAAAGACAAGTAACAAATTAGATTCAATATTTTGGTAACTTTTTCACTTTCTGATCAAAGACAAAACGAATAGGTCGTATTCTTTTTAAAATGTTTAAAAATCGCTATTTCTTTAGGCAAATAGACAAGGCTTAGAAGATTCTGGGGCTTAGTTAAGCACAAAGAAGCACGGGGTGGCTGAAGTCATTAACGGACTCCAGAGCGGGAGTTCTGCGTTTATAACCCCGCCATGAACGTTCACCCTGACCTTGGGATTTTCCAGTCCTTATCAGTGTCAAATGCAGGAAGATATTTAGGTCTGGAATGCTTCCTTCTTAATTCCTTAACCAGATTATCATTTTATATCATAAATCATCAGTCCCATCGTTACCAATTTATCATTTCACCTCATCAAACACCAGTTTTGAAGCCTGTGGTCCCTCAGCGGTATAAACATTATTAAAAAAATCTTTCGTCTCCGAGTGACTAATGATATGATAACCATGGATAAGATACGAATAAAGCTAGGGTAGTTATTGTTATTACACTTTACACCCTGAGATTTGTTTTTGACAGCACAGACCAGGTCTTGAGGATTTAGCTAGAAAATTTACATACAATCCGTCATCACCTAAGCTGATCGGATTTCCCTTTTCTGGATCAGGAATTATTTCTGAGATATATTCCCCAAATAGGAACTCGAACCTAGTTCCACCATTTCTTAAGCAAATTGCCTGAGCCTAGACATTCTCTAAAAATAGTTACCTCCTTGAGATTCAGTCTGGTTGGATTTGCTTGGAGAATTGGATTGGAATTCCAGGGTTAGAGGAAGTTATTTCGGTACTTCAGGCATGGTCCATGGTTAGGCTAAAGCAGGCACCTCTGGAAGGAAGGGTTGCGCGAGACACCGGGTGACAGTCCACGGACATGCGGGGATTCTAACACAGTTTCCAGATAGAATATTCGACACCTTTCATTCGAGGAGTTGGAACCCCTCAGAAGGGCGGCTTCCATACTAGATGCCGGGAGAGAAACATTCCAAAGCGCAAGCCACCGCACCAGTTCTCCTTGGCACTTACGACCCTTAATACATCAATGGAATGAAATGATATGACATTAGAAAGCGTAAAATTCATGGAAAATACTCATCCATCCCAGCATTCGCCTAATTTCGACCAGGAAACACCACGAGAACACCGAAATCAAAATGAAATGTCCCAAGGGATTTGAATCCGATCCTGAGTTCCAGTTGGGTAACCCCGCTCTAGCCAGGTTAGACATACGCTAGTTGAAGTTTTAATGTGAAGGTTTGGCTAAAGCTATACACCAAATATTGGATTGCTTTGGGCACTACTGGGCCACGTGCTTATGCACAATGAGCATAAGGCATTCGTTATAATCACCCATTCTTTTTCTTGAACATAGTAGCGAACAAAACTAAATCCATGCATAATAAATCATATTCTTATATCATTAGTGTACCGTTTGTTTCATGCGCTTTCTATACCGATGGTAAATGTTCACATTATATAAAATATTGTCGCATGTATTGCTGAGGAGTGTAGCAAATTAACATTTTTGGAATTTAAATTTGTTTGGTTTTATATTTCATATCTTTCCTTAAAGTGATCACTTAGGGAATTTCAGTGTAGCGGTCAATCACTTCAGAGGCTGCTTCCACAGTATTTTATAATTACATTAACCTCTGCCTGGTAACATGCAAAACATGCTCAGCTTGGATCTGTCACGAGGTGTTGGAAAGGGTGAAACACCTACACAGCACTTTCTTATTGGCTGATATAACTCAAATCTAAGGCGGTGGAACACCATATTTGGTATAGTTGATGTCACAATGTAGAGACCCCCCCTAGGCAATCATAAAACCATATATGGGGAACCAGAGCTTCGGCTCGGGGTCTCTTTGGTCTTTGTCTGCCCCTGGTCTTCGTCTTCGGCCTGTCGTCTTTGGAGAGCAGCCTGCTGACTACACCTTCAGCATTACGGCAACAGATTCTTAAAACGTAAGGGCCCGTCAGGGCTATCATTTATAATCACAATACAGTTTGGAACTTGTCTCCTTTATATTAAATTGAGTTGGCATGGCACGTTGGGGGTTGTCTCTACCATGTCTCTAAGTAGCTACTCCCTAAGTCACAACTATAGTCGTGACAATATGTGCAAGCAAAAAAACTGAGTTATTCGGTTACTGTTTAATGACCTTACAGGATCATGGTTAAAAAAGTGTAATCGTCGTGGTTTTCATCACGATCGCAGTTACTAAAGGTATTTGTTGTTTAAACAGATGATAATACAGTCGTTAGCCATAAATTTAGTAACAAGATTTTTGCGGATGTTAGGAAATGAGAAAAGGTAACAATGCTTTTATTTAAGCTGAGCTGAAGTACCGAAAGCATATAAAGTTCAGTCTTCTCTGTGTTCTTAGTAAGTTGTACAAAATTATTCTTATGGTCTATGTCGAAGTGAAGCGAAAAAAAAAATACAGAGTACATGTTTAAAAATAATTTAAAAACAAAACACACAGATAGAACAAATAAAAACAGTATATGCATGATCTTGAAGGTAAAACAAATGCAACATTCTTAATTGTAAACGCAAAGATATGTGGAACAATTCTGAAGAGGTTAGTGTATATAATTTTTCTGAAACTAATGAATGCCTTACATAAGGTTATAGAACAATTTCGAAAGGCCACAGAACAGAAAGGCTATGTGGTCCTGAACAAATACTGACGAAATAGTTGTGTGCTTTATACATTTTAAGTTGAAAAATAAAACAGGTGAAATATTTTTTTTTCCAAATTGTTAAATTTGAATATTATTTACATGTGAAAATAAGTTGAAGTTTTATTCTAGCAAGGCACAAAATTTTATATCCAAATATTGTTTTTGTGCTGATTGTTTAAAATTATATATGATTCATGTTGTTAAACTTTAAGGATATGTTTCAAATATATATTCTTTTATTGTCATTAAAACTGAAACACCATTATGAATAATTTTGGTTACGTGAAAATTAATTATATAATTACACATAAAACAAAGAACAGTGCTAATGAGTATAATTAGGTTTGCAAGATGACACATAAATCAAGTAATGGAATAGACTGGGAAAAGTCATTTTTTGTTTGCCGTTTTTATTTTTGACATAATTTTAGATGTTTTCATGGAAGTTATTAATACTGCTCTTTTAAACCAGAAATTGAAGTATTTTCTAATTATTTGTTATACACCTATATTCAGATGTGTACCCCTGTACCAACCGCCAAGGTGGTCGAGGTCGTTAAGGCGCGAACTCGTGAGCGGGAGGTCTGGGGTTCGAATCCCGCCAGGACCATTCTCCCTCACTGAGGTTTTTTCCAGGTTTTCCTCAATCCTCATAACTGGCAAATGCCGGTAGGTACCCTAAAACTAGGCCTGGAACGCTTTCTTCCTTAAAAAATCCTTTCCCAATATATCATTTCATTTCATGTAACACCAGTGTTCACCGTCTGTGATGCCTCAGTAGTAAAAATGGGCGTTAAACACCATTAAAAAAAATAGTACCTCTGTCCCCCTCATGTATCAGCCGTTGAACTAGAAGATGAAGCATTCCCGAAGACCACAAGCGCTTTCATTTATTTACTTTTTTTGACACTGCCATTTTATTTAGCTGAAGATTTTAAACAGCTGGATGTGAGCCTTGTGTAAAAGTGAAAAGTGGACCTACATCGCTCACTGAAAAGAAAAGAGAAAAGGCGAGCGAGCTTTTGCTACAGCTCTGGCATGATCATGAAGGAAAAAGGAAAGCAGAAACTCCACGCCTGCAGCACGTCAAAATACTTAATTTGAAACATTTTGCACAAGACATGTAGTGCAATGATGTCGTTTTTCATCGAAGGTATGCCCTTTTTTCTTTCGGCCCACTTCTTTTTTAGTTTTGATTTGTGGTTCTGTTAATTGAAGTTAATTAGCATTATCAGGACAATCAAACAACGCTTGAGTACGAATCGTTCTTGGACTCTCTTAAAAAGTTGCATATTAATGCCTACATGTCCAAGCTCATTTGCTTCTCAATTGTTACACGGCAACCCGAAGATGTTCCACATGTAGGAAAATATGCGATATTAACTCCTCCATTTACCCTGCCGATATTACCGAAACAAAAATAACAAATTGTGCGACTGCAACACTTGTTACTGTAGATCAAGAGATTCCTATAGTACAACAACGCCACTGTTAGTAACCTTTGTCGGATGATGCACTTCGCTATGTGTCTCTGAAACACTGGATGGAGAAGAGTTAAACATTTACTGCTGGCTAAGGTGTGTCGTATCAGCATTGTGAGCGTAAACAATAGTAAAATTATAAATATGAAAGAAAGAGATTACTTTACAAAAATATTATTAAATCCCACTGTATTTTATAAAAGGAAGCATGCTATAATAGTGAAAAATTGCCTAGGTGTTTTATTCATACCAAAAACAAAATTAAAGTTGTATCCCAAAGGGGGGGGGGTGTTAAATATTGAACCCAAAGAATGTGTATTAATTAGAATTTTTGGTAATTTTATAAATATATTGTTATTTTACACGCATTGTCACAAAAATGAAGTTAAAAGTGAAAATCATCTTTGAGTTATAACAATTGTTGGCACTGGTTTTGTCTAAAATTGTTCTAATTCGAATTAGTAATAAATGCAGCTAAAAGGCCGTATTTCATGTTTGATTGTAAAAGCGCAATGCTATAACATGAAGGTGAGTGGCATTAACCTATTTTACAATTCCACTAAAGCTTTTGACAAATGCGTAATAACATACTCTTGTAGTCTAAGGAATTCGGCGATGGCCAATAGCGCTTCTGTTCATACTTTTTTTAAATAGTGTTTAATGCCTGTTTTTACTACTGAGGCACCACAGGCGGTGACACTGATGATACATGAGATGAAACGATATACTGGGAAAGGATTTTTTTTTTTAAGGAAGGAAACGTTCCAGGCATAAGTTTAGGGTACCTCCCCAGCATTTGCGATTAATGAGGACTGAGGAAAACCTGGAAAAAACCTCAGTCAGGGAGAACGGTCCTGACGGGATTCGAACCCTAGACTTCCCGTTCACGAGTCTGTGCCTTAACGACCTCAGCCACCCGTGGCGGTATGTTCAACCGGATTGACATTGCAGCATATATTTCACTCTTCTTTCAGAAAACTAATGACAAGTGGGCTAAACAGTATACAAAGAAAGGTTCAGGACTGAAGGCTTATTTCCAGAAACTGACTCGAGAACTTTGCATCATAAACATAAAGAGACGCACTAAAACTTTTGTCGATCTATATTCAAAAGTTTGCAAATGTTTTATGTACCTTTAGGGTATAATTACAATCAAGATCAACGTGTAATGAGCAGGGAACCGGTATTCATATTGTCACAAGGAAGAGCAGTTCGTATTGCGGTTATTTATGCCCAAAAAGCAAGAAATGAAGTCACATGAAGGCGTGTGCTTCATGCAATAAGTAAATAAACTTCGTTTATACAGTAAAAGAAGAGCCCATTTCCATTAGAACGTTTTCGCAGTGTGAATAATCGTTTACACACACACACACGCACCCGCACACGCACACACACATGTACATTTATATATACACACATATACATGATTTCCTATGTATGTTCAATACGGTGCGCTATTATATTGCATGGATATAGTAACTAAATGATTACAATTGTTTATTTTACCTAAATTATTATATAAATAACACAATAAGGATATAATTATACGATACATAAAACTTTTATGTTTCATAAGAATCTGTTAAAACGCTGTCTTTTGTAAAATGAAAATAGACTCATAGTGCTTTCTGAATAAAAATACCGAATTCTAAACACTTTGCTCTTCACAATTTGGCTCCCTAATAATTATTAAATAAAGTTCCTAAGTCATAACGATTACAAAAATACTATGCACTTTTATTGCAAATGCACTATGAACACGTTGGGATCACTGCCTCATTGGTATTCATTGGAAAAGCGACTGCCAGCGTCATCAACAATATAACTGTTCTTTTTGTTTACATCTTACTTTCCGAATTTACAGTAACCTTCTTTATACAGTATCAGAATCTTTTTTTAAATATTTAAAATTATTTACGAATCCCTTTAAGAAAACGTTTTCCTTTTGTCATATTATATCATATTCCGTACACACAATGCTTTTAGTTTCAATTTTCATTTTCTCCCTTTCTCTCTCCCTCACTCTCTTTCTCTCTGTTCACCAGACCACAATGATTTTATTCGGCAAAATACGCACTCTACGCCTTGCATTTGCTCCTGGCGTTTCAAAATACAATTGCAATAAATTCATAACGTTCCCTATCATTGTAGAAATATTTTACTAACTCACACCAATTTTCGGTTATACTTAACATGTTATCTTTGCCAAGTTTCATTTTTTCTTCAAATATTTCTGTGCAAATAGGAATGTTTCAAACTATTAACCTTTCCCCATAGAAAATGGACACCACTAGCAATACTACACATTTGCTGTAACTTGTTTTATGTCAACTCACCTTAAAGACAATGCAATAAAAACCTTAAATTGATTCAGATTCAATACACTGAATACAGGAGTCACAAAACTATCAGCATAATTGCAAAAATCATCTTAAAGTATTTCCCTTTTTGCCTCAAGTTGCATTCATTACTGCTTGACTATATTCTATATTGCAGTTTATTCGGAAAATTTCCCACTTCCGTGTTTACTTTTATAAACGTCATATCCTCATTTTCAAAACATTTAGTTGTGGAAAAAAAAATTATTGACTCAAAAGAAGGTGCTAAACATTAATGGAGAGCGTAGTATGAAAGAAATTCCTGTGAACCACAAAATACTTATCCGAAAAGAGAAAACGATGTATAAAAAGGGAAATGTCAATTTTTTGAACTACTAGTAACAAAGACGACCACCACTTATTTTCGCAAGTTTTGTACCTCACAGAAAGGATTGAGATTTTTAGCAGTATATATGTGAGCACACTGCTTAATGTTTTAAATACTGATTGACACCCAACAGGTAATCAACCTGCATTACTCGTATATATTACACGTTAAACGTGCAGGATATGCAACATTCAGCACGTTGTGAATTTGACAGTTTATATTAACGTTATCTGAGTTGCAACTCTGATGTTTTAATATTTTGTGAGGATATAACAATTTCCATAAGTTAATGTTTTCGGTGGGTTGTTACTAAGTTCTAAAAACATACCCAATAGCACTCAGTGCTTTCATTAAATTTTCAGTGTGCTTATCTCCTTTGAGGTCTTCTTCCATCAAAATTCCACCTATATTTTTAATACAGTTGTTTTTAAAGATTACTGGCAGTTCTGATATTTCCGTTTTTACTTATGAACTGTTGTCTTTTCTGTGTTTACTTTCTGTTGCTATATACAACCTGATCACCTGTTCCTGATAAAATTTTATCTATAAGGTCTTGGTAATCTTAATTTAAAAAATCAATCATTTAATTCCTTATATGTTAGGGAAAAGTTAGCTTTAGGGTTACAAAATATTTTGAGAATCTGCATGATCTTCCTCGGTAGAACCTTTTTCCATGCCTTAATTTGTACAACTGAAACTTTAATTTCTTTGTACTTTATTTGTGCAATACGAACTTCAGTAGTCGGTCCTGGTGGTGTAGTGGTTACCATACTTGCCTCCTACGCCCAAAACGCGGGTTCGAACCCGGACAGGATCGATGAATTTTTTCGGGCGTAAAAATCTTAAGTATGGGCTTGCTTCGGAAAGGGAGTGAAGCCGTGGGTCCCGTGTCGTACATTTACGGCACGAAAAAGAACCTCAAGCCTGAAAGAGAGGCCTCTGAGCAAAATTTGTCGGCCGTTTCACGCCCTGAGTTGAATGGGACGCTGATGACCTGAGATGTTAAAGAGCGTCCATAAATAAAATAATCAAAAAAAAAAAAAAAGAACTGCAGTAGATATGTTACAAGATGTAATAGGATATATATTAATTTTTAATGTGGCTATGTCCTGTGCCTATGGTCTTCATATACATAATCCTGTACAGCATTTTATATACATAAATCACCATGTCTAAATGTTCTTTAAGAAGCATCGTCACAAAGGAGGCCTTCTTGGTAAGGTCATCAGCACTACGCTTGATTGCAGTAATGTACTCAAAACTAAAAACACCCTACTAGCGCGTTTAAACGGCAAGTTTACAATTTAAACCACTTGTTTTAACACGTTTAGTTACCAATGCCAAGGCACTAATATGCCCCCAACATAATTAATAACTTAACAAATAGGTGTTTCAAATGTGTTTAACATATGTTAAACAGGTTTCATTTCAACATTGCTGATTTATTCAATGTAAATTTGAATTGTCATTAATTTAGTGTGCACGAGTGTGTTTCTTGAGAATTTACTGTTTTATCTCTTTTGTTTACTGCATTTCCTTAGCAAAAGTATATATAAAGATGGGGCACTAAACAGACTACCCTGTCTAATTTTTAACAAAGAATAAATAAGTCAATGAAAGAATAAATAAACGCTTCTTATATTTTTCATCGTGTTTTGATACACATTCAAACCATAGCACCAAAGTGGGTTTTCCGACTTTCAACTTGTGGCTCATATCTTAGCACTTCCGCTGCGGTTTCCGTCGCCACTTCCATGCTAAAGTGATTAGATAGCATTATTAGCGCATTCTACACCTCGGTACGTATGTCAGGTGCAAGTTATTCTAGTCTCTTTTGAAGATTAAATACTAAAAGTATTCTAGCCTTACATCATTGATTTCCAGCTGAGATTCAACGGCTAATGACAAAGGGGAATGAACCATTTAACAAAGCTAAACGACAGATTATGAAGCTTTATTGAGTTCGTATATGTTTAGCTATAGATAAAATTGAAAATATATTCCGACACAGTAAATAGCTCATATTTTTCAAAATTGCAAGGCAAGTGCACACCAAACTTATGTACAGACATACAAAACTCCTATAGAGTTCTCACAAACCTCATAATTGTTTTTTGTTATTTCCTTTTCATGAATAGATAATTTATGCTGTTTAAGTCCCTTTTCTGAAACACCCTTCTCCAAGTATTAAAGAAATTAAATAAACATGCAACATTACGGGATACTCCAATGGAGTGATGATGCTGGTACCTTCCCGAAATAACTTTTCATTCAACCACATTGAAGGGGTGCACACGTTAACCGTGCCATCAAATCAGCATAAATATGTCATTTCGGTGGTTTTCTGAGACAGAACTGGTCCGGTCGACTTCAGGGTCGTTAAGGTGCGGTCCCGCGAGCGGAGGTCTGGGGTTCGATTTCCACCAGGATCTGAGGTTTACTCCAAGTTTTACTCGGAACCCTGAAGTCCATTGTTATCAGAATGCTTTTTACAGTTGTACTCGGTTGTCTGTCGCAGTCGTACTTCCGCTGTTTCACTCACTCATTATTGTTTACCGTATAATTCGAGTGATAACATTGTTATGTGTATATTTCAAAATACGTGATAGAATGGACAGAACGCTTCGATTTATGATATATATTGCAAATGCCGGGGAGGTACATTAAATTTAAATCTGGAATGTTCCTTCCTTAATAAAATCTTTCCCAGTTTATCATTTGATCTCATATATCATCAGTGCCCACCTTTGATGACTCAGTAGTTAAAACGGGCGTTAAACACTGTTTTTTTTTTCTTTAAGTTTGGTACCCTTATAGGTTACAGCCACAAGAACTCTGTATCTTATTTAAAACTACTGCTCAAGGGATTAAGGGGAGAATTTACCAGTCTTTGTGATAATCCAGCTATAAAAATTAGTAACTAATTGTACATTTATCACAATAGTGCGGAATGAAACTTCGTGAATTTGATGTAAAAATTCTTCTCAAACATATGGAACACCTCGAGTAAGAAGGGAAAGACGAAGAAAACTGTAGAAAATAAACTCTACCATATGTATATGTCATGCTTCCAAAGCAATTTCAGATCGTTTGGTTTACATTTCCAGTAACACAAATTTGAAAGGATTGCGCGTCTTTGTGAGCTACACAGCTATGAATGATTGATTTGTTCCAGGCACAAAGTTAAATCTTATAAAGGAAAACTTTTGGGTTCGAACAGGAATTCTCGGTTAAAAAATTGTACAGAGTCAAACCTCGCGACGGTGATGACCATAAAAGCATTCATCTGTGTAAAACTTTCTTTGGCTGACACTTCTCTGAGAATTGTCCATAAAATATATCCAGCCTATTTCTTTAGAAAATGTCCCAGAATGATATCATGATACAAGAACTCTGGTTGATAACATCGAACGTAAATTTTAAAATACAGAGTTTATAATGAAATTGCACTTCGTTATTCATAATCAGTTGCACTATAGCGTCCTATGCTTCAGTATTCCTGGCAGTCGGCCGGCTAGGTGAATTTTGTAAGAATCTCCTAATTAAAACATGTATTTCAGGTGACATTTGATTTTTCACCTATGGATTGTGTTTGAGAAGAATTTTCATACTTTGTTTCGACTGTTCCAAACTGTCTCGTGAATTTTACACAGAATCCTTGTGTACATTTCAAATGGTATCAGTGTGTCATGAACTGCTTTTATGGTCATCACTAATATTATGACGTAAATTCCAGTAAATTCCAGAAAGTTCCTGTTTAAGTGGAAATAAGCATCACCCCAGTGGGCGATTGGGGAATTCTCTCTATATATCGAAGACATTGGGCAAATAACATAAATATCAAAGAAGTTCGAAACAAAGTAAATGGACACAACTATAATCGTAAAAACTGCGGTTCTCTAGTTCCGGGGTTTGATGGCAGGCTAGATTTTTCCTACATAGGGAGAAACAAATGTAAATAGCCAGAATGGGTGCATGTGTACCATATATGTAAGCAACGATGACAAAATTTCGAGAGAACGATGACGTAAATGAGTTTCCAGAAAAAGCCGCTCCCATATGATTTATTCTAATCCCTGGCCGCTATATTCCAGTATCACAGATGCAGTTGTAGAAACAACGTCGATGCAGCCAGTATCATCATCCTTTTATCTATAGGCATACCTGTGCATTTTTATTTAAAATTGTTCTTATAAGAAAGTAAATCTATCTTCAAAATTCCTCAAGGTAAAGCTACCACCCCAAGTATTTAAATTAAGAACTGTAGTACATTTGCTGCTTTTTCCCCCTCACAAATTGTTTTATATATGACACATACTTGGTCAAGTGCTTAGCGTTGCTCAGGCCCGGATTCGATTTCCGATATCTGCTTCGGTATTTTTCTAAGTTAGGGTGGCCTGGAAAACGGTCCACCCAACCTTGTGAGAATCAAAACTGCCTGATAGAAAAGTGGCGTTCAAGGATCTAGGGAACCGCGTGGGTAGTATGTACCCGCGGCGGCCAATTGATGTTTTGCGGGGCCTTATAAAATGATCGGCGGCAATAAAAAAATTATAGCCGGTCAAGAGATAAATTGATTGCGCTCTAAACACTTATTTCATAAGGCTCAGAAAACATTAACTGTGCGCCCGGGGATCGCCACTAGCGGTGTTAAGGTCGTAAAAATGGCGGCGGCGGAATCAAGATGTAGGGATGTAATAGGGGAAGGTGGCCGGGACAGACGGCAATAAATACGTCATATAATGGAATTTACAAAGGGTGATAAACGAAAATAGCCTTTAAGTAGCGATTAACTTTTGAGAAAACCTTAAAAATGAAGTTGTTTGATCAGATTAAAGGATTTAATAACTAATGATATTACATGTTCAAAATTAGTAGTACTGCCACGTGTGGCCGAGGTCGTTAAGGCGTGGACTCGTGAGCGGAAAGCCTGGGGTTCGAATCCCGCCCTCCCGTCCTCTCTGACTGAGGTTTTTTTCCAGGTTTTCCTCAGTCCATATAACTGAAACGCCGTGGAGGTACTCTAAACTGAGACCTAGAACGTTTCCTTCCTTAAAAACTCTTTTCCCATTTATTATTTCATCTTATGTATCAGCAATGTTCACCGGCTGTGGTGTCTCAGTAGTAAAAACGGGCGTTAATCAAAAAATAAAATATTAGCAGCAGATAACATATTGCTTCTCTGTGAATACTGCAATATATTCATTTCTGAATTTCACATTTTCCTCCAAGAAAGTGCCGTAATATTCGAAACCATTTTTAAAGCGACCACTCCTGAACATTAGCCCTTTTCAATGATAACATTATCCCCAATAAAAATGTTAAGATTTTAAACTTTTATAGGGTTGGAGTTAGTAGAACCATATCTTGAAATTTCCTTTAAAATAATGCCAGCACAATACCCATTACGACAATTGCCACTTGTTACAACTTTGGTCACTTTACGTCCAACAAGAAACAATTTATATGATATAATTTTGCTGTTAATTGCTTCTCAATATCTGCACCTCTCGGTGATTTTACTGACAACCATGCACACTGAATTTGGCAGATGTCCTCAGTAGGTATTACCATTCTACTAACTCCTGTTTAGAAAAACGACAAAATGAATAACAGTGCGAAATGTCTTCTCAAGTTAGACCTGAATTTTAATTCTTGCTGACGTCACTCTGTGCTATAAGAAACACAGCATTACATTTCAACTATTTTCAGTGAGAGATATGTAATCATACATAAATACAGGCAACTGTTTAAACTTTTTTTCGTTTGTTTCTCTATGTGTACACAATTAAATTGATTTCTGCTCAATAAAGAATGATCATAATGTTTTTGACAACATACATTTACTCACTGCAATTTTGATGATCTTTCTCAAAGTATTCCCCTTTTTATGTAAAGCACCCGTTACGGCGTTTCTGCTAGACTTCAAAGACACACCAGAAACCATTTTTGATAGGCCCTTTAAAATACCTCGTAGCCAACACCACTGTTTCTGAAGTTGGAAGATGCATTCGTCGAAGAGTTTTCTTCAGTTTGAGATAAATAAAACGTCACACGGAGGCTAAATCGGACTATAGGAAGGACGAGAAACATACTTCAATAGGTTTTTGTGATATATTCAGCAACATTTGCTATGTGCCTCCGTGAATTATCGTGGTGCAGCCTCCAATTTCTTACCGGGAAATGTGGCCTTTTGCGTGTGATATAATCTTGCAATTTTCAGGATATCTCTGTAGTATTACCCATGTATGTTGCGTGTGCAGGCACGAAATGCTGGTAAACCACCACTTGAATATAGAAAAATGAAATTATTCAAACTTTTCCCTTTTTTTTTTTTGTTTGTTTGTTTGTTTGTTTGTTTTTTTTGTTTTTGTGATGGTAATGATGGAGATTTTCACACAGAGATTTGCTGTTTGTCTCAGGATCGAAATGATGTAGCTCAGTTTATTCAGCAGTAATTACCTTTGAAAGGAACTCCCCATTTTCACATAAAATCATCTTGTACTGGACGCAAACTTGCACGTGAACGCCCTTTTGTTTGGGAATCGGCAGTCTTGCAACCCACCGTGCACAAACACGTTGCATGTGCAACTTTTCCGTTGTCAACGTGTGGGTGAAACCCAGAGAACTTTTCGGTATTTCTAAAGTGTTCTTAAAGATATTGGACGATACTCTGTCCCAATGATACTGGCGGTGTTAATGTTACCTTTCGTTAGAGAACAAATAAGAACGCTGGTTCACTTGCCTTTGAAATTGAGTGCCTCCCCTCTTTAAACATTTTATACCATTTTCGAGCTGTACTATAGGGAAGAACAAACTCTGTATAGGGTTTGCATCATTTCATACGACTCAGCTAAGATATGTACAGATGAAAGCAGAATTTCCGAACAAGCTATTGTTCTCATTGTGTCACCTCCATTTTAGCGTTGGCGGAAGTGAACATGTCTCAACTTGAACACATCTGACAGGCGAACCGGAAGTGACACCGTAAAACGGGTATCATCGTTATATTACTCTAATCTAACAAAACATTTAAAGTTAACTTTAGCGAGAAATATTACGCATTTAAAATATTATAAAGATTCTTTAATGAACTACCATTGTATAAAAATAACAGCCTTCAAGGACCTTCTAAAAACCAAATATTCTAAATTATATAAACTGAAACATACTCCACCCACTGTATATGAAAAAGCATCAACTTGAAACTATGGTAGTCTCTAAATGTATACACCACTGATGTGCCTTTGTTTCGAATCTGAAATCTACTACGGTGAGAAGTGGGAAAGCATCAATGATCGCACGGTATCTGAGCGGAACTCGTGAGTGTAAACAAAGCAATCGTGTGATATTCTTGCTTTATTTATGTCAAGTCAAGAGTAAACTCTCCTCTCAGTAATGTACCTTTCCACCTCCCTTACGTGTTAACATTACGTGGAGAAGAAGGGTTTTCTCCGAGCGACATTTCTTCATCACTTACCTATCCCTTTGCTAGTTTAAGGGAAAGGTTACAAAAAAAATTGTAGCACAAGTGATTTAACCCCAAGTGAGTATGTTGCAAACAATAATTTAAATCCTAGTGCAATTGCAATTGGTTCGATAACGCGAGTTTCTCGCGTTTTTCATATAGTTTGCTTTCAAGAAGCTTAGTAAAGGTGAGAACTTAAAATAAGAACCATAAAACAGGGAATTGATTATAACTGGTCATGTTGTGAACGATCAATACCTATGGACTAAGAGCAAAGGTATGTAGAGTGTCTTGCAATATCCTTTTCAGGTTAATCGTAATTACGAACAGTTCAATCAAATGGAAATAATTTCGTTCCTTATTTTTAGAATCGCGCCACTTAGTAGGTAGGTGGGTAGGTTTTACTAGTGCTAATGTCATCGGTGGGTTAATAAATTCAACACAGCTACTGTATCTTCCATCTATTATTACATTCATAGGCCAAAATATGTAAACGTTAGCTTTTAGCATTTATTTAACCTATGATGCAGTTTAAAATGTTCTGTTGTTTCGTAAACGTTGTATACTAAGAATTTAATTTCATACAAATGCTTGATTTTAATTAGAAATGCGTTACTTCCTTAATTTTCGATTTAACCGTATAAAGCGAACTTTTCCAATGCCTACCATCAGTACAGCTGAAACGCGTTCAAGTTTATATAGTTTGTATTAAATAATTTTACATCATTTACACCAAACAAAAATATTTAAAGTCATTATTATTGATATTGACCTATTGACTCTGCATATTCCACTGTATCTTATAAAATCTACAATAAATTGTCTAAAAACTTTTCTTACCACATTTGTCATTTAATATTCTCCATCGCAAAAAAATGACGAATAAATCTTAGGTCAGATATGGGATATTTCAGATTAACATAAGCTTTAATATGCCATCAGTCCTGAAACCATTTTTACTTGTTTATACGTTTATCAGTGAAGTATTTGTGAATTATTTTCTTCATTACACTTTCTGAATAACTGGTGAAAAAATACTGATAAAATGCAAGCTACCCAATAATATTATTATTTACAACTATAATGTTCTGGGTTGCAATAATGAGGTTTCATTGATGTAAACAGGTACTGAAATAGAAACTTTGAATAAACAAACATAGGCAAGGACACAGGATATGGTTATTAACTATTTAAAATATTCACAAGAGATGCTACAGTTATCTTTTATATTCCCTCGTTAAATATAAGTCTCTGCTATTCGTACACAAACTACAAGCACTGCTGCGAACCATTTTGCTTTAGATCGTGATTCGAAATTGTTGGTTCCTTGTTAGAACATGCGTTTAAAGGAAAAAAACTTTGGATTAGAAAAAAAAAAAACAACAACAACAACAACAACAACACTGATCCAATATGCAGCTCTAAGTCATTAACTTAGCTCTGAATTCAATGAAAATAATAGTTTTTCTGTTAAACGCAGGAGTTGACAGATAGTGATCTGTGAAGACAAGTGCCACTTCGAAGCATACGTTACTATCACACGCACACTTGGCCTTACAAACAGGGCTGAAAGCACTAGGAATAGTATGTCTCCTGTTGAATGTATTCTTTTTTTGTTAAAAATAATGTAACCTATGCGTTACCCTGTGAAAAATGAATTATTAATGAATTGGTACGTGGGTAAAATATTGGGCTTGGCAGCCTACGCCTCCTTTTCGTAAACATTAGTTGATGGGGGCGGAGAAATCACTGTAATGCAGGCAACTCTCCTTTGATTGCAGGAAAAATAAAATAGGTCAACATCAGTCTATAGGCCATTCGGTGCATGATACCCTGTCACCGAGTAAATCATTGTAATCGAGCCAAATCCCCTTTATCCAGCAGGTAAAAAAGATCGGATGATGAGTTCGAAACCACTATCTTCACAATTATAACATGACACTCTAACCAACTGAGCTATAGTGCCACTGCTTGTAAAGCCTTATTATCAACCTATAACTGTGCAAGCCGCTACCTTGGGCTCTCTCGTCTCTATCTCCGTTGCCACTCGGGACTGGCCAACCGTTCGGAGAGTCCATGATTTCATCCAGCAGGAGATTCCCCGATTCATAATGCTTTCTTCCCTGGTTGTAACGACAAATCTACATGCACAATCTTGACTGACGTAAGAGAAAGTGGGCGAGGGGTGACTAAATAGAGCCCTATATGGACCAACTGAGTAGTTGTACAGAAAAACAAGCATTACCATTGAACCCAATGAAGTTAATTTCCCAACACTGACAACAGTAACTAATGGTTAAAGGTTTTACGGTACATTCACAGGTTCTTGTAGTGTAATATTTAATTACAAGATGACTTTCCTAACTTAATAAACTTAGTTAAAGCATTGATGGAGGAACGTGATAACTGTTTTAGTTCGCTAAACAGTTAAAGAATATATATATATAACATACATTAAAATTAAAATGCAATGCTTATCAGCCTCCAGCAGAGAAAAACACTAACAGTTGTTAGCACAGCAGTTCTCTTCTGGAGTCGAGTATTGTCACCGCAGTGTTTAGCCGACCATCAACCAACTTCATTTAATCAAACATTCACCTTCCTCCCACTTCCCCCAATATTGCATCAAGAATAAACACACGATAACTACAGAACACAGCTGTATTATTATAACTATGTTTATTCCGAAACAGTGCGGATGTTTCCGGTGAGCTAAAAAGGATAAATTTAGGAAACACTTCAGAGTTATAACTTTTACAAAGCAATTAATTTATATTACATTCGTCATGCCATTCCCTATACTTTTGTAATTTTTATTTTTTATACACAATATATATTTTTTATACATCCTTCTTCCTTCAGCTGGAGAAGTGGGATAGCTGTTTTGTGGTAGTAGAATTTTAGTATAATCAGCAGAAGAATCTGGGATTATTTCAATTTATTGAATATATATATATATATATATATATATATATATATGTTTACAAAAATAAACCACATAACACAAGGTGGCCTGCAATAAAATGGCGGCCTGCTAAGGTTATGTGCGGCAAAACTAAAATAAACGGGAATTAAAGAAAATGTTGGTGGGGGAAGCGTTTGGTGGCAAATCTGTGAATTAAACATGAAGTTGTAGTGGAGAAAACGTTTGGTGGCTAAACTAAGAACTAAACATGAGGTGGGGGAAGCGTTGGGTGGAAAAATTGTGAACTAAACGCTGGGTGCATACATGAATATTTGCACAGTGATTAAAAATATTAAGTATAAAATAGTAGAGAAAATGAATAAAGATTATGGTTAAAATAAAAACTAATATTTTATAACAATATTACAACATACGGAGGTGCTTCGAGCAAGGCTTCCTGATGTCTATAGAGGAAAATGAACTTATGTAATGAATAAAGAGTAGTACAGAAAGTCTCGTGATTAGTGCAAACAATAGCAAGGTTCGTACACTAGGGTGTGGCTTTCAAGGTCATGTGACATAACCAAGGGAGAAGGGAAAAACTATCTGAACTTTGTGTTTGCCGATAACCAAGCTCGTGACGTCACCTATGAAGGCAGGAACTTATAGAGCATTAAAAGTTGCTCTGGAGCCACAATGTCGGATCATGTATACCTGTCTGAACCTTAACGTTTGGGAAAACCAAGCTCGAGGGCATATGACGTCACATGGGGAGGGTGGAACTTGAAGAAAAAATCTGCCGCATGGTGTCGGACCGTTGCAATTCTGTCTGAACCTGTACGATAAGGGAAACCAAGCACATGACGTCAACAAGCAAGTTCAGGCTTGCAGAGGATGTCTGGTGCCATGATGTCGGACAGGTGTATACCTGTATGAACCTGCAGAGGAAAGTTACTGTTGGGAATATGCTGAATTGATAACTTCTTGGCAGTAGAAATAGAAGTGAATATACACAATGGCCAAGAATTACATACCATCCAACAATCATGTTGATGAATAAACTATACTTGTTTGCAAAAAAGCGTCGTATACAATGTTTAACTTTGCAAAAAAGGTTATTATGCTGCAATCAAAAATATTTTCACCCCATGATTCAGCATTATAAACAAAAACAGCATTATAAACACAATTAGGAAAAATATTTTCATTCTGTATTTTCAAATACAAACTAAACCGAATATTGGAAACAAAATATTAAGCTTAAAACAGTAATTACAATGTTTCACTTGGCAAAAAAGTTATGTTGCAATTAACATTTCCACTCCCTGATTTACTATTAAAAATGAAATATTAAATTTGGAAGAAAAACTATTTTCACTGTTTAACTTAGTAAACAGGTGTTATGTTGCAATAAAATAACATTTTTACTCCAAGATTCTATTATAAAAGAATATTAGAAACAAAAAAACTATTTACAATATTTCATTTTGCAAAAAAAGAAATTTTACTGTGCCAAAAAGTTCTTACAATTAAAACATTTTCACACAATTATTTACTTTTATAAACGAATTGTACATGTTGAGAAATAAAATCTGTTTGCGAATTGTAGACAAACAAACAAAAATATTGGCCTAAGAAAGGTAAAAATTAACCATTGAACATTCTTCATAATATATCACCAGCTCGGGTAAAATCGGTCATATCCCTACGGCATACCACGCACTAATGATCTTCACAATGTCCACCCTTCATTCCGTTAATGGCCTTATAGGTATATCAGAGTCTGGTTTTCCCCTAAGGGCATTCCACGCGTGCGTCATACATCGTGATGTCCCTTTAAATTTATTTTCACCCCGCCCTGCTAGCGACTTGCCCGAATCTGGTTTTCCCGAAGCTTCTAATTCTGCAGTAGAAAGGAATTCTTTTTAAAATTATTTAATTGTATGAGCTAAGCGCCATGATGGTTTTTCCCTTTGTACTCTAATGGATTTTAGATTGACCGCTAATGACCGTTTGGAATTTCCTTTCACCTCACTCTGCTAATAGTTTGTCGGTCTGGTATTTCCATGGAACACATACATTTTAATGGTGTTTAACCCCCATTTTTAACTTCTGAGGCACCACAGGCGGTGGACACTGATGATACATAAGATGAATAGATATATTGGGAAAGGATTTTTTTAAGGAAGGAAACGTTTCAGGCCTAAGTTTATGGTACCTTCACGACATTTGCCATTTATGACTGAGGAAATCCTGGAAGAAACCTTGGTCAAGGATGACGGTCCTGTGGGTGTTCGAAACCCAGACCTCCCTGTCACGATACCGCGCCTTAACGACCTCGGCCACCCATGGAGGTGCAACACCATAAGTTCACACAAAGTTCACATACATTCATTAGTGCCTCACATTATATGAACTAAGTGTCATGTTCAATTTACTGGTTTTCCCTTCACCCACTAATGACTTTTACCATTTCCCGTTCCTTCACATCGTTAATGGCTTTAAGCGTCAAACTGGTGGGCTGGGTGAAAGCGTACCGGCGTATGTGCAATAGGAAAAAACAAGCCCGTGACATCACCAACGGAGCGGGACTAAAGCATGGGGCACATGCGCACTAGGGAAAACTATCTCGTGACGTCACTGAAAAGTGAAATGTCTCCCGGTATATAAACAGGCCACACTAGTATGATTAATCAAGTGTGAATCATAACGTCTCCTGTGACCTTACCTGATTTAAATACGTATTACATCGAGTACAAATATAAGCATTCATAAAGAAGAATTCCCTTTTTAGCGAATCTATATACATATCGTATATAGCATTATCACCTCCATATTCCCGTGATGAGATATGAGGTTCCGGATATGAATAACTGAATAAATATGTATAGTGATTATCATTGTTAACATTGTGAACGTTACAGGTACATCCAAAAACACAATTTGTCTTGTATTTGGATATCGTATACTACATGGTACAATAAAATGTATAATATATTCCTGTGTGTTTACAATGTCAGGCTCTTCGTGGTTGTAAACTCCATAATGACTTAATCTACACAAAATATTATAGGCCAGCTTACGAAAGTCATCATTATGTGACTTGCAATTCATTTTATTTTCTCAGTTTAATGTAGGTCTATACAATGCTATTGTGCCTTTCAAACTTTTATGTATCCCAACACATTAATTTTCTAAAAAGCTTCGAAGTAAGCAGTGTGAAGATCGTTACTACCACGTTTACAGTTGTTTGTGGAAATCATTTTTTCCTACAACGTGGCGCCGGAAATCCTCTGCAAGTTACCTTGCTTGGTGATGTCACGTGCTTGGTTTTCCCTGTGGTGCAGGTTCAGATAGGTTTACAATGACCCGACATTCTGGCGCCACAGCAACTGCTAATGTATTCCCCCCTTGGTGACCTCATCAGCTTGATTTTTCCAAATTATATTTCCCCCTTCCCCCTGGTGACGTTATACGACCCTGGAGGACCATACCTGCGTGTACGAATCTTGCTCTGGTTCCCACTAGTTACGTGACTTTCCCTACTACTCTTTATTCATTACATACGTTCATTTTGCTCAGTACAGGTCAGGAAGCCGTGCTCAAACCACCTCTTCGCCACATTTAAGATATATCGTAATGTTATTACAAAATGTTAGTTTTACCATCAGCAATTGTTCGTGTTTCTCTGCCATTTTGTAGTTAGTATATTTAATCATTGTGCATATATTCGTGTATGTACTCCGCGTTTAGTTCACAGTTTTTCCACCAAGTGCTTCCAAACAGAACCTTATACTTTCTTTTAGTTCACAGTTTTACAACCAAACCCTTTACTATTTCCCATTATCCAGTTTAGCTCACAGTTTTGCCACCAAACAGTCCGCCACTACCACCACCAACACCACTTCATGTTTATTTCACTGTTTTGCCACAAAACCTTCCTCTGCCACTTCATGTTTAGTTCAGTGTGGCCACCAAACCGTTTCTGCAGCACCACCACTAAGGTTAAGTTCTGAGTTTTGCTATCAAACACTTGCCCTATTGCCATTTTGCTTTATCTCCGTTTAGTTTACAGTTTTGTCACACATAAACTTAAAAGGGCGCCATTTTTACGTTATACACATCGTGTCATGTATATATTTCTAGCCTTGTATATATATATAAATGGTCCCAGATTATTCGGCTGAATGAATAAAAATTCTATTATCAGATGATTGCACGCCTTCCTCTCCACCTAGAGGGACGGAATAAAAGCGACACTAGCGCCATATGGTGGTAGAATTACATTAAACCAACGGGATAGTTCGGGGCCAATACTATTGACCTTGTAGTCATTTTCAAGTGTACAATAATTTTTCATTAAGCTTCAAATTCGTATCAATCAATTAAATATGAATTCAACGCAATCAAATATGTTTAACATGTTTCATTCCCCCATCCCCTAATAAATACCGCTTCAGAGTGCTGGCTAGGTAATAACGATCGGCACACAAGACGGACATAACAGCTGCACTAGTTAAGGAATTATTTTTGTCTATACTTATTTTCCTTGGAGCACAAATATGAAAACTAATTTATATGCCTTAATAATTTGCAATTTTGCTAATTTTATTCCTTCATAGTGTTTGTGAAGAAAACTTTCAAATAAGCAATAAAAGGAAAATTGTTGTAGTTTTAAAAAGTAATGGTTGTTTTTCAAAAATTATCTTCAACAAGATATGAACTTTAAAATTAGTTGTTCAGGTTTCGATTTTAGTAGTTCGATAGCTATGTCTTTATAAAAAAGAAAATTGTAATAAAACATGATAAAATTGGGGCATTTTTGCATATAAACCACCATTCATGGGATGTCATATTTCACAAAAAAATAGTTGTAGTAGTAAAATGAATAATATTAATTTTTATTTGAGGTCAATTATTTCCTTCCGATTTCACATGGAATAGTCCAAATGTAAAATACTATCATTGCCAAAATGTTTTAACTCTATAAACAATTGCTCTTCGGCCTCAAATACAAATAAAATTGAGTTGTAAATTTAAGCTTAAAGATTAAGACTCAAATCTCTTGTAAGAAAAGCCAAAATTCTAATTTCATTTTTCATTTGATATTTTGTTTATTTAAGTTTGCTCGTGATTGTATATCTACAAATAATATTTTAAGTCCTTACCAACCCTTTTCCGCTTTTCGTAGATTAGGCGTTATATACAGCTGTTAATTTTCAACGAAGTGAAGAAGACACTGGTTTTGCTCTCAAGACGAAATGAATCAAAGAGCAATGAGCTAAAGAAACGATATACCTGCCCAAGTTGAACAACACATTGCCCGTGTCAGCATTTTCCTTTCGGTCAACAATGCGTCTGTATTCTGAAAGGTCAAATATATAGGTGGGCAAAATTTTTAAAGTTAAAATTATGCTGCCATCAACTTTCACTTAGCTTGTCTGTTTTGAAAGTGCTTACCCGGAGAATTAGAAGCGAGAGAGAAAACAAAACAATAATTGCAACCTTCCAGTGACTTATGTCCTATAATTTATTGTGCATATGCACTGTAGTCCACGAATGATCATTGTTTACCTCCTCTTCATATTTTCGACTATAATCTGTGTTTGGTGTCAATAGCAAAATTTATTTTATATGTCTCCAGGCGCTATTTATGATTTTGATAAAGAAGTATTACTACGAAGATATTAACGACATTAATAGTATTTATAAGAGTTCTTTTATTGAGTCGTAAGCACGGATGCTGGGGTATTGGTAACTGAGCTGGGTGTCTCAGGATGTAACGTCTGGCATTCGCTTTTGGAAGAAATTGTGTTCATTCTGATCTTGAGGGTTTTTAGTGGTTTTCTCTGTTAGCTCAGGCAATTGCTGGGCTGGAACTTTCTACGAATTTTTTCGCGTCCCATTTCACATCAATTCATTCCTTGGTTCTGTTACAGAGTCGAAAGCGCCAAGCAAGCTGGGCAGGTGCTATGTACGGTGTGATGGTGGCTTAAACTTTACAAAGGTTTCTGCCCCGGCGTCTGGTATGGAAGCAGCCCTTCTGGGAGTCTTGAACTCCTTGTGAGGTGTTTCGGCAGTGATACTCTATATGGAAACAATTTAGGAGCCCCTTCTACTTTGTGATTCACCGCCCTGTATCCTGACCGCCTAGTGTCTCCGCCACTCAATTCCTGCTGTCCAGAGATGCCTCATTGGGGGCGTAGGCACAAAAGGCAAGTTTTGGGCATGACTGAAGTCCGTATCGATCCAATCCAATATGCATTGCTAAAAGAAGCAGCCAGAACATCGTGACTGATATTATTGACATGTTCTAGTTTAACTGATTAATTTTAAATACAAAATATGAGCTGCTAATAGTAATAATAATGATAATACTCGTGAATTAAATATCAACAAGTGGCAATTTATCAAGAGTAAACTCATTTGAAATCAAAAGAGGGCCTATTTGAACTTCATCAGTAAAATTTAGCGCAAGAAGGGATAAATTATAGTTAAACATTCTTGAATGTATGACAAGAGAAGAACCCAAATTTGGCTTATGAAACATGTCTCTGATGTTCAGTGGGAATAAATACCGCTATGCTGCTTAAAGAAATGGCCCCTTTTCTGAATTTTTTATGACTTCGGATCCCAACAAACACAGAAATAAGCGAGACAATACATTCGTTTATCAATAATAATGATGTAGGATATTCTTTTCCTGTTATATCTGTGTGCAGAAGAATCTTGGAGTACAGATTAAACATATGTCTACTCTTTAAATAGTACTTGTTAATCTGTATCATAATTTATAATTTCAAAATGATGTTTTGCCAAGACAGATAAAATAACCTTTATACCAGAGCTCCATTATTTTATTAATCTAGCAAAGATCCTCGGAAAGATGCGCGTCAACTAACTATTGCATAAAGTAGTCCAAGGACCGTTAGTGCTTAAATTGACCTGCCATTCATCTTAGTACAAAAGAAAAAATAACACTCCAGGAAGCATCTCACCGAGCAACTTTAGGAAACCGAGATAGAAGTCCCATCGGTTGCAAAGTGAAAACTGTGCAATCTAAAATATAGCTTTACATTCCAGAAATGAGGTGTTCAAGTGGTAGAAACACCTTATCTTTAACTTGCATTCAGTGAAATTTACACAGTTGTTTTTCAAATATAATATGCTCTATGTTGAACGTTTTATACAGACATTACAAAAACATTATCTATAAATTACATTTAAATACATAAAAACCATTTCTGTAAAACATTAATAGCACACGGTTGTGAAATGCCAAGAATTCACGATTTGAAATTATTCCTTTAAATACTTCCTAAATATTTTTACCGTCATATAATGGGATCTTTTTGGAAACACGATAAATTTGATGATTGTGTATAAAATAATTTTAGAACAAATGTTGTATTATGCATTGCTGTGTTAAAACAAGGTCAAATTTCCTGTACATGCGAAATTCATTACCGCACATTCCTCCAAGAAGGATGCAGTTTTTTTTTCCCCCTTGGAACGTGATCATTAACAAAGATTAATTTACTCAAACAGGAGGTAAATGTTGACCCCTTCTCGTTTATTTCTGTTCATAACACACCAATTTCTAAGCTGTGCAATATTTGGACTCTAATCTACTCTTTAAGTTTAATATTTATTTGTAGTTAAACGAAATGTAATTTATTATTTCGTTCTACGTTATAAAGCACGAGTGAAAATGGGTTTAGAGGAAAGGGAAATAACGCAAAAGTATAACATAAATGTATATTTTTATATAAACAATTCTTGAACGTCTTTAATTCGGTATCACTCAAGAGCATTTTTTGTAGCTACAACCGCAAAAAATTAAGAACATTTTATACTTATTCCAAATAAATAATACCTTTTATTTTCTTCGTTCAAATTGGATGTAATTACCAATAGAAGTTTTGATAGAATCTTTAGACGGGTTTCACTGCAATTAAATAGGATATACATTGATTTTAGGAAAGAAAAAATATATCTTAGTAATTAATTCCGAAATTATCAGAACTGGTATTTCAAACCTTTGATTGACCTTCTGTAGTAAAATAATATTTCTCAGTAAGAATGCTTTTTTTCTCTCTCAAATACTGCAGGTTGATTATCATGTTTACAAGTTAACAGTTCTCTACTTTGTGGAACCTAACGTCGGCAGTGTAAGGTTACGTACTATTGGGAGCTGGTGAGAAAGCTACTCAAGAGGAATATGTTGATAACATTCAACTGTTCACTATTAATATTCTGATTTTATTAATGCAAAGAGATGGACCGACACTGAAGTATTTAAATAAATGACAATACACATGCAGTGGGTAATGTTTTACTTGGCAGATAAAGCCTCTCCCCTTATATGTAGCTAGACATCTCTTTAGCTCCCAAAAGTAACTACGTACACTACAGCGTGCTCTCATGCCTGGCACATAAAATAGTAATTCTGGAAAGGATTCACTACTGCCCTTTCAGGTGCAAAATATTCTTATTCCGATATTATCAAGCAATGTGTGGTCTCACTATTTCCAAGAAAGGCATCTCATGTGTACTTAACAAAAAGTAAAGCCCGCCAGAATAGAACTTATTCCAAAGGGTAAGAAACAGGCAAATCCGCGACAAGCCACAGGCCGTAGCCTCGAGATTTTTTGATTTGATTTGTTTTATTTACGGACGCTCTTTAACACCTCAGGTCATTAGTTAGTTTACGCTGATGACGTGAGATGTTAAAGAGCGTGCATAAATAAACTCGGGTTATTAGCGTCCCAATCAATTTAGGGCATGAAACGGCCGACAAATTTTGATAAGAGGCTTCTTTTTTCAAGCTTGAGGTTCTTTATCGTGCCGTAAATCTACGATACGACCCTTCCGAAGGAAGCCATACTTAGGATTTTTACGCCCAAAAAATCCATTGATCCTGGCTGGAATTGAACCCGCGATCTTGGGTTTAGGAGGCAAGTATAGCTACCCCCTACACCACCAGGACCGACCTAAGCGCGAGATACTTTAGAATACTAAGGCCTATGTCGCTAACTCCAATCCAGCAATATAAAGTGATATTTTAACCTGAAAAGAGGGTTTGTTTCTGGTTCCTGGTTCCAGAATACATGTATTTCAACGCTCTATTTGCGGAGGATATGCAAACAGAAACGAGTATACATGACGTCCCTGCCATCATCTGATGCATTTGGCATATTGAAAACGCCTTTGGAAGCAGAAAATTGCAAACTATGGACGGTCTTAGAAAAACCTGCCACGGTGATAGGAATAAAACAGGCACCACTGTCTAGCTGCAATGGAAACCAATAACCAAAGATCGCAATAACACTCTTATAAAAAGAAAGCAGAGTGGAGGCATACTACAATATTAGTTTATAAGGTTTTGAATAACAAGTAGTCTTGATGCAAAAGTTACTTTTATTGAGTGTATTCCAACTGTCAGTTTGCCTTTCATAGTGGCTGATACATGAAAGGCTAATAAAATACCTCAATGAACGATTTCGATTTTCTTATCACTTTAGAACAAAACACCAGTCGGTTAAAAGCTGCTGTACAGATAATAAAAACTTATACTTAATTGAAAACAAAATATAAATACGACACACTGTTAAAGTAGAAAAGTTACATGTAAAGTAAAAAGTGAAGATTTTTTTATTTTACTAGCCGCAACAGATTCTTTACAATAAAAGCAAAGTGCATTACGCTTTCTTGCAGAACAAGAGAAATAATTAGCTGCACGCTATGACAATGAATTCATAACTACATAGACACATAACTTCGGACAACAGAAATTCTATCAAAAATTACCTTTACCCGAGGTGGGTATCAATCCGTAATTCGGATGAAATAAGCAATCAGGCCTCAGTGTCATTTCCTCTCAGCCATTAGGTCTATGCCGCTGAAGCCATTTGCTTAAATTTTTATGTATAGTGAAAGTAGATTTAACTATGAGGGAGAACCCAATTATGAACGAGAACTGCGCAAGAAACATTTCTGGAATTAACAAAAATAGGCGGAAAACGGCATGGGGTTATGAAATGAGAGGGTGTAGCAGCACGGAACTGAAAAATGCTGCAAGCTAAGGCCGCATCGTTCGTTTTTCTTCCGTTTTCTTTTGCCCTGAACATCTGGCACTAATAATTACTCCTTCCCGAGGACTGTTTCCGCTTACCGAACGATTACTGTCGGCAAGAACAATTAATGCGCTTCGGCTTTCTGCTGGCTGGGTCCAGCACCGTTCACTGCGGTGGTTCGAATCCAAGGTAACCAAGCGACCAGCATTCTTCAAAGGTCAGTCATCTCTCAACCAATAGGCGCCGGGCAGGAGATGGAATCTTCCCAAAAACAGTTGCTCTTCACCGTATCTACATTGCTACTATTCTACGTTAAAATGTTGGCTGTAGAATTCTCAGAAAGCCGGCCGGAGATTCTGTGGGCAAATCGTATTTGTCCAAATGTCACTGCGATTATTCTTAACCATGTAAGATTCATTGATACTGAAGCTATCATAGTTACATTTAAATCCGTTCTTTATTTCTAAAAATAACACTAAACACCTGCAGCGTTTATCAAATGGGAAAGGGATTGACTAGCCTCTGGCAACCAACAGCTTGCAGTGTTGCAATATTGTGTCCAGCTGTTACGTGTATCAATCCAGAGAGAGTCAATATCATTAGTGTCCCTAGCGCTGTGTCGAAATATTTCTGTATCTCACAAATTACTTAACAAGACAAATAGAACATTTTTGTGGGCATGTACGTCATTTTAGTTTCAGTAGATCCCATTTTACTGCTGTTCTTATTTCACATGTACAATAGCTGACTCTCGAGTACATGCACGACTAAACATGTTCATATTACTGCGGAATGAATGAGCCGAATCTGTATAAAAGCAACAGTAACAATGTCAGCAATATCTGGCGATAATACGTTCGTGGGGCCATTAACATACCACTCTAAGAACATGTTTTTCTTTATAAGTAGCCACAAGCCAGTCTGACATGTGAAGCGGAAGTGAATAGTGCATGATTGTATTAATCGCGTCGTATAGTCAACCTAGTGCAAGAGCTCCTAGTTCTAAAAGAGAAATACATGCGTGAAAGATGATTTTAATATATACAATATATTTAAAAGCTATTCAGAAAAAGAGAGACAAAATCTTGATTTTATTAAGTGTGTCAAAGTCTAACAGTAGAGGCATGTGAATAAATAAAAATACTCTCTCACGCATCTGTGTTGAGATCAAACGATCCGACTCTGGCGGTTCTCCGGTGTTTTTTATCATATCTAAAACATAAAGAACCCCCTAAGAAAGTTACACATTTAGATGATTTTGACAAGGATTGTACGAAGGAATGTTTCAGGCTTTTACGATGAAGGGGAATTTCCAACAATAGACAAAATTACTAAAATTTTAAAAACCTATATTTCATTCAAAGGCTGCAATTCCTATAGAACATTGCGCAGTTTAGGCAACAAACACAGAGGCAAAAACACCGCTAGTGAAAGGCGAAATGCAAAAAATCCGAACCAACCCTAAACGGAAGCGTCCAAAAAAAAATAAATAAATAACGATGGATGTAAATTCTTAATGGAGAAGAATGACATTGCAGCAGTACGGTTAAAATTCCTGCCTATGGCTACCTACGGAAGGGAAGTAAATCCGTGGGTCCCAGTGTTGTAGATTTATGGCACGTACAATAACCTCAAGACTGGGGCCAAAAAAAAAAAAAAAAAAAAAAAAAAAAGAGGTCTCTGAACAGAATTTATCGGCCATTTCATGCCCTGAATCGAATGGGACGTTGATGACCTGAGATGTTAAACGATCATGCTTAAATAAAACAAATTAAATAAAATAAAACAAACCTTTGTCAAAGGGCAGCAGACTTATCATTTGTCATGTAGGATCGCGAAAATAAGTTTCGTGCCAGAGAGCAAATGGGTATTTCGTTCTAAATTAATTTCAGACTATCATGAGGAAATGACCACGTAAACATTTAAAAAATAGTTCTTAAATTATTTTGTAAATTATTTAGAAGAGGAAAGTATAGTAATATTAGATAATGGCCCTTATCATTCGCTCACTATAAACTGGTTGTTCATTTTTTGATTTGGTTCATTTACGGACACTCTTAAAACAGCTAATGTCATCAGCGTCCCATTCAATTCAGCGCGTGAAATGGCCCATAAATTTTGCTCAGAGATCTCTCCTTTCAGGTTTGAAGTTCTTTTACATCCGTAAATCTACGACACGGGACCCACGGCTTTACTTCCCTTCCGACAATTCTTATAATTTTTATGCCCGAAAAAATCTATTGACCTTAGCTGGGATTGAACCCACGCTCTTGGGTCTGCGAGGCAAGTATGGTTACCACTAGACACCTGCTAAATGATAAAGATAATGCCGATGTTAATGTAAGCAATAAAGACAATGCTGTATTTTTATCTCTGTAATTAAAATATTTAACTTTTTCTTTGCAATGAGGAGTGGTCTCTTAAAAGTTGTGACTTTGAAAGAGCATACAATCTTTCATTTCTTTCTTCCTTTGAAATATCTCAGTTACAATGAATGCGAAAATATATAATTTAAAAGCAAATAAATACGAAGGTATAAGCCAACCTTAAAAGTTTAACTTGCAGTAAAGGTAATAGAACAAATGAATCCACAATATTTGAATTTAAGGGCTACACATTTGGCCTTGTGAAAGCTAACGTATAACTTTCCAACATAATGCAATGACCTGGACAGTACTTAGGTGGTCATTGATATATGACAATTATGTTGGGGAAGTGGATATAAGGAAACTGTTTCCAAAAATAGTTGACAGCAATAGTTTATCGGATTTGCTAAAAAGAGGCAATGAAATATGCTTTTAGGGGCTAAAAGAAAGCTAAAAGGAAAAGGTCATTGTAGCGTAAGCTGTAGTAAAAGTTAGCATTTAAAATGTTGGCACGTTTATCACTGCATGCAACTTTTTGGGTCTGGGGAAGTGAGTTGAATAGTTTAGAAAGTATGGATTTAGTTATGCTTTAAAATTAAACTTTGTAAATGGAAAAGTATGTAACGCTGTAGGCTACATACTTTTGAGCTTATTTCTGTTTTCTTCTGTTTATGAAAAGTTAACTATAAACATATTTCATTTGTACAGGAATTGGTTTGTTAACTTGCTTAACACTTGAACACTATAAACGCCTCATTCTTAAAAATGGAGTCTAAGTATTTAGGTCGTGTGGTAATAACAGTATTGTTACCACTAATTTTTAGATGTAAAACTACTTTCAATACACATGAAATGGCTGTGTTGCTAATAAAATTAATCGTTCGAATAGCAAATTCCTTAGCACAATGAAAATATTATAATAAATAAGATAATGTGTATAAAATGCTTCTATATTAAAACATTATGTTTGTATACTTATACATATGAAAACAATCATAAATAATAAACGAAAGTGTTACTTAGAGCTAAGTGTAACAGCTTTATATTACACAGCGCTTGATCGTTTGCAGAGTTTAAAATAAATGTAACATTATCATGTAATTTAGAAGACTACAGGCACAAGGTAGTGAATTCTATTTTCGCACCTTCGCTTGCTCTACAGTTTCCACTTCTGGATCAGAGAAAAACCAGAGATCTCAAGTAAAATGATCCTAGCGGCCTTGCACTCGTCTCGCCATGCAGCAATCACGCACGCTACTTACGAGCCAGCCACACGAGTGGAAGGTATTGCTTTCTTATGGCCTTAAAAATACGTCTAATTTTGAGACATTCTCTTGGTCTTCACAGTTTTCAGTTTTTAATTCTTTAAGGACTACAGAATGTAATAAACTTCTGTAACTTCTTCACAATTCCTTCTTTTATGAGTAAGTTCATAGAACTTAAAAATAACACCAACAAATTACATAAAAGATCGGTAAATCTTAAAAGGATAACCAGCATTATTAACCACTTTCTTACATTATAGTTAAATGCTTCTCTTTTGCTGTAAGAAAAGTCGTTAGACCTGTTCCGACATCAGGTGCATCTGCTCTTCGTTGGCAAATATCACGTTTTGGTTTGTGTACATATTTCAACATTACCTACCTAATTATGTGAATCTGTAATATCTCACCTTTTAATTACACATTCCTTTGGTCAGTCTTTCCCTGATCCACAATTCCATGTATGCCAGGTTATCTTATGAAAATTCTTATTATTTACGTGTAAATTTCCAATGAATCGCATGGTAATACTTTGATAGTTTTCCATGATCTGCTCCCGGCCTGTTTTAATCCGCGTCCAGAGCCCTGAGCTAACCTTGTCACCCGTTTGGCCAGAAAAATCTGGATTGCGTATCATTTATGTAGCTAATGTAATAAAATTCAAGCAGCGATGCAACTGAATAACGACAAATTAAAATCAGTTGCCACAACACGGGCTTAAATTGCACATATAACGCGCAAATAATAAAATATTAAATTGTAGATGTCTTAATTCCACTCTGTAAACATTGCAATGTTCCGGTTTTACTGTGTGAATTTCATACACTTAACCGTGTTACACCATGCCCTGTATCCAATTAAGATTAATTGCATTGTTAGAAACGGAAGAGGATACTTTCGTACTTCAGCCTTGCTCGAGGACTGGCCGTTTGTGCCTACGCCCCCAATGGAGGCACTTCCGGGAAGAAGATTAGCGGTTTTTTTATGAATGAATATTTATGGACGCTCTTTAACATCTCAGGTCATCAGCTTCCCATTCTATTCTGGGCGTGAAACCGCCGACAAATTTTGCTCAGAGGCCTCTTCTTTCAGGCTTGAGGTTTTTTTTTTTTTTTTGTGCCGTAAATGTACGACAAGGGACCCACGGCTTTACTTCCCTTCCGAAGGAAGCCCATACTTAGGATTTTTACGCCCCGAACAAATCCATCGACCCTGGCCGGGTTTGAACCCGCGATCTTAGGTTTAGAAGGCAAGTATGGTCACCACTACACCACGAGGACCGAAAAGAAGAAGACATGCGCTGAGGGAGACGCTGGGTCGTCAGGATACAGGAGCGGTGATGGACGAATACAGACGGGATCTCTAACAATGTTTTCAGATAGATGCTGGCGGTGCCCTGTCCCCTACAAGAAGACACAGCTCCTAAAATGGGCCATTTCTATATCAAACGCTGGGGCAGAAAGTTTTTCAAAGTACAAGACATGTCGCACTGCACACAGCACCAGTTCACTTCGCTGGTACTTTCGAGCCTGTGATGGAAAATGTGAGAGCGGAAAACTTGTGAAAAATAAATATCCAGCTCAACGTTAGCCTAATTAATTAGGGGGACCAACGAAACAACTCATGGTCAGGGATTTGAACCCGGGACGCTCGGTTTGACTTTATCACTAGGCATATTAACTTGTTGACATCAAAAAATAGCTACCTTGCTTGGAGCTGATTATTTTGTAAAACCCTTCTGCAGCTCTGTCAGCAACATACTGGCAACATAATATCAATTCGAAAGATAGACAAGAAATTCGCTTAATACACAAAACAGTTTTCTGTTACAAACAATGTAATATGAAATAAACTTACTTTTAAATACATTTACTGCATTTTTTTACTCAAAATTATGCCTACACGTTTTGAAATCTTGCTTTTCTTATACACTAAATCTTTATTTCCAGATTTAACTGTGCAATAAAGTTATAGCGTTTGATTCTATTAAATCACCTTTTTCTTTTAAAATCTCGTTACATTTAGAACACGTTTACTTTGACAAAGATGAAGATATTTCCTATCCAAAATTGTATATTTAAATAATTTTCTTCCAGATGCATTAGCCAATGTAGCAAACTGAGTATGTCCTTGTGCATTATGTAGGAATTTCCTCTCTATAGTTTTTGTTTAAGAACATATCTGCTGCTACTGCAAGAATATGTCAGTTTTATGTCCCTTCTTGCGATATTTCATGTATTTTGGTCACAAAACATATTGTTTGTTTTAGGATTACTATAATTCTACGAGACCATTTCTCAGCACTGGTTAACTCTTAAAATCTTGTTATACCGCAGGTAACCACAACTGCTTAGCATAGGACCATAAAGTGAAAATAAAGTATTAAAACCGCGCAGCCAAAGCCCTCTGCAGAATCGCGTAGTATTTATTAATTATTCATGATACTATTTTAATCCAAGTTACTGTCAACACGTGTCACACCGTATTTTAGACAGATTTACACATAAATTAATAATTAAAATTAAATTCATTCCAGTATATTGGTGGGTTTTTGTTTTTCAAATAATAGTTAGGTATTTCTCACCACAAACGCAGCATGGAATGACGTTACATAAATCTCTAGATAACGCTACTAATTTCATCACGGTGATAGGGGTTTTAAACGTATTTTAGAGGGATAAATTTAGAAAATAACATTATTATTATTATTATTATTATTATTATTATTATTAGTAGTAGTAGTAGTAGTAGTAGTAGTAGTAGTAGTAGTAGTAGTAGTAGCAGTAGCAGTAGTACTAGTAGTAGTAGTTAGTAGTAGTAGTAGTAGTAGTAGTAGTAGTAGTAGTAGTAGTAGTAGTAGTAGTAGTAGTAGTAGTAGTAGTAGCAGTAGCAGTAGTACTAGTAGTAGTAGTTAGTAGTAGTAGTAGTAGTAGTAGTAGTAATAGTAGTAGTAGTAGTAGCAGTAGCAGTAGTACTAGTAGTAGTAGTTAGTAGTAGTAGTAGTAGTAGTAGTAGTAGTAGTAGTAGTAGTAGTAGTAGTAGTAGTAGTAGTAGTTAGTAGTAGTAGTAGTAGTAGTAGTAGTAGTAGTAGTAGTAGTAGTAGTAGTAGTAGTAGTAGTAGTAGTAGTAGCAGTAGCAGTAGTACTAGTAGTAGTAGTTAGTAGTAGTAGTAGTAGTAGTAGTAGTAATAGTAGTAGTAGTAGTAGCAGTAGCAGTAGTACTAGTAGTAGTAGTTAGTAGTAGTAGTAGTAGTAGTAGTAGTAGTAGTAGTAGTAGTAGTAGTAGTAGTAGTAGTAGTAGTAGTAGTGGTGGTAGTAATATTACTATTACATTTCCTTGTACATTGTACTAAATTGCTGAATAAACATGTAATTTTCTTGCGCTAAAATAAGATATGATAGCATGCATAAGGGCAGGCGAAATGATGAGATCAGCAGTTATTGATTTTCCAGCCTGACATGATTCCAGGGTTTCTAAAATGGTTACTTATTTAAATAAATTTTAGAGTTCAATTTTGATAGTGTGTAATATCACAAATTGCACAGTTGCTTGATTTCTAAACCGCTGTGGGGAATATAAAAATTAAAAAATATGTATAATAGAAAATATGTAATTTGTATACGTTTAAATACATTAAAATTATCACATTGCATGTTAAACTAAAGTTCGTAACTCTGGAATATTAGAGCACTGAGTGTAACAACATAAGGTATTCTAGTCCGAGTATCTTATGTTGTAAGAAATACTTTGAGTATGATCTGTTTAAAAACAACATAATATTTCCCAATTCCGCCTGTCTGGCGAGAGCGTAATTGATTTCTCAGATTAAGACTCCGGAAGACCCGAATTCTTCATCTAGAGGATAAGTATGATGCTTATGGGCGCTGATGAATCTTCCTACTCAAGGAACTTTTTCCATGACAACGCCGGAAAACGAACTCAGAGATTAGTGGTAGGAGATCTGACCATTAGATCAGGAGCCTTATATTTACTATTCCAATCGCAACCAAATGTTTGTGTGATGGATGACCGTATTAATTTATGATTGTCTACCAACATATTTTACTAATTTGCCCTTAATAAAGAGCACAATAAACCCATAATTAAGTGCTTTAAAGTATTGTACAGGAAAAATTATAAACCCAAGAGTTATTGGCTTGGGTTATTTCGTTTAGGGCAAGAGTGTAGTGAAATATCTCATTTCTAAAAATTTTAAGAAGCTAATTTGAAATGTACTATGTAATTTAGACAAAATTATAAAAATTCTCTACGAAAATGTTCGGTCAATTATCTATAATACCTTACGATCAGTGTTGTTTTTCCCCGGAGTGCTTTGCCTATGGGCCAGCGCGCCGCTTGTCACCCGGTTAGCAGCCAGCCGTGTCTCGGTGGTTAGCGGGAGGATAAAACAATAAAACAAATCAATTTAAGAGGCCCATTACTTACCAAATTATCAAAGGAGGTGCTGAAACTGCCCGCCTTCATTCTCCATACATTTTTGTGCATCTATTTAGGAAATTATTTATCATTCCTGTAATTCCTTTCGTGAAAATCCGGAAATTTTCCTGACCAATGTTATCTTGAGTTCTTGTATAGTGTGCGTGTTAGTCCTGTACACAACATTATTTTAATTTATCTCAGGGATAATAATCGCAGGCTGCTAAATTGTGGTACCGAGATCTCTACTAATAACTCTTGTCTTGTGGAAAAACACTGTGAATTACACTCATAAGATTATTCATAGTGCGAGTAGTGGCAGAGTCCTGTTTAAAAAATGCTTTATTACGCTCCCGTCTGTTAATTCTCTGATAAAAGTTAGTATACTTTTTGTATAAGTAGCAGAATCAGCTGTATGCTCAAAAATAATTGGTCCTATGATTTTTTACCACTGAGCTAACACGTATGAATCGAACATGAAGACACTCTGTGTCAATTTTACAGGAGGTGCATTGCACTTTATGAATTAAGAAACGAACACATCACACACCCGGGAACAGCTGCACTACGATGTGACAGTCGGCAAGGTCAACAAGTAAGTAAGCAAGCAGGATAGCTACCCCCTCACGGCGCGGCAAATGAGTGGGGGATCGCTCATAGGAAAAATCCCGCCCCGCAGGGAAAAGTCCATAAGTGTGTGTGTGTGTGTGTGTGTGTGTGTGTGTGTGTGTGTGTGTGTGTGTGTGTGTGTGTGTTTTCCGTTCCTTGCAGAAACGTTTTTATGTACTTGCATCAAGAAAAATAACAGAATACATGCATTTTAAATATGAAAATAGGTAATGGCAAAAAGTAGTTATATCATATTTAGATGTATGGGTTTGAAAACATGTGATTATTTAATTTTTAATGCTATAAAATTGTTTATATAACAAGTTAAGAGCTTATGGACATTTAAGCAAATTTGTTGATACATGTGTTCTGAATACACAGTGAACTTTTCAAATTAACTGAAATAAATTGGATTTGCAGGGAGCATTTTAGAAAGTCAAGAGTGTTGAAAAATTAAACACATGAAAATTAACCTTATAAAGTTTTGCTTTTATTATTTTTTTTTTTTTAACTTCCAACTGTTTAAAAGCTCCCTGCTGAAAAAGTTACACCTTCTGCTTTCTGTTAGCCTGCTCAGCAATAGACCTGCACATTTTCAGTCTCTTGCTACTGTAATGGTATTATTATGCCTTTAGCTAATTCCATTAGGCCTGAATTTCCAGTTCTAAAGCCGGTGAATTTTCCTGTGTTGTATGGCATGTTAAGTGCCACACCCACGCAAGAGGGTTTAAATGGCCATATAATGGTTTTTAAATGTAGAACTGACAATAATTAGATATGACATATGATAAAATTAAGTCTTGAAAATAATAAAATGCATATAACCTATGTTGACATTTTTCACTTCAATTCATTGTTGCTTTAATATTCTTATTAGAATAACGTATAGCAACTTGCTAATAACGCAATATTCCACCTTTTTCTTTCCCGCTAGGGTGTTCTGCTCTCTAGTTCTCATTTTACTCATCGAATTGAAAAATTGGAGCACCTGGCATGAAAGTACCCTAAAAAGCAATCAAGAAAAACAACTCTTTAGTAGGATTAAATCTGTATAACATCGACATTCTTTGAAGTATTGAGGATACATTGATTCATATGGGAAAATCTCTCAACTTTTACTGGACAGATACAAGTCCTAGCTGTGACATCGAAATGTCCTCATTCGAACTCTAATTTGAGAAACAATGAATCAGGTTTACCCAGAGTAAAGCAATGCCTCCAAGCGGATGTTTTGCGACTGAATGCAAATGTTTGAATAAAGGAACGTAGAAATAATCCTGAGAATGGAAACTTTAATTTATTTCATTCATTACTCAGCTTAAGCACCAGATAATTGAGTACACTTAGAAATTCCACATGTTAAGCACAGGTAAATCACGCGGCATTGTCTGCTAAATTTTATGAACCAAAGAGGAATTATATGAATTCGGAAGTGTGTGATTTAAGGGTTCGGCACATCTATTTATTTATTGTAGCACAGCTAAGACCATTAGGCTTTCTATTTCGCTTTACCAGTCTCAACCTAGTTTCAGCGAAAATAGCACAAGTAACAAAGACAATACCAGTACATATAAAATCTATATAAATCACGAGAGAATAAACAAATATTTGGTAATACATAAACATGATTAGTGAAAAGTATTAACGTAATAATAATAATAATAATATTAATAATCATAATAATATTATGATAGTGATGGTTATGAATGGTATAAGCAGTAACAACTACAACTTATACAACCCCATGTACATCTTGAAAGAGAGTGAAAATAAATAATTTTTTTTAGTAAAACATAAAATTAAAAGCAATAGCAATACAATGAAGTATATATATTTATGATAACAATAACAATAGCAAGAATAAAATGAAAAGTCTACAGCAGAATAAAACAAATTTTAACTTAAGGAAACTAATGATATTGAATTATCTCTTGTCATAATACATAATTGCTTATAAAATACTCGCAGTTTCGCAGTCTCTGGCGTGTCCGTGTCCGGTCACGTGCGCGGTTCGTGGTAGGCCTATGTGATTCATAATGTTTCTGTATATTAAACGTTCGTACAACTTTGACTAATAAGGACATTCACATTTTCTTATTTTTATGTAATAAAATTTATTTCGTGATATATCAAATGTGCAAAGTTAGCTCCTCCTGCATTTAGCTAACATATTCTGATAAAATTAGCATTAGCAACGTTCTGCTTTCTCCCAATTTTTGTTCTTCTTTTACCTTTCAGTTCATCTTTAGTGTGAAATATGTTTCTATATACTCCCTATATTTAGGAATACCCACGAATAAAACAAGTGGTAATATATGGAGAACGTGATGGTTATAACCTTCAAGAAATGATTCTGTAATCTATCTTATCTTTTGAAGATTCACGAGCACTATGGACTGTAGCAGAATCTTGTTGAAAATACCCATATTGTCTCTCATTTTCAAATTCTTGTTATAAAAATTGCGGCAGCATTTGTGTGCAAAACCTCTCTAAATTTACAGTATATAAAAATTAGCCCTATTATTCGCCTTGCAATTACAGTACATAACACTCTGTATTTTTATCGTACAAGGCAACAACTGCGGATTGGCAATACGCGCAAAGCCCTGTACATGACTTACGTCTTCAAGAGGTTGTAAATTTAGGGCTACTACAACTTTGTAAGGTTTCACTTTTAGCAATTTGTAGCTGCATGGGCTGAGCTTTATGGTGTGTATTACAAGAAGTTGAACTTTTATCTCTAATATCATACTTTTTTCTTCCGTTAGACCACATCGTTTCCTGTTAGGAACTTTATCGTTTATCAATCCCATTTCCCCACATTAAAAGAACAACATTTCTTGCACTATCTTTATGTGAAAACAGAACACTAGGGATTATCTCTACACTGCTCTGCAAGATTTCATTTTCACTTGTCATAGGCAAATGCACATAAAGTATACATTTACTTATGACAGGTATTCAGTGTCACATCCACTACAATATGTTTAATTGACACACAATATTAGTCACTTGTACATCAACAGCAGGTATTAAGAGACATTACCACCAAAACATCATACTGTTACTTGAATATTTCGACACAGACACAGCAACAAGACGAGCTGTGCTGCAAGTGTGTCGGTCAAAATATTACTACTAACCCAAATTGTTCCTTGATATTTAACACGGATCTTTGAAGGTATCACAACTGCAGCCAAATCAGAGTTGTTTTAGAGCCTGAAATATGACACTGGCGTCTATATCATATGATGATTATGGTTTAAGGTCGCAAAACATCAAATGTCATTAGCGCCCAAACACACTGAACCTGTGCCAATATTAAAACAAATATATAATCTAGCTACACTAAAAAAACTATGGTGAAAACCAGCGCCATTATTACGGCGTGCAATGAAAATAAAAAAAAACAACAAATAACAGATATCAAGGGCAATAAAGTTCGACAATGTACAAAAGACTATTAATAAACTAGCAATAGCTGAAAAAATAACAATTAAAATGCGTTAAAAAGAAACCGTCACATATAAAAATATAAAAATCACACCTTGCTCCAAAAACCAAAAATACCCATAAAGCTAAGCACTTGCTCCACAGCAACATCATCGTTCGCAATAACGTCCTTAATAGAGGAGGGTAAACCCCGGGAAAGACTAAAAGCAGCTGGATGATGGCATTCAATTAAAATTTGACGCACTGTAAAAGGGTGGTCACAATGTGAACTCGCTGGAGCAGTTTTACCTTTAAAAAACGTGACGTAACTAAAGCGACAATTCCAATCCGCAAATATGCTAAACAACGATGAACTGTGCGAGAATTTAACCAAATAAAAGGGGCAGACTTGCATTCTCCAAGCTTGTTAGTACGGAGCAGATTCCATTCTTCGAGCCAGCGCGAGAGAACGCCAGTAGTATCTATCCCTTCTTAGAGCACTTCCGGTGCTGGAGATTAGACCAGTGATACCACGTGACCACTAGCGGATGTGACTTAAGAAGATACAAACATTTTGGCGGGACTGCGAGGTGGGGGGATCTGCTGTGGGGGTGGGGGGTCTGTTGTGGATGCCTTAAGAAGTGTTAATTCTTTGGGGAAATATGCATATATTTAATTACAACTATGAGTCTTACAGTATTTGTTGCAAAAAAAAATACAGGAAAAATAAGTATTTTCAAATGCAAAACTGTATTGTTTTAAGTAAAAAGTGTATTTATGAAACGAAAAAGTGATAATTGTGTTGGGGAAATATGCATATATTTAAATACTACTATGAGTCCTACAGTATTTGTTGCAAAAAAACACTTAAAAAATAAGTATTTTTAAATGCTAAACCAAATTGATTTAATTAAAAATTGTATTTATTAAACGTTAAAGTGTATCACTGTGTTGGGGAAATAAGCATATATTTAATTACAACCATGAGTCTTACAGTATTTGATGCAAAAAAGACTTGAAAAATAAGTATTTTTAAGTTCAAAGCTGTATTGTTTTAATTACAAACTGTATTTATTAAACGCAAAAGTGTATGCAGCATTATTGGAATGTTCAAACAATTTTTTGGTTAAAAATGCGAAGTGTATTCCTTAATTGCAAGTTTAATGCAATCAACACACAGAATTGCAAAAAAAAAAAAAAAAAAAAAAAGCGAGGTGTATTGTTCAATTGCAAGTTTAAAGCAATCAACACACACAATTGAAAAAAAATGCGAACTGTATTGTTTAATTGCAAGTTTAAAGCATTCAACACAAACACACACACACAATTGCAGCGGGTAATAAAATCGCACCTGGGGCCACAGTTCGAGAACAGGGCATTATATTTAGTTCGTTTCTCAACTGAGCTAAGTTTGTTGGGGGAAAACGTATATTTACAAATTAAATTTTAACCTTCCATAAAAGAAAAAATCGTGAGATGATCGCTAACGTAGTGAAATACGCGTGGACGAGAGGCATAGACTATTAACCCCCGACGACCTCCTTCTCACTAATGACTCTTTATATTTGCAACTAGAGCAGTTATTTTGCTGTAAGAGGTAGGGGGAGAAGGTAGCTAATCCCCGGTGGTCACGTGACCGAAGCCGGCCGCAGTCCCCGTCACTTACTTGCTTTGTTATTATGAGGTACTTTCACAATCTTCGCATACCGCTTTCGTCAGTCAGCCACACAGAGAATTATGTTTGGATTTTTAGGTCGGGCTTTAAACCGTTAACTTTTACACTACGCAAACTTGAAATGCAATTTTTTTGCTAAAACGACAATCAGTTTGTTAAAAATGCAAGTTTAATGGGAAATATGCAATAAAAATATATTTGAAATGCTAACAGTATTGTTTTAATTACAACTTTGACACATAAATTGCGAGTGTATCAATCAATTTGAAATGCAATTTGTTTGCTAAAAAGACAATCAGTATGTTAAAAATGCAAGTTTGATGTAATTAAAGTAATCAACACACACACACAACTGAATAAAAATCCTACCTTATGTTTAGGCCCACGCAGTCCGGAAACCCCCGTCTCTTACTTGCATGGCTGTCACCACACTGCGGTTTGTTGGTCAGATTTTGTTATTGTGAGGTACTTTCACTATCTCCGCATACCGCTTTCGTCAGCCAGGCACACAGAGACTTATGTTTGGATTATAGGTCAGGATTTAAATCGTTAACTTTAGCGCTAGGCCGCCAGCCTGTTTATTCGGACAAGGGCATTATATTAAGTTCGTTTCTCAAGTGGGCTAAGTTTGTTGGGGAAACGTATATTTACAAATTAAAATTTTAACCTTTCCATAAAGAAAAAAAGTCGTGATATCACGCCAAAAGACGAACGCGATGAAGTACACCTGCTTTGGCCCTGACCGTCATAAAGCCCCCTTCATGCTCGGAAGACTAACTGTGTACTGGCCGCTCTTTTATGACATTCAGGTCAGTAATAGGGTAGTGGAAGATGGGGTATGAAATTAACCAACCCGTATTGTCATGGCGCTCACGTGACCGAAGCAAAGATGGTAGAATATCTTTCAATGCGAATAACGAACGTTTAATATTAAAATTCTCACAAAAGTCATTCATCCGCTTTTCTCAAGCACAACGATGTATTTGCATACTTTTTTCTTGATATTTATTTAATATAAATGTGCTGCAACATGTTTATTTTATTAACTGGTAGCTGTTAATACTAAATTGGTTTAGATTACATTATATAATTCATTAATCGATAACAATTATATAATTTTTGCCCTGTTTGTCGGTTCTTGTTAATATTAAATTTGTTTTAGAGAACATTACATGCATTTCATTAATATAAAATGCACGTGCACGATAGTAAATTTTATTTATTCACTGAAAGATTGATAAACAACTGTGCGAAATATTTCATTTTTCTTCACTTCGTAGGAAATGCATGTGTCACAGATAACAATCTCGCATATTCATACCTTACGATAGAGATGACATTTTTAACTTAGCTGCCACATGTTTATTTTATTAACTGGTTGCCGATAATAATAAAATGGTTTAGATTACATTACAATATATAAATTAATTAATAGAAAATATCTGTTCATAGATAACAATTATCATGAACAATATCGCCTTATGATAGAGATTACATTTTTATTTTTATATATAATGCAAAGAAAAAAAGTGTTGGTGTTTTTTACTATTTAAAGGCCGATAAGACAAGGCCTGCATTAAACGATGTTTAATATTATGTTAAAATATTATTATATGTATACTAGCCGGTGCGAAATATTCAATGTCCAGCCTTAACCTATAGTTTGAATTGAAAGAACTGAATCGGAAAGGAATTCCTCTGCAATAGTCGTATTTACATATACATTATTTTCCGAAAATAGATGTTGATTACTGTTATATACTATCAATAATGTCAAAACAATGCTGTAATCATTCAAAAAAATGAAGGAAAGGAAATACGTAAGGCTTGACAAAATGCATATGTGATATAAAAAGTAATATAATATATGTGTGAGCATTATATGTGCATATAAGAGCTGTAGAAAACGTTTCGCTTTACTAAGCAAAATATATTATTCCCTCTATTTGTAAAGGAAGGACACAGACATTGTTACTGCAATAATAGTCGACATTTTGCTAAGAAAACTTTCACAACATATGTCTTTATTGGCTATAAAATCCAAGTGGGCGTGGTGAAGGGTGGGGAGATGTATAAAAAGACCAAACAATGCCGATAATCAGCTACATCTCATAATGGCAAAGCTTAATCTGAAGAGAAAGGACAACGGGCGGAAGATGAACCTTATCGAAGGCTTCACACCACAATAGTTTTCAACGATGCTGCTGCTTTTTCTTCTGGCGGTGAGCCACCGGTAAGGGTTGCCTTGCAAGCTACTTTTGAAATTACAGACCATAAAGAGAGATCGGCTAAAAGGTTTTACTCGGGGTATGTCGATACTGAAATTATAGTTAGTTCAGAGCCCAAAGATACAGATCCTAACCAATAGGTTTCTAGGGTTTTTAACGATTATTTATCGTTTGTTAATGGCAATCTGCTAAAGAACCAGCTAGGTTTCATGGGAATCACGATTCATTATACCAAACATTCTGAGAGGCCATTTAATATGAGTGTCCTCAGGTTCGATCAAGTGAATTCCGAAGTCATTTTGAAATCATTGGAGAAAGTAATGCAGAGTAATAAATAATTTTTGTTAAAGATTATTCGAGGCTCATAGACCTACTGAAAGACCCAGGTGTACAGGTAGTCTTACCTGCTCGCTACACAGGTGCTGTACGTGGCATGTAAGCACTGTGAACAGAATCCTAAATTGAATTGTACCACCAACACAGTCATAGCTGCATATACAACTGCACACTGCACATCATAGATTGGAGCTCTACTACCTTAGGAGATCGGGCGGGCGAGTGTGTTACTTCGACACTGATTCTGTTATAGCTACGTACAGACTGGAGGAATGGATGCCTCCCACGGGACCATTTTTGGGCTGTAGGACTGATGAACAGGAGAAGTACGGTGCAGGTGCATATACTTCCAGATTTGCATTTACAGGCCCAAAAAGCTACACCATAGAAGTCAGGTGTGGGGAAAAGACGCATTCTGTCAGTAAAATTCAAGGCATCTCCCTCAACTCGGGGACTTTGAAGAAAATAAACTCTAATGTAATCATCAACACTGCGCTAAGGGAAAATTCAATGTCGGTAGTGCTTGAAGGCACTCAGATATCCAGGAAACTTCTAGGTTACGTAGTAACCGAGCCTTCAAAGAAAACCTATAGAATGGTGGTTAACAAGCGAGTATAAATTGAAAACTTTAATTCCTACCCGTACGGGTATAAAAGGAGACGTAATTAATCACTTTTACTTCAGTCGTCCTAAATGTGTGCAAACCAACACTTTAAATTTAGTTTTCCGTGTACCATGCTAATTGCAGGTCCTTCGCTGTGTGGTAAATCAACATTTGTTAAACAATTTAATTGGTTATGCAGGTGAAATGTTTGACAAACATTTGAGAAAGGTGTTGTGGTATCATCCACCAGAATATTCTCCTAAATCAAGTCCGTTCTTCGCGATCCATGCAGGTTTACCAGATTTGTAGACTGTTAACCAGGGAGACCTGGTTTTTAGATGATTTAATGTACGAGGCAGATGGGGTAAACGTTGTCAATTTTTTTCAGCAGAGACTCGCATCACAAACGTTTCGGAATTACTTACTTACTCCAAAATGTGTTTCCACAAGGAAAGAAATTTCGAACTATAAGTCTGAATGCAAACTACATTGTCGTGTTTAAAAACAATAGGGATAAAATGTAAATTGACAGGCTTTGTCAACAGATGAAGCCAAAGAACCCTAGGTTTCTGCTAGAAGTATTTGAAAAGGCTGCCGAAAATCCCCACGGTTATCTAGTATTGGATTGCACTCAGTACACGCCTAATCAATACAGGTATCAAACCGGCGTCCTTCCAGGTGAAACGTCTTCTTATTTTATACCCAATTGTTGATCGCATTCTGTAGGTTTTGATGCCCCTTAAATAGGCGAACAATCAACACACTACAGTCATTTTAACATAAGTACATTCAGAATGAGCATTGCCAGACTGAGTAGCTCACTGATTGCGAAACAGCACGCAAACTTGACCGTACTTGCCAAGGCCAAACCCACTTTTGAGACAGAAACTGTTAAAAAGCGCTAGCCCAGAGCCAATAAAAGCCATTTCAGAGTGTATGCTCAACGTGTGCAGAGGGCATGTAATTTGCCTGTAAATTTCTTGAAGCGCTTAAAGAAACATAAAACTTGCTGGAGTAAGTTAATCAACAAATTACTTTCCATAAAGAGCAAGAAAATATTCTTATACAGAGAGGCCACTTTTTACCTGCTTTCCGACTTTCGATATTGGGTTCACTGGGCAGCGCACTCTTGTCAAAATGAAGTATGGTAAGCAAATTATAGTAGCTTCACAGTCAAAAGCTGTCGAAAAACTTCATGTCGTAGACAAATCACTTAAACAATTCATCAGAGAAATGAATAAAGTGCATCATGCACATTTGGCAGCCCCGAGAAATGGCGCTTGATAAAATATAAGTTGGGGAACTATCTCGATCTTATATCACAAGTGAGAGAACCATACCTTGAATCACAAGAAACAGAAGAGCTTGAAGTAAAGAAGGAGGAGCCTCTAAAGGTTTAAAAATAGCCGTAAGTTCTATAACCTTCGCAAACAAGTGTGGGAAAATTATGAACGTATTGAAGAACATTTATTTCAATCCAGAACACTTTGCAGGTTTTGGTAGAGCAGAGAAGCTTCGCAAGGCCACAGGCATACCAAAATCAAAGATCGAGTCCTTTCTTCAGACGCACGATAATTATACATTTCACAGACCAATAAGGAAAATAATTTCCACCAGAAATTATTACGTGGCCAATATGGACGACCTTTGGGAAGCTGATCTAAATGTGATGAACAACGTAAAAGATCACAACAAACCTTACGTTTACATCTTGACGGTGATTGACGTTTTCTCGAAATATGTTTGGGCTATACCGTTAAAATCTAAAGTAGGGACGGAAATTAAACATGCTTTTAAAACTATATTCTCACATCGGAGGCCCAAGGTGCTGCAAACAGATAAAGAAACGGAATTCACCAACAAAACTTTCCAAACATTTTTAACCGATAATGGTGTAAAGTATTACACAACAAAAACAAATGTCTGAGACAACGTTGTAGAGCGTTTCAATACAACCTTAAAGACGAAAATGTGGAAATATTTCACCCATAAAATCACTTGTAGATATTTAGATGTCCTTCCCGCCCTTTTAAACTCGTACAATAGTTCATTTCACAGGTTTATAAACATGGCTCCAAAGGATGTCGATGAAAGCAACATTTTACAGGTATACGAAAATTTTTACGGTCAGAGTGCAGACAAACCGAGTAAAATTAAATTTAATGCGGGAGACTACGTGCGCAATTCAAAACAGAAAATGAAGTTTGCCAAGGGTTACAAGCAAAACTGGACAGATGAAAATGTTCAGATTGACAAGGTGGTACACGGCGACCGTCGTGTATAAATTAAAGGACTTCGGCGATTAAGCCATATATGCCATATTTTACTCCGAGGAGACACAAAAGGTTGCTCTCCCGAAATCATTCAAAATAGACAAAATACTCGACACTAAAAGTCGCGGTCGCAATAAGCAATTACTTGTTAAGTGGAAAGGTTATCCAAACAAGCTTAACTCTTGGGTCCTGGCTTCATCTATCAATTCCATATGATTAGAACAAAACCGTTTTCCCTCACGCTCGTGAGTAATGCCTCTATGGATCATTTCAAAGACAATACATCTTCCAGATTTTCAAACATCTTACCGTAGAGAATAGTGTTGCAAGGAGAATGGGAAGTAGCACTGCAAAAATTTAGGTACCCTGTGAAATTCTATAACGTAACAATCACAATAATCAAATAATTGGAACGATGTACAATATGACCGAACCGGTGACACATTCAAAATTTAACTTACAATTGCCCCATAGTATTGTGCACAACTCTGAAGATTTGGTACACGCCGTTAACTCTGTTATACGCGAAAATTTGCAGGTCGAAGACTTTTTCATTTATAACGAGGGCAAAAATATTGCCAGCATAAACATTAAAGTCACACAACCCAGCCATATTCCCACCAGCAAATATGTAGATTATGTAGAAAATACTGCACCTTCCAGAACTAGGAGAGGTGTGTCGAACCAAACGGTCAGAATAAAACAAATCCTCCGACCCCTAAGTCAATTCCACTTAAACAGCCGATCGTTCCTCCTCCTCCTCCACCGGTCACGCAAAAGAACCTTATACACATACTGGGTTTGTCGCCATCTGTGGCAAGATGGTGGGATTCGAACCATATACGAACGTGGTAGAACAGGAAATTGGCATACAACCTGTAGATCCATATATGGGGGTTCCCTTACGAAATGTTCATTTACTGCAATCTGATAGTACCATGAATGGTGGGCAACACGTTTGTACAGGTCATTGAAAGCGTTTCTGTAGAGTATCAAAAACGTGACAATACATGCATGACTATTGAAAAGTCTTTCACTCCGCTTAACTGGGTACCTATGATGTAACAAGATTTTAAATGCGTGAATATAGATTTAAGAAACGATTACGGTGATTTCTTGTTATTTGTAGACGGACTTTCATCTACTATAGTTCTAACATTTCGCCCGAAATGGAGTTGAACACTGTTCCTAGATATTACCTAAATCAGGCTGGGGGAGCTTTAGAAAATCGAGATTTTCTCTGTATAGGGGTAGGCGTTATCAAATGGGTAGCAGCTTGTTCTCTGCTCTCGGCGGCCTTTTCAGAACCGCGCTGCCATTTTTCAAGAGCGGTGTGAAAGCTGTCGGTAAAGAGGCGCTGAAAATGGGCACGAATGTGCTTACAGACGTTGCAAGTTCGGGGATTTCCCCAAAGAAATCGTTAAAGACTAGACTGAAGGAGGCGGGAACTAATTTTAAGAGGAAAGCTGACATAAAGATAGACTCTACGATAGGCAGTGGCCTATTAAAGCGCAAAGGAAAGGGAAAATAAACAATCAATCTAAGACTAAAAGCCGTGGTAGAAAGGTGATAGACGTGTTTTCATAATGTCTGACGAATCGCTGGTGCACATGAGTTCGGAGCTAGACACCTTCAAAGACTTGCCCGTTCAAATGAACGTGGAAGAGTACCCCTACATATCTCTAAACCCTCAAAATACAGTCCTGAAAATTTCCCCCATAATATTTCATTACTCTGGCAATGCAGACGATTACCTCGACATGACCCATGTAGTACTAGAGCTGTTCGTGCGACTATTCGATGACGGTGGAAACGACTTGAAAGAAGACAAACAGGTCACGTTTGTAAACAATACTCTAAATTCGCTGTTTCAACAGGTAGAAGTGTCACTCAACAATGTCACCGTTTCCATTCCTCAACCAGGCTACCCCTAGAACATACATTGAAACGCTGCTCAGTTATTCGGAGGATGTCATTAACAGCAGACTAGAGTCCACGCTCTGGAAAAAGGACATGGGAAATATGTATGCAACAAATGATGGAATCAAGTGGCGTGGCGAATATACCAAAGGAAGCAAAGTTGTGCAGCTAATGGGAAATCTTTCCAATGCACTCTTTAATCAGGAAAATCTGCCCTTGAACAATGTAACCGTCACCATTAAATTCTCGCCCTCTTCGCCACATTTTCATCTCTTTTCGGCCATAAAGAACTTTAAAGCCTACACCGAGATTCAGTATGCTAGACGTATTTTGAAAGCTGTGAGACCGTCGCCAACCATCAAGCTTGCTCATCAGGCAGTATTAGCAAAGAGTAATGCAAAGATGTCGGGTTTCACGCTCTCAACATTCCAAAAGGGGTTAGTAGTATGACTATCAATGACGTTTTCATAGGTCAAATACCCAGAAGAGTGGTTGTGGCTATGGTCGCTGATCAGGCATACAACGGCAATACAATTTGCAACACTTTAAAATGAACTCTTTTCAACTGTATGTAAACGGTCAGCCTTTTCCCTCATAATTCCTACAGCCCTATTTTTATGCCGGTCACTTTCTCCAATGTTTTCAAACTCTACAGGACAGCCTCGGGGTACACTTTAAGGACGAAGGGCATTCAATTTCAGGACATCAGTATTCACACGGTTATACCATTACGGTATTTGATCTTAAGGCAGATATGAGTGCTAACGAGTCTTACCATTCGGGGCAACGGCACAGCACTGTGTCTATAAGTATAGGCTTTAAGGATCAAACTGCTAGTTATGTCAGAAGTACATCGCACTATAGAAATCGACGCTAACAGGACCATTTTGGTAACATGAACACGTTGCAAATACGCCGGCTTCTGTCTAAATGCTCACCACACTTTTTAGGCGAGTGCGCCTGTGATCAATTGCCTCTGCTAAATTTTCATAATAGACAGCTTCCCATAGCGGTTGTCGTTAACACCGATCATAGCACGAAACCAGGGAAACATTGGGTCTGTATCTTTGTTGCAAAGAACGGCCGGGGGGAAGTTTTCGACAGTTATGGTTTAGAACCTTTTTTGGGGCATATTATAAAAATTTTAAATCGTTGTTGTGGTACAAGATGGACTCATAATACTAGAAGGTTGCAATGCGATGTCAGCATCACCTGTGGCCATTACGTTGTTGCTTACCTATCTCACCGCTTCCGTGGCCTGAAACTCTTTTCACAACTCAGCATAAGTAACTTTAATCACAATGAAAACATAATTCAAAAACCTACAGTCTTGGCGGATGCACACAAACTACACATCAGAGCTGCACATCATTAGAGGTTAGTATCATTTTTTGCATGAATAGACATATATAACACTTGTCACATGTTTAGGTTGCTAATTTCTCCCGGTGTTTTTTTTTTTTCACAACGCGCGCGCCAGTTGCTCCGAGAGAGGCAAGCAGGTAATTCGCATTCATTATCGTGTGTGTGCGTGTGGCTAGTGAAAAGATTATGCTACAGAGGTTATGTTCTTGCTTTCAGTGACATGGACGAGGGACCTCTATCGGATATTTACTTCTTGAACAGCAAGCACTCCAAGTTTGCGGTCGTTGGGTTTTCACCTAAACCTCAACACAAGTTTGTGGTGACAGTGGATGGACGATACGGCGCTGTGGTCCTGGGTTAGACAGAGTGGCAGAAACTTGCTGAGACGATGCCGTCGATACAAAGTTTGACTAATCTAAGAGTGGCAGTTGAGCAATCGACTATCCGTCGTTTTTAAACGTTAATTTGGAGCACTAAATCTGGTCATCAAAGTGGATGGAAGCTGCATATCACTGAGCATGGAGGAATGGAACACGCAAGTGAGCCTACAGCGTATTATTACCGACATCATCTATCACAAGAAGAAGGACGAGATGGAAGTACAAAATCAAATAGCTGCCTTAGCAGTTATTTGCATCACGCAGGGGAGAAAACGAATTTCACCGAGTATACAAGATACATTCGTTGTGCCACATTTAGAGTGTTCCTGGAGATGGAGCATTTTCTAAAAGCACAATTCATCAGAGAAACATGTCACAATAGATTTGATGACGTCACACAAACATGTCTTGAAAAAAAGATCGTTTCCACACAAACAAACATGTTGGTCATAACAACTTTCACCTCCGCACAAACTAGGCCATCTTGATGAAGCCCATCAGTACCAAGAGTTCGGCAGAGCAGTCAACATGATCATCGACGCGTTAAGCCAACAGGCTGCAGTAGCGACCAACACGGAATATATCTCAGTGTTTAAGCTACAACCGAACGTGCCTTACGTCGTGAAAGGAGTCCGGAGCATCTCAACAAAGAAAGATCCCAGAACGCTTGTACATCTCGAGAACGGGCAAGAGGTGTTTCTACCAACCAGATTCAATAATCTTTCTGCAGAACTCATTGACCAGCTCAACTCATTTGACTTTTACATCGTCTACGAGGGCGAGGAGGTTCTCAGAAACGGATACCGGAGGCACATCGTGAACTTTTCACCATCATAACATGGCGTGCCAAATAGACCCGGTGGGAATAGGCAACAATCTACTTGTCAAACTCCTTTTTAAAAACCAAAATCAAGCACAAGCAGCGAGTATCCTGCTTACATCAAACTGCTCTCCACAGAAATTTCATTCTTTGGCGAGGACAAAATTGTCACCGTCAAACTAGTCACCAACAACTCCTACGTCGTGGAAATGCAATGCTTGCCTTCAACACAGGAATACGGCATAGACGCACGCTGCACCGTATACCTCGGAACCTCCCCGGCATTAGACTACAAGGTGACGTAGGCAGGCTCCTTCCACACGGCATCCATCAACAGATTCGTCGTGCCCATGTCCATTCCGTCGGCTCAGGAACACCTCAACAATAACTTTTTCCACATGCTACTCACATACGTCACGACGCCGCACGAGGAGGACGACGACGAAGACAATGATAGTGGTGTGTCTTTTACCAAAAAAAAACATACAATACATATTTTAAAATAATTTTTGCCACCAAAACAGTGACTGACATCTCCAATTTTCTTTTGCAAGTGGTGAACCATATTTTTGAAGATACATATAGTTTTTGTCCGCCATTTTGTTATTAATAAATATGTATCAACCATTTTGTTATTAAACATCACCAATTTTCTCAATTAATAATTGTAATTATATGTATAATTATAAAAACATTAAACATTTCTGTCCCTTCATAGAGCACTCCCGGTAACGGTCACGTGGTAACACTGGCCAACTCTCCAGCACCGGAAGAGCTCTAAGAAGGGATAGATACTACTAACGCCTCTAAGTAAAAATTGCATTAAACCCCCGAGTAAAACCTTGTGAATCGCATGGATATTACTGACCGAGAATGCCAGGGATTTGGTTGATTGACCAACTGTTGAGGCCCGTGTGCGTAGCCGACAGATGGTTGATTGTGACGCATTTTACTAACACGTAATGTACCTCAGAATATTTCATAGCCTCATAGTCATTTTCCAGCAAATGTAACGTTTTCAATAAGACGGAGTAGATTTTTTCACAGATCGACTTTTAAAATATATGATAATGAAAGAAAACTTTGAGCATATTATATATTTATGTGTACAAGTTGCCAGCCCTCAGTACACTTTATCATAATTCCTTCGGTTAAATATCTCCCCTGTGCCCAAGATAATCATGTAAGCTTCCCTAGCAGAGTTCATGAGTTAAATTCTTGGTGGAAGAATAAAAGGGAAAAATATCACACATTACCAAATTGTATAGGATATTAATAGTAACGAATTATTAAAAACAATCTTCATATATTACATATTTTAGTTAAGTGTATTACACTTATAGGTGCCGTAGTTGAGTTCATATTTATATGATTAGATATGTGTTTTCAGTTATCCGCCCAATGACACTATTGAAATGCGACACATACACTAGCACCCGTCACACTCAAACACCATACTCAGAACATAACAAAGAATCTTCTCAATTAAAGAACCGGAACCGAACCCGGTACCCTAAGCAGAGTAGTCAGGTGCTTTACTGGCTGCGTTACGAGGACTGCCGTTAAACAACAATTTCACATAATAATGATTTTGGTTAAACATCTAATAATATATATATATATATATATATATATTCATGGTATACAAAAGAAAATTAAAATTGGCAATCAGAAGGTAGCAAGCACATGCAAGTTCGCATTACTTGAGCTACCGCCTTGTGTCGCAGATATTCTGTAAAAATTAGAACATCTTAGCGCGGTGATTTGGATGCTGAAAACTGAAACGCGCATTCGGATGACCGCCATGGGTGGTCGAGGTCGTTAGGGCGCGGACTCGTGAGCGGGATTCAATTCCCGCTGGGACCGTCCTCCCTGAATGAGGTTTTTTCCAGGTTTTCCTCATCATAAATGACAAATGCCGGGGAGGTACCCTAAACTTGATCTGGAATGCTTCCTTTAAATAATTTTTCCCATTTTATCATTTCATCTTATGTACCATCAGTGTCCACTGTCAGTGACGCCTCAGTAGTTAAAATGGACGTTAATATAAAAAAGCACTCGGGTGGCTCCGCGTTTTAGCCCCATGGGGCCGGTCATCCCGACTTTGGGTTATTTCGTCGTTTCCCCGATCACTTAGAAAAGGGACCGTCACGGATGGCCGAGGTTGTTAATGCGCGGACTCGTGAACGAGGTCTGGAGTTCGATTCCCGCCAAGACCGTCCTTCCTGACTGAGGTTTATTTCTAGGTTTTCCTCAGTCCTCATAAATGGCGTATGCCAGAGAGGAACCTTAAAATTAGGCCTGGAAAGTTTCTTTGCTTTAAAAAAAAAAGCTTTCCCATTTTATGAATTCTTTTCATGTATCATCAGTGTCCACTGCCTGTGGTGCCTCTGTAGTAAAAACTGGCGTTAAACTCTATTCAAAAAAATTGGGAAAATGCTGCTAGGGTGTATCTTTCCGCTCCTCCATTTCATGTAATTTAATTCCGTTGATTCTGTTACAGGGTCGAAAGTGCCAGGCCGAGGTGGGCTGGAGTGCTGATCCTGTGACTTGCCCTGAAGACTGATATGGAAGCCGCTCTTTCGAGGGGCTTGAACCGCATAGATAGAAGCTTTGCCTGGGGTGTTCTACCTGGAAGCAATGTTAGGGATTCATCTACGTCCGTAAATTTTGCACTCCTGATGTCTCCCTCAATTCATCCCTTGAAGTAAAGACAGTGGTACATAAAATCCTAAATATTGTGCAACGCTAAAAATGTTATACTCTTTTTCGGAAGATAATTTGCTCGATAAATTGCTGTTCCATAACATCTCGCCTTTCAAAATGTAAAATAAATGAAAAGCATTGACCGAAAATTCAACTTAACTCAGCATTACGCATATCTAATCAGAATGCGGCCTAGAATGGTTTCCGCTTGCACGCGCTCACAAGGGTATGCCAGCAAACCAAGGAAAATAGAGAGCCCTTGAACTCTGCCCGTTGTTACAATCGGTGAATAAGTTAAACATAGGACCTTGGCAGACTGCCGAGATTACAATGCCAATCTAAAGCTCTACAGGGGAACTATGCTATTACTGGTGGACAAGAAAAACGCCAGTGTGGTAGATCATCCCTGACAAGTTGAAAAAGTGAAATATCTATAGGAATAAGAGATAATAAGATGGCAGTGTGTTCAAACTACAGTTGCTACGAGCAATTCAGGGTCTTCTATCGATAGCATGTTCCACGTGTTGATAAAACCAGTAGAGCCTGTTATTTTCTCCTATTCGCCAAATAAAAAAAGTGCTTGATGCATTTATTTTTCTATTACTCATTATTGTTACTGCTTCTAAATGTCGTCATATGCAGATGTATCACTCGTCCCTAAAATACCTACACGTATCTAATAGTTTAACAAAATTGAACACACAACTGGATTGGTTCCGAAAAGACCATGCAGTAATATAGGAAAAATTGTTTACTTATTAATTTTTCCTAGAGGCAGGTCTTTCCATTTTGGCTAAAAGATATAGGTATTGTTTACTTGGATTATTTTCGATTTTAGAGGTAAAAACTTTTGACAACCGAAAGGTACTCAGGTACGTATTTGTCCGAGCAGGTAATCTAAGCGTGTGAAATGGTTTCGCAGTCTGTTTAACATGACGTAAACCGAGCGAAGTGGCTCATGAGGTAACGCTTGAAAGTCGCATTCGGGGAGATCCCAGGTTCAATTCAATCTTTTTTTTTTTTTTTTTTTTTTTCCCGTGGTTTCCCCATGCCACGTAAGGGAATGTTGGGATGGGTATTTACATTTCACAAATTTAAATTTTCCGTTCTCCCATTTCATTCTGATGGCTCGGTTAAAGAGTCAGTGTGCTTTGGAAGGTTTCTACCCCGAAGTCTAGTATGGAAACGAACCTTCCAACAACTTGGAAAAGGCTCCACAGAGTCGGGGTGTTTTATCTGGAAACATGTTGCAGACCCCTCTGTGTCCGCACTGTCAGCGCCCGTAGATGCTGGCCGCCCTCCTGCAGATTTCCCCATTGGGGCGTAGGCACAAAGGTAGAGCCGTGAGCAAAGCTCAGGTACTTCTGCATCCAATATTGCCCAAACTCTCAGAGGCTGTCTTTGTTTCTACATAGGAAATACTTTTAGCTCAGGCAAATCTGATATGAAACCGACCTCGTCTTCGTACTTAAAAAAGAGGACGATCTCGGCTCGAACATGAAATGTGAAGCTAAAATTAATACAGCGATTTACTTCAAAATGGCAATGAAGACAACAGTCATCTATGTAACACTTTGACTGATATAAAACTTAAAAAGGTACATTAGGATAGAAATAAAATGCATCACACTGTATGGATTGGAGTATTAGGGACAGCATCTAAGGCAACATTCCCTGAGTCACAGCAATTAGATTTAGTCGGTCCTGGTGGCGTAGTGGTAACCATACTTGCCTCCTAAACCCAAGATCGCGGATCGATCCCGGCCAGGACCGAAGGATTTTTTCAGGCGTAAAAATCGTAAGTATGGCTTCCTTCGGAAAGGAAGTAAAGTCATGGGTCCCGTGTCGTATTTACGGCACGACAAAGAACCTCAAGCCTGAAAGAAGAGGCCTCTGAGCAAAATCTGTCGGCCGTTTCACGCCGTGATTTGAATGGAACGCTGATGACCTGAGACATTAAAGATCGTTCATAAATAAACAAATCAACGGAATAAAAAGGAACCTCAAGCATGAAAGAAGGGGCCTCTGAGCAAAATTTATCAGCCGTTTCATGCCCTGAATTAAATGGGACGATGATGAGCTGAGATGTTAAAGAGCGTCCGCAAATAAAGCTAATAAACAAAATAACCCATTTCTTCCATCTTAAGCCATCGTTTCCCTGTTGCAGCTTTCAACATAATTTCATAGAGAGCTTTCCACTCTCATTTTATATTAGTGCTTAATGCACATTGACATAATATTGTTTTATTTTTAGTACACTCTTTTGCTGCATCATATGTATTGGATGCTTGTGTTAATTTCATAATATTTTCTTCTTTTTTTGTCTATTTTATCTTTGCAATTATTTGATATATTCAGTTTAGAAATAACAATTAAATTATAGGAATTGATGTCGTAGCCTCTACATATGCGTGTATCACTCACATGAGGTAATAATTTGCTGTTGGAAAGAATGTAATTAATAATAGATTTTGAGTCCCTTACTGTCCTTGTGACAAAAAATATTATTTTCATTTCGTTGGATACCAGAAAAATTTTCTTTCAATGTTTTTTCACCGCTGTTTCCAATTAGTTTTTCTACTGTGTTTCGTGCAACACGAACATAGAAATTCCGAGTTATTGTTAAAAAATTGTTTTTAACAATAGCTGGTATCTACGTGCTTTTGCAGACCCTCATAAAAGCCTATGCACTCTTCTCCCTTCTTTGGTGCATAAACAAATAATGCTGTCAAATGCCTTCTTGATGTTTTAAAGCGTACATTCATTATCACGAAAATATAGCTGCTGTGAATTTTATTTTGTAATTATCTCTTTAACAGGACAGCCACTCCGGATAAGGTTCTTTTATTTTGGGAGCACCACTATGGAGCGTATTAGTCTTTAAATTCCTCGGTACCTCTCAACTTAAAAAATATAATTTAGAAAGCATTTATTTTTTACAGAATCCACGTAACCTCTGACTGCCTGAAACATTGCTAGATAAGCGCCTCTACAAAGTTGTTACGGAAAAGTCCTGCTCAAGGTGAAATCCTTCCCTTCTTAGAAAAATGTTTTATCATCCATCGTCACCGCCGTCCTTACAACTACGAGGGCGAATTAATAATAAGTCTTGTGAAAACGCAGTAAATAACATTTCTTTTGCAAAAACAAATTTTATTTCTCAACATAATCTGCTTTGAACTAAATATATTTGGTCCAAGGGGTTTCCAATTTTTGTATTCACTCAAAAAAAAAAAAAAAAAAAAAAAAGCTTTCCAACTGTGCATAGTGCTCATTTAAGTGCAGATAACCTCTCATTCGATGACAGTTTTTTCCCAATTCAATTTTGGAGTTTAGGAAAGAGAAAAAAGTTACATGGGGCTAAATATAAAGAATATGGTGGATGGGGAACTATTATGAAGCTCAGTTCGTGCAATATTGCCATCGCAAGGGTCGATGTGTGAGCAGGCGCACTGTCCTGGTGGAAGAGTACATTTTTGCGTGGTAATTTTGATCATTTCTCCTTCTACTCACCATGAAACGGTTCAACAAGCTGCGTAATAACATCCAGTCGCCGGTTTACCCTTCTCACATAGCGAATCCCAAAAAAAATTTTTGTTAGCACTTTTCCCACTGATAAAATGGTTTCAGCTTTATTCCGTGCGCTTTCATCTTCGTTAACCCGCTGTTTTAACTGCCGTTTTGTCTCCGGGATGTAGTGGCAAGTTTTGTCTACAGTCACAAAACGACGCCTAAATACATTCGGACTATGCTGCAATTTGTACGTACATAATTTTGAAATGTCTTTCCTAGTGTATTTTTAGTCTGGAGTCAATAAACACGTCACCCATCAGGCACTCAGCTTCTTCATATGCAGAACTTCATATAGGATATTATATATCCGTTCATATGAGGTGCATACAATCTCAGCAATCTCTTTAATCTTAATGCGACGGTCTTCTATATCTACTACACCAAAGCTTTTATCGATCATAAGAAACCTCAATTGGGCGTTCGGAACTTGCAGCATCTGCAGTGTTCGTGGGGCTAGTTTAAAAGTATTTATCCAGTAATAAACGGTCTTGAGTGCCAACGCAGCATCCCCATGAACTTCCTTCTGATTAGTTTGTATTTCGCCCGCAGTACTCTTTTTTCAATAAAAATGTTTTATTATTGCTCGATAATCGTCTTTATCCATTTCTATGAAAAGTGTTTACCGATTACTGAAGATAACTGCCAACAAAAAATTGAGCGTTGCATCTATTTGAAAATTTGAACAATGTCGTGACAAGATCACGCTTATCAACAGTCACGTCGCTTATCAAAAAGTCTCCATATTTAGTTGAAATTTATCAAACTTATTAATACGCCCTCGTATAGTCTTAAACAACCTTTACAGTCAAAACAAAGGCTTTTAAGTCATATTTTCCCGGCATTTTAACATTATCATTAACATTAGGTGAATATGTTTTTGATTAAATATGATTAAGTAATAGGACAAATTAATCATTTACATCAAGAGGGAATTGTTTGATGTAATATAAGCTTTGGAGAGATGTTGATTGAGCGGGCAGATTTCAGATGGGCCAGCTCTTTGTCTGTTTCCTGTTCCTTTTTATATTTCCCGCTGATGTGTGTTGAAATACCGTAGATGCCTCGTCTATGCTGATATCCGGCCGCTATGGAAGTGGTGTTCCTCTCAGAGATTCTGCAAATTGTGTTGAGCTTTTCTGGAGTTAATCACAGGGGAGGAAAAGACACTGGATATGACATTTTCAAATAATAGAGTTGTTGCACAGTTCAAAGAGTTTATTTTAACAGTCACTTGTATTCCGGACACTTCTAGATCACTTGCAAGGAAATGAACAAGAGATTACTGCGATTTTCTCTTATCGGTCATACACCGTAAAATTCTGATAACCTTTCTTATGACGCAAGTCACACATTCAGCTTATTATTACTATGTGAAATTCAGCGAGACCTCACACTGCTTCTTACCAAATCGGTTCCTATTAAAATGTTTCTAACAAACCGTTCCGAACAACTCTCTCCCCCCAATTGCATCTACCAAACTGAACTGAACTGCTCGATTGCGTCTACAAAACAGAGCTGCCCTCCAAATGCCTCCAAATTGGGCTTTTTATGATTTCTTTTACGCAACATTATGCAAGAATTCAAATTTTAGGATATTCTAGACGATTACTAAATGTTATTTTCTGATTGGTTTAACCTTTTGTTGATAAAGGATTCTCGAAGCGAGAATAGAAAACTCCACTCCTTACTGGCTGAAATTATTCCTTTCTTCCCTGCATTGGATAAGTTATACCGCGAGATTTCTCTTTTTTAAGGGTCGCTTTCCCGTCTTTAATACACATATTCTATCTTTGCCTCTTGTTCGCTTCATAAAATAATACAATTAAAAGACAGATATTAACAAATGATAAAATCGTAAAACGTTATAATTACATTTTAATAACTCTACATAAGTCGAACCTGGATCTCCCGCTACATATACACACATATATATTTCTTACGGATTTTTGCGACATTCACCCTGTTTGGTGTGTAGCACCAAAATTGATTCTATTTCATGTTGCAACTATACCATTTGGTGTATCCTACCGTTCTACGCACAAGGTTTATCACGTTGACTGATAGCTTTTTAAAGTTTTTTTTTTTTCCATTACTATCACGCGACGTGCTTTTGTCTTATGGTCAGTGTATACATCCACTAAATAATTCCCGAACACGCATCACTGACCACTTTTGCTAGAAGCGATGGGGAGCTATTGATAGCAACAAAAGCATGGACAATCGACAATCATGACGCAAAATGGAGGGTTCTTTAAATGTAAAAGCTTCGCAGCATTAAGAAATATTTTATAGGAAAATGTGGGAAATTACGGACTAATTCTAATTTTAGAACACTATCAATTACGCAGATGAAGTTGTTACATTTTGTACTTTTCTCTAATATACATCTTAGTATATTATAATTTATAATCTTAAATTTTCTATGATGCACAATGATGTTGCAAGTGTTAAAAAATAAAAAATGCATCTCTTCTTCTCTATCTCTAGTGTTGAAGCTATAAAACTACTGGTCATGACACTATTTTCTTATGCTCATGCCTAAATTAAGGGCCAACCAAGAGCTATGAAATGATGAACGTATTGGAAGCCTGGTAACAAGGAGCGAAGCATAACACAATTTGTATTTCATCTATATAGTCCATGAACAAATATCTAATTTGACTTGGTTTAGTTACTATTACTTTAAGCGAAAAGACATATATTTCGGTTAAAAATGGTGACTAATTACAGAAAGATACAAAAAGTATTTTATATCTTTTTCTGGAAAAAAAAATAATAAATTACTCACCTTTGAAACGTAGATAGATATAAATGTCTTTTCAGCATGTTTACATAAGGAAGAGAAGGAAACGAAGAAAACTGTGCATTTAATTATTCTTTAATTATTCCTTACCTAGATAACCGTTGCAGAAATGGCAGCATATGTATGAAGTCTAACCAATTGTAGAATTAACATTGAAATTAGAAGCTTTTTTTTTAAACAGGAAATTACTACGCTGTTATACCAATCCTTATTTTCCATCAGTAAAAATGCCTAGATAAAAATAAGCGTGTACCGCATCTCAACCACATAAACAGTTGATTAATTTTTATATTAATTAGCCTGCTTTGCGCGTTTCTTGAATCTCTCAGAAAGTTTTTCCTGTACTTGCTGCTGCACATATAAAGCTTAAATAATTATAATTTCACAAACTTCATTGATAAACATTTAATATTTATTATTAAATACATACATACAAAAATACTGACCGAAAGGTTACGATGCATTGCTATTTTAGAATCAATTCATTTACAGAACCTCACTAGCGGACGTACATTTTTATACATAAGCTACAAATAGAACAGTAGGTTTTGAAAGGAAGACCACTAATTAGAGGAAACATTCAAAAACAGAAAAATAGCACAAAAATAAAGAGAGGACTTTAAACTCAACTTCTCTTAATTTGGAAGTTGTATATTTTTGAAGCTATAAATCATTGTATGGCTTCAATTTATTATTTATGAATGATGGGACAAATCATATGTAAACGCATTCTTTTACCATGTTTATTCAAGCAACAGACGGCTTAAAGGTACGCCTTTACATATTTCGAAAAAATATTTTTTTTAAATATGCAAATCCCATTTGTAGCTTAAAAATTAAAACCTTATATTACGTCTTGTATAGCCTATTTACCGCAAATTCAGTTATAAAATGTTTTCACCCAAATTAGGTATGATAGAAAAACACACAGAAAAGTATTTTGGGAATATAACTCTTTAGTTTCTCAGAGGTTTTAATAACTATAAAAGTTCGATTACGTTATTCTCATAGATTAAGTGTTTATCCAGAAGTTCAAAATTCTTATTCAAGTGTGTTGTACTCAATATTTAAACAATGAAATCTTCCGTCAATGATCAAAATCACATTAAACTTTCAGACAAATTACAAGCGAGGAGTTTGTGTGGGTTGAAGACGAAGGGATAATGACTTGATTACAATATGGAAATTAGCCCTTTGTGTGGAGTAATGATGAAAGATAACCGCTGTATACTAGAATGTAAGGACACGAAGTTAAGGAGGCAACAAACCTGACTAAAGCAGTGAATTACTTTATAAAGAGATATTATTATGAACGGATTTAAATATCAAAAGCGACAATTAGACTGTGATCAGGGTTTAGGTAGACAGACTAATGGAAACCGTATAAGAAAATCCGGAAAAGATAATTGCGAATATAATGCATTAAATGATACGTTTCATATAAGGAGATAGGTGAACCACCGAATTATAGAATACTGGGGCTTTAGATTTTTTTTTTTTTTTTTAATTTTATTTTATAGACGCTCTTTAACATCTCAGGTCATCAGGTACCATTCAATTTAAGGCGTGAAACGGCCGACACATTTTGCTCATAGGCCTTTTCTTTCAGTCTTGAGGTTCTTTTTCGTGCCTTAAATGTACGACAAGGGACCCACGGCTTTACTGCTCTTTCGAAGGAAGCCATACTTAGGATTTTTACGCCCGAAAAAATCCATCGGTCCTGGCCGGGTTTGAACCCGCGATCTTGAGTTTAGCAGGCAAATATGGCTACCACTACACCACCAGGACCGACTACTTCAGAAATAGAATACAAGCAACTAGTATAAATAGCAGTTAAAATATTGAAATATTGTAAATTTATTGTATGTATTTATTTTTTAATAAATGTGAAATATCAGATAAAATAATGAATATGAAACAACATATAATTCCATTTTAGTGTATTATAGCCTGTAGTCACCTTGCCAGAATTCGGCTATTTTCATCGTTAAGCTTCTCTCTCTGGTGTACCTGTGTTTAGTCATATCTTACAGTAGTTAAATTATGATCATATATATGCTGGAATACCCATTTAAATTGTTACGTAAATGAATAAATAATGATTTCAACGAATCATTGTACTGCCCTTATTCGCTACGTTGTACACAATAATCTTATGCAAAACACTGTTGCCCTTTTAAAAATCGTTAATAACATTTTGGTACTGCTCCGAGAAACCGCAAATGGTAACAGGATGGAATGCAATATACTATGATTGCGCGATACAGCTCGCGTAACGTGTATTGTTGTGAACGTGATTGGAAAGAAAACCGATCTGCGACTTCCTGTTAAGGGATAAAAATACCGCATTCTTTCTTGAATTGTTAATCTTTGGACAGGATCCATAGGGTCTCTTTTTAGGTGAATATATAAGGTATAACAAATGAGGAGCTATTGGTACAATCCCTGTATCACGTTTCATCAGAATTGGTTAGAGCAGTTAAACCCTTCTCTTACAGTCATAGCCGGGAGCGTGGTAGGAGCCAAAAATAGTTAATAAGGAAGAAGCACGTATGTGGTGTGGCTGTAGAACGCAACGCAAGAAACAGCTAGTGCCTGTAGGTGGAAGTTCATTTAAGATCTGCTGCTCAACAGGCTGGTTTGCTTAATACTGCATTTGCGTCGCTACTCTCACAGATCCGAGGACCGTGTTGTGTTAAATTTTATGTTATATATCGTATCAGTAATTGCGATTTATATTCGAATATTCATCTTTGACTTTAAGGAAAAAAATTTAAAAAAAAGTAAATAACTATCTTGACGCATGCAACCTGACATTATACCAACTTGTGACATGCCAGCAGTTGGGGGAAAACCTTGGGTAGAGCATTCAATAAGTTATCTTGATACAAACTTAAGCACTCACAACTTGTGGCTGGTTAAGACCTACGCGCTAACCAGCTATGCTACGGGGGTATGAACTCGGTCGAGGTCAGCAGAACTATTCGGTTCAGGTAATACAAAACGCGTATTTCTACAGGTGAGGAAAAAGTTAGCCATTAGTAATTTAACGCCTCATATCGACTGTAAAACTCTTCTAGAGGATGAAAATTAAATTAAATAATTACTACACCATAGAGCCGACAGCTCGAGGAACGTGTGGTATTCACCATTATAACAACTCACTAATTACGAATATCAAAGGAATATAATGGAAGCAACGCTCAAGGGCGTTGGCTGATGATTCGTAGACATTCATGACAAACAATTTTCCAACATCAAAGTGTCTTAAATAGAATAGTTTTCGCGTTGTTGACCTTTTAACCAACTCTTGTATAGATACTGCATTTTATAAATGTAATAATCCAATTACATAATTTATAATATATTACATAATTTTATCTTCTACATTTATTAAGGCGGCTTTGAAATTAGGCCATAGAGCAATTAGGGATAATACATTACATACTATTAACTGATTCTAAGATATATTTGCACAAGTAACTAAGTTTGCGACCCTGGAACAATATCAGGCAGAAATAAAATTGATAACAGCTGATCCCATCATTGACATGCTTCTTTCAACTCGAGGAAATTATATATTTAAACAGAAATTTATAGACAAAGAAAATATATTAATAATGTAAAAAATTATTTGCAATTTTTCTCGGTGTATATTTTTTCAAAGATTTAATTGACATATTAAATTAAAGTTTCTTAATTATAATTATTGAGAGTTTTCAGTTCTCTTCCGTAAATTATTAAAAATGTATACACTTTAATACCACTTTTAAATACAACAAATTAAATTTCATTCCCTCTAATACTTTTCGCTTTATTAATGAGAAAAGTGCTTCTGGTCGATATCGACGTGACGTGGCTCAGACTTTCATAAATAGTTTGTCATTTGGGGTAGGCATACGATTCTTTCTTTTTGTATAAAATTTACAAAATTTACAAATTTACAAATTTACAAAAATTTAAAATTTACTTGAAAATTTACAAATGTTCAATGTGTTCATTTTCTGTTACTTTGCAGTGTAGACTGTTGACACTACAGGAAATGGGGTGGGGCTCCATCTTGTGCTCATGCAGCTGCGGAAGTGTCGCGGAAATTGGTATCGGATCTGCTTGATAAAATGTGTTGACTTAGTGGTCACATTGCTGTATCTGTCACCCTGTGGCACACCACATATGATACTGAATGATGCCTGCATGAAGCAAACAAAGAGCGCTCTATACCTAACAGAGTGCCTATAGTAATCACACGTGTACTCCCCCCCATGCATAAAACCCTAGTATTTTTATTGATAATCTCTGTAATCGAAGTCATGGATTATGACTGTACACTGAGCCTGCTAGAAGTACACAAATATTTAACGAGACACAGAACGCACGTGTTATCTAATGGATTACTTTGAGAAAACGACTGAATGACCTGAAAGTTTAGAGATGGTTCATTAAAAGTAAATTCATTACACTGTTGTGCTATTAAATGAAGAAAGGGAATATACAGAGAGTAGGAAAATAAATCAACATTGCACAACTTCTTGCCAAAATTTTTTTTACGAAAATAAAAGGAAGGAAAACAAAACAACATTACGTTGTCTTTAAGAAGAAGAAAAAGTCCACGCAACAAAACCTATGATTCAACGATGGAAATATTCTCGGCTGAGATGTTCCACCTACGTGTACTTCCTCAGCTTCTCATGAAGGACAACTGGACCAGTGGCGGATCACTTGCATTCTCTCTGACGTCAAAGTAATAGATATGCGACAAGGCAGATCAGCTTTTTACAGTGGTTCCATTTACGTCTCCGTCTGGAATTGTGTCGCGTGTGAATGGTCCGTTGCCCCGTTGTTGTTGTTGTTCCCCCCCTCCCGAAAATTGCTGATCAAACAGACAACGGATTGTCACTTTTACTTTTAGTAGATATTCAATGGTCAAGGGACCTAAGAAGTTGCTTTGTGTAATACGATCTAAATTATATTTACTGCTAGCTGCATGGGCTTATATCTTACAAATCGCCACGGTTGGACGAGGTCGAGAGCGGGAGGTCTGGGATTCTATCCCCGCCAGGACCGTTCCCCCTGACTGATTTTTTTTATAGGTTTTCCTTTATCCTAATAAATGACAAATGCCGGTGAGGTACCCTAAATTTAGGCCTGCAACGATTCAAAAATCCGCAATTTATAATTTTATCCCATGCATCATCAATGTCCAGTGTTAGTAGTACAACCGGGTCTTACACATTGTCAAAAATAAAAACGTCTTACAAAATAAACTGTTAGAAGAACGCGTGAGGATTACTTAAAAATTGTTAAAAAAAACAACTCTTTATTATTTATAATAAACAGACAAAAATATAAAATACAAAAGTTATAAATATACTGTGTTCACGACAGGGCTTGTTGGATCCTGATGAGGGAATTAAAGTTGGTAGCTATGCCTGGCAAGTTGGTTAGGTCCTTCTTTTGTTTTAATCTGTGCTTATGTGCAATATACTTGGAAAAAAGTAAAATAAACTTTGGAAACTGCAATAAGGGGTGTTAGCGAGAACTCAAAATTGTGTCATATTTTTCTGTTTGGCGCCCAAAACATAAATAAATAAACTGTATATTTAATTGTGATAAGACACGACGTCTCCCACTTCTTCCCGTATGTTAGAGACAAAAAGTGATACGTCGTAAAGCTAAATTTCCGCATATGCTAAAACAGCTCTTTGATTCAGATTGGTAGAGCACTGTAATCAGGAATTTTGTTTTTCATGTGTCATAAGGTTAAAACTAGGTAGCCTGTACAAATTTTATGGTCACCTGCGCTTTTTGTATCGTGTTAGACGATATCCGTATACATTTTTGTTCCAAGAGTTTAGCAAAGTATAAGGAACGTAGGCGTAGGCTTACAGCGCGGAATGAAACTGATACAATAATGTTATGAAGTAATCTATAAATAAAAGGTAATTCTCTAATAACATTTTGCTATTGATGGGTTGTTTGATCGGAAAAAAACAATTAATGCATTGTTTTATGTTCTGATATATGTTAATTTGTCGGAATTAACACTTTTCCATCAAAATAAAAATAAATAAACAAAAAAAATGTTATTTGCCATTTTCTCATTACTCGAAGCAATTTGAAGTAAATTCATTTGAAATGTTTAATATAAATCACTGGCTTCCCGAAATACATTTGGCACCAATGTTCTTAATATAATAATAATAATAATAATAATAATAGTTATGAACTTGTTTTCGCAGTAATGCTACGCAAACACATACTGAGTATCTGCAATGAGTGCACTCTAAATGTATAAGTTAGCCATACAGTATACTAAGCAGCGTTGCCATATGTTTCGAGATTATATTTATTTTTCTCCAAAACTTAAGAGATAGACAAAAGTATATTTTGACTATTTTTACCCTTATTAAGCTCTATTACCAGTTTTATTTATGCTCTAAGTTTCCTTCCACCGCATATATTTATAATAAAATTACTGATATTTACTAATTACAATATTAGCGACATTGTTATCGCACTGCTACTTAGAAAATATCGCAATTTAAATAACTTTAGGCAAAACACACAACTTTCTTTTTAATACAGTAAAGCCAACTTGAATAAGCAGCACTATGCAACGCGATTTTGAAATTTTATCGATGCTGACCTATGATTTTTTATGGTAGAAGTGAATGATAAACATTAGCAAAAATAATAATAACAATAGGCAAAAATCTATTTGTATCTAAAATACAGAATAAAGTAAAGAACATTAATACATTAATAGAGAATGGAAGAGTTTTAATTATAATGAACAACTAAAGAATAGAAATTTACGTGCACTTAAAGAGTTTTAAACCGCTGCTTAGAGTCACGATGCAAGTACAAATAGACATCTTTAACGAGAATACAATGGTACTTTTTAGACACATCCTTAGCGGCGTATGTTATTTTCTGAGCGAGCTAGAACTAAGTAATGCTATTAAAACTCTGGTATGGCTTTGCAAAACTGCATACTTTCACTTTCCACGTAAAATCTACGGACCATTATACGAATAGAATTTGAAAATGCAGCCTTGAGAACGTCGCGTTCGTAAACTTGCAGTACAAATTTCCGTAACAACAATAAGCAAATATGAAAGCAGGAATTAATTTCAATTATCTTGCCGTACATATTCTAAATCAGAACTATTTTTGCTGGGAGTCAAAATAATCGTGATAGTTTTTGCAGTGTCAGGTACATTCTATCTGCAAATTCTAAAGATTAGCATTTGGACACATACGACTAAAGAAAAAGCAAATAAAAACGTGAAAATGCCATCTAAGATCAACACAAATGTTAAAACCTTCTAAAACAAAATCCGTTATGTTTGCGGATTTTAAACTGTACTCCGTGGATCCCCGGAGATTTGCGAGTCTCTACCAGGGGATCCATGAAGCATACAGTGCTGTAAACAGCATTTATTCTTGAATGCATATACACAAAAATTAAATTATGAGAAAAGAAAGAAGATACAAATTTGCCAATTTATATTTATTGAGTTAAACTAAATTAGAATCAAATTGAAAGCGACTATTTGTTTCGCAAGAAGCTTTAAAATAGATAAGCCAAAAATATGCACCAGGCAGAGAACTCATAAGTTCACTATTTGACAAATCAAAAATTAGTTGTCTCTTGAACGCAAAATTCTTCTAAATCCTACTAGTTACAGTGCGAAATTCACACGGTATCCAGTAGGGTGACCCTTAGCTGTAGGTAATTTTCCTAAAGTTAAATTTTGTTTGCTCCCACCCCATTATCTTGTTCCAATAAAAATAAAAAAATAAAAGAGATCTGTACAAATTTTCAGCTCAATCGGACAACTACAAGGTGACCATCATCGAGGATGAAATTTTAGCACGGAAAGTAAAATTTTCTAATATTATTAAATAAGTATATTATTATTATTGTTATTATTATTATTATTATTATTATTATTATTATATGTGCTTCATGTTCTAATATTGTAATTAAAGTTGGTGTTGTATTTTATTAATGATTTATAAATTATGGTTTCAGAACTATTGTTTGTGCTGCTGCCCAAATGCCCATGTTGGTGGAAAGTGACTTTCATTACGTGTTTTTCCTAGTTCCGTAAAATGGTATCAACTTCTTCACGTAGTTTTTCACACAAGTTAAGAAACAATTTTATGTCTCTCTTGTTGGCTACATCTCCAATCAAATCTTCGCAGCCAAATTACCTTCGAACCAGTAGTTTTAAGCGTTTTTTTTTTTCTATAGTGTAAAAGATATAGATTTTACTACAAAGGAAAGTGCAGCACTGGTGATTCAAAAAGTTTCCCTTATTTGTCAAAAAGCTCGAATTCCTACTACAAGAACTGACCACTTCATTGATAAGTTATTTAAACTCTATGAGGAATGGAAAGGTTTAGAAAACATTTGACTGGATCTGCAAGTAAGGTAAAAGAATAAAAAAGAGGAGAGATCTTTTGTGAAAATTATAACCAATCTCTTTGTCAGATAGCATTCAGATATTCTAGGACAGTTAAAAATCAAGAGGATAAGAGTTTTTTAATGCTTTAGCGCCAAAAAGAACGACCAGGATGCATGATTGGTATAGATCAACCACTAAAACTTAGGGAAGAAGGAGCACGGAAGCGTATTGCGATGGAAACTGCCAGGGAAAAAAGACTTATGAAGAAATGGAACACATCCAGCAGGCATCACTTGGAAAATAGTTTCGAAAGTGATACTTTGCCAGTATCAAAAGAACATCCAAAATAGATTCTGGGCAGTATGCTTTTTAAAGCTTTTAAATTAAAAAATTAATAAGTCAATGAAAAGGAGAACACGGTGTCATACCTTAAATCATATATGTGTAGAAACAGGATGCACACTATTCTTTGATCCATCCATATCTAACAGATTTGGGCACGCCGCCATTGCTACTACATCGCGGGCTTACAAGGAAAAAACACTAATTCCAAAAACGCAATTTTAAGATAAATGGAAATTAAGTTTGAATCCTTCTGAAAAATAAGATTTTGCTCCAAAACTATATGTTTCTTTTATTACATAATATATGCTTTAACCTATAATACCTGATTATTTATGGCTATAAATATTAACTGAATTACCGAAATGCACCACATGATATTTACCACTTGGGATAATGGCCATCCATGGCACTATCCTCCATTACAAGAAGAACAACTTCTTTATGGATCAGTGATGACCTTGAAGCATCTCGAATGTACAGATAGTTCGAAAGTAGAATAAAACATACAGACAAAAAGCAATAAATGCACCTTATTATTTTTCCCGGCGTATTATTTAAAACGGTCTTAATATTTGTGAAAATTTAATTGTAAGGAACTACCAGAGCTAGGACATAAGCAGAGGAAATAATTAACTTGTTACCATTAATAACACATATTTTGCAATGTTGGACATAGTGTACCCTTTTTGTAGGTCCATGATATATTCTTTAGCAATTATTTCATTTATTACTGCCTTTAAAGCCAAACCAAATTTCAGAACATAAAGGTCCTAGAAATCTACACCCGCTCCAAAAATTAGTACATTTACACTAATCGTGTTCGAAATCTTTGACAACCATAGAAACCATTTAAGAGTAGTACCAACAGCAAGTTGAACTTTACATTAAGCTTTTCGATAATATGATTAAAACAAACATGCAAAAATAATATTAGTCCATAGGCTTTCCCTCCGCTTTGGCATATATTCCGTTTCATGCTAAATAAATTATACTAAAACATTTCTCTCCCTTGAGAGCAAAGTATTTATTCCTAACGTATAAACGCAATTTCATTTAATGAAACACTCTGACGGAATTTGTATACATATAGTAAAACACTAGAAAATATTTAATGTCATTTAATAAAATAAACTTGAAGAGTATATAGAGATGTTCGTCATTTCATCCCTCTTTGTAGCAATGCTCATCGCAAGTTCTGCTCCCAGAAAACCCTTTCGTAGCTGAAAACCCGATCTAACAAATGTGCTTACGTTTTGCAGATATCTTTATCTTAAGTATTTCTCAGCCTATGGAGAACCCCTAACACAAAACATTATTTTCCTCCTAAATCAAAATAGTATATCTGCTCAGGGTTTTATAATTCTTTTTAAGGGTTCTTTATGCAAGGTCTAGGCGCTTCACAATTAGGCGTAGCCGTCATGCATGTCTTTGTAGATCTGTTTTCGCACTAATGGAGTCGATCCTGGTGATCTAGTGGTAATTGACTCATATGCTTAAGATCGCGGGTTCAATTCTGGTCGATGAATGTTTTCGATCGTAAAATTCCTAAATATGACTTCCTTCGAAGGGGAAGTACAGCTGCCGTGGATTCCGTACCTTAGATTACGGTACATAAAAGAACCTCAAGCCTGAAAGAAAAGGCCTCTGAGCAAAATTTATTGTCCGTTTCACGCCTTGAATTGAATGGGCCGCTTATAAGTTGAGATGTTAAAAAGCATCCGTAAATAAAGCAAAAGAAATAGATAAAAAAAATAAATCCTCATAGTGTTGTCCAGATTGAGGTTGATTTTTAAATAGTGTTTAACGCCCGATTTTATTACAGAGGCACCAAGACGGTATTGAGGTTGATGATTTTCCTGCGTTTATAGTTAATGAAATCAGAGTAAAAGAATAAAAGTTTTTAGAATTGACAGAGAAATATTAGTTTCTATGGTGTAAGCTTAATAAAAACGTTAGCAAAAATTTGCTAGAACAGAATATTTAAGATGCAAGAGTTCACAGCCGAGGCTTATGGCTAACGGTAGATAGTAAATGCACTTGAGAGTGTGTAGCTATATGTTTCAATTTAAAATAATATTTAACAATTCTTTAATAAAATATTGATATCCGGAATGTCTATTTTCTCTAAGCATTTAATAATATATGTTGCACGCTACAAAAACTTACGGACAAGTCCTAAAAACAAAGAAGATATATATTTACTACTCCATAAGAAATAGATAAAATTGGAAGTTTTTATTTAAAGCATGGTTTAAAATAAAGTAATAAACAGCTCCAGGATTTGAAAAATAATATGCATCCAAGTCAAAAACATGGCTACAACAGTAATGTAATTTTTTAAGGAAGAAAATGAAAGCCCTGGTGGAAACTATCAGGGAATTAGTATATTAATATTGCCTACAAATTTTTGTTAATATTATTATTATAAATAATATCAGATAATTTATTTTAAAATATATACAGAAGCTCAAATATAAAAAATAAATTATGGGAAAAACTATGTATTTTATACTCCGGCTTAACACAATGGTGTAGTCTATTATCTATTACACTCCAGGAATACAAAAGTTAAAAATTAACCACTATGCAATGACCGTATGATAATAGATAAAAGCGAACACATTCTGCAGACAGCTGTATATGAATTAAGCATTATATAAAAAAGTATAATTTTATTACATGTCACAAATCGAAAAATTACTGGAAAAAATGAAATGAGAATTAATATTATTGCCAAAAAATAATATAACATCACATATCTGACTTGGATGTCAGTTTAAAAAACTGAGATTTAAGTAATACCACATCAGTACTTAACCAAATTTGCGGAACTATCGAAAAGGACAGAGGGACAAAGCAAGCACTAAAATTCAATTAACATTTAAAAAATAAAATGTTGGCCATAAGCAGGTGTGTATATATGTAAAAAATAATTCATGGGAGACATGGACAAACAAAGACTGTAGAAATTAGATTATTAAAAAAGGCAACAAAAGTAAGATTATAAATTTGAATTTAAGAAATACATTAAAAAGCTACGTCTTAATGACATGGCAAACAAGCTAAGAAAAATGACACGATAATATTATGAAGATGAACTTAAAAATATATTTTGAAATTGACAAAAGGAGCTAGAACTGTGGAACGCCCAGGAAACAGATGGAACCAAATGGACAGAAATAGCATTACAATACCTAATATGTGAAGAATAAGAAGAAAAATATCAAGTAGCTGCGTTATTGGATTATATTCTTCCTGTGCTACAAGTAGTTTACAGAACTCAAACCAATTGTATACTGCTATTACGTTTAATATGAAAGGAATATCTGACAATAATTATAATCTTGTACCTCTGTATAGTAAATTAATTATTGAATATTGTAACTAATTTTAATGGCGGAGAGTGTGGAAGGATTGATTGATTGATTGACTTATAAATTATTTAATGGAGATTGGTTTTGATGGATTGAACTTTGGATTAATTAATTGGGAATAGATTAAGAAGTGCGGGACGCTAATGCATGGGCCAGCTACTGCGTTGTCTCCCCTCCACTGACAATTATTGTCTTTAAGATGCCTGGGCTATAGCTCGTACTAGTTATTACTAGTTACAAGTATAAATAACTACCATTCCATGTAGATGTGCTGGATCTCCTGGTATTTACATCAGGGGGAAGAAGGGAGTGGATAGCTGCGATGATAGAAGACGCTTCTTGAATTAAATTGTAACCACAGTTTATTCTTGATTGATTCCTCACTGACTACGTGCATCGCTGTGTGTTAATAAGAAGGGGAACGTCAGATTGTTACCTCACATTGATATTAGTAACAGAATTGTTAACATCAATATCCAAATCCTAAATGAGTGTGAGTGTGAGTGTGAGAGTGAGAGTGAGTGAGTGTGTGTGTGTGTGTGTGTGTGAGAGAGAGAGAGAGAGAGAGAGAGAGAGAGAGAGAGAGAGACTAATAAATCCCGAACGGTTTGTTGACTCTTTAAATGTTACGGGCTTTTCTACACCCACGTTTGTGTGACATTCCCCACGCGACATTTTCTTTACAATTTTGTCCTTTTAAACGACCAAACAAAGTAAAGCTCTTGGCTTGCGTACAAAAGAAGAACTCTGAACTGATCCTTCTTTCCTTTGTCAAAAGTTTCCCCAAAACATAGCGTTGTAGATTCACGGCTATCTCCTATAACTCTAGGTAACTGGAAATACAGATTACAGAGTAAAATACATTTCCTCTTTTTTTTTTTTTTATTTTCATACATAACATACTTAACATGGATATATTCCTGTTGGTGGGCGTTTCATTAGAAATATTTAATTTAATATAATAAAGTAAATGTGATAAGCGCAATTAATTATATAAGCAATGAAATTAATAATTCTGATAATGTAAATTATTAAGGGGATGAAGCCCCAGCAATTAATGTTCCAATACATAAAAAAACGCTGGATCATTATACTGATTAACAGACAAAGGGATCAACCAAGAGGATTCATGCCGTTAACAATTTGTCTGCTAATATAGAAGCAAAATAATCGCCAAGATAAACAACCTACTACAACAGCTGAGTATATATTTTAGAAATGCTTTTTTCCACTATTTTTTCGCCAAAAGTTAATATATAACTTTTTCGACTTTATACAAGTCCAACGGAAGCTGACTTTATGGCCAGGCTATTAAGTAGAGCAAAATCTGCTTATATACTACAAATCTTTCCCACCTTAAGAGTTAACAGAGAGAGAGAGCACAAATCTTCAATTCAAAACTAAACATTAATTTCCCTTATTTGCATTAAAATAAAACTGGAAAATTGTTAAATTACATTAAGCATCGGAACTTATGTATTTTTCTTTAGTGCTATTCAATTAAGTCTGCACCACATGGAGGCAGCGGTGTTTGGTAGCGAAATAGCCGCACACTACAGCGTTGCGGTGAAAACTTAATTAATTCACTACAAATATTTTGCTTTGCTATGGTACCAAGTTACAATATATTTACGAATTTATGTGAACTAATTTTTTTCTTCTTCTTCTTTTTTTTTTGAAGCACTTGGTAGGTATTTAAAAAGAACGAATTTTTATAGATAATGGCATATTCAAAATTAAGAATTGTAAAAGTCATCAATAACTATAAATCCATGTTAAAGCTTCTTGCTAGATACATAAATTATTAATGGTGTTGCAAACAAAAGAATGGGCATCTGCATGGTATCAAATGAATTTTGTAATGGAAAAATTCTATATAAATCATACATTTTTTCTAAGGCCAGAGTGGAACGTAAATGCTTTTAGATTAAGTGTGAAACCAAAACTTCTAAATGGGACTGGTTAAGATAGCCGATCTGGTCCTGCTTTCTCTCAATTGGTTCTCCAAATGAAATTTTGAATGAAAAATCAAAAACTGGAGATACTTCACCATAGCAGGGTTACCAAATTAGACAACCTTTTTTTTTTTTTTTTTTTTTGGTTTCATTGCGAATCATATTTTTAAAAATTGCCATATCGGTTACAAAATTATTTTATTATGAAACTTTTCATATTTGCGACTCATCCAGTGGGGTAAAGCTGCTGTTCATTGTATATACAAAAATGCCGTATAGTTCAATTTCTTTAATCCGTAATTTTGTACGCAAATTTTCATGATGCAGAAAAAGTTCTTTATGCGAACGACTTTTCAGGTAATTGCAAAACGATACTTTATGCTGCTTATTAATGAGTTTATAATTAAAACACTTTACATTGCTGATATAAATTTTAGCACAAATAATGTAATTCTTGTAAATTTGGAGAGCGGTTTCTGAATATACTTATCTTTTATTCTTGAGAGCAAATATTAATTCTTAAAAAAAATTAATTGAACATAACCACACCATCCACTTTGTGAGCATTTCTGTTGTCACGTGTATTTGTAAATATTATCTAATAACAGTTGCATCTATTTAAAGTAACAGGTTTTATTAATATTCATGTAACTCTTTAGAACTAGGCACTCAATATTAAAATATTAACTGGGAAATAAAATATAGGTGCATGAATTTACAGGTGCGCATTGTTATGTGCATTTCACAATGTAACCCCTCGCAACGTTTGGCATATTTGATCTAGGATTTCTATAAAACCTAGCAACTCTCATTTGAACAACTTCCTTAAACTATGAAAGCCTTAAAACAAAAGTCTTTACGTACTTATCTATTGCACTGTATATACTTTAAAGTCGATTAATCGAATAAACCATTAATGTTCTATGCCAATCAGTTAAAAATTCAGGACAACAAGGAAGAATCAATTTTAGCTAAATGTGGTTCCAGGGTCAAATGTCTACCCTCAGTTGTTCAAAGGGCTGAGGAATAAAACTGTCAAAGCGTCCTGGTCCCAGAGCTATTCGCTGCTTACACATGTGAGACACGTTAATGATTAATTTATCTACTGGAGCTGTCATACTAAACCCGCAAAACTTTAAAATACTTACATATTTACTCGTATTAACATTTTATAATCTATCAAGTTGTTAAGAATGAGTTCTCAGATAACCAACTTACCCAAACTCAACATTCAATTTTAGCTTCGAAAATATTCGGAAAAAATAGTAACATTGAAAAAATTCGAATACGGCCGATCCACCGTATATATTGGGCCTTCTGAAAAATCATTTTTTTAAAGTGTTAAATATCACATTTTTATAATATAATTTAGCAGGTTATTGTATATTCCTTGTATTCCTTTAAGAACTACCTACTTGTAAAGTTGAGCAAAACCCGTACATTTTCAAAATACATATTTTTCATACGTAATTTATTTTTAGAAAAATATTAATTTGTATGGATAAGGAAATTGTGTTTTTTATAGCTTTTAATATTCCGCAACAGCCCGTCTGTAAAATAAACGCTTAATTATTTACGACTCCCAAATTAACTTCATCAAAGAACGTAAAGCATATAACAGGAAACTTTCATAGAGTTTACATTTTTAATACAATTTTTATCACCTTTACTTTTACGGGACGTTTGCAGCCGCTGCTCATGCTAGAGATTTTGAGATTCTCAATTGGCGGAACTGGATTCGACCCCGGGACGGGACAAACTGGGTAAAGTTTTTCCCAGGGTTATATTTATATTGAAAAAAGCGAATACAATATAACTTTAGATCCAATTCCGTGCTCATTTGCTGCATTATTTCATTCAATTCAACCTCTCGGAAAGCATTGCAACTGGCACAGAAACATACCTGGGATTAATGTTCTTAAAAAGGAATATTTTCCAAAATGGTATATACTTGTCCTTATTCCATAAATGAAATATCTTTTATAGTGCAGAGCAGGTGTAATAATTCAATATCATCTCATTAAACTGGAACTTCAAGGCTTGATCGTAACGAATGGCAATTGGAAAAGTCGCTTTTTGCTTGAAAAATGACGGCAAAGCTGCATCTTAGTCTTTCAGGACAACTCAGGAGTTTAATAAAAAATCAAAACCTGCTAGAGTATTTCAGCAATCCACTACTGCTACCATATTAGGCTTAGCAGTTCCAATTAATTCTTTTGTTTATTTTCTTAAGTATAGAATCAAAATTTACAAGGTATGAGTCGTGGGTAACAATATCGCCTGCAGAGGCCAATTAATTTGCACTATTCATGGCTTCTGGCTGTATCTTTGGCAGACATAAGGGCGACAAGCTGTTGCACCAACCTCAACTATTAAGTACCTTCACAAACACGTCAACAATGTACATTAAAATAAAGAGAATCCAAGAGTTCTGTGGAAGCTCACTGCAGACTGTTGCACCTTTATCTACCAAGTATCTACTATGAAAGTACTTAGCATTTTTGCTTTTAGTTTACCTCTGGAATCTTCAGGTTACAGAATCTTACTGCTTTGTATCAAAGTCAACCAGGACAAAAACAGGCCCGATAATGCGTTAAATAAAATCCATAAGCTGATGTGCTTTCCGAAAATAACGAGAGTTTAAGCACAGCCTGAAAAATACAAAAACTCATGAAACGGTTCAACTTGGATACCGTAGCGTAAGAACATTTTGCATATATGTGCTAGAATTCAGATAAAGAAAATCACGCATTGATATTAAGAAAAGCGTTATATTTAGAAGCAGCTGTACCAGTGCATGTCATGTTGGCTTAAACAATCAGCGCTTCTTTGTTAATTGCCGTGCTTGTGTCAGAAGATGAGAAATTCAAACGCAGTTGACGTGGGCAACTGAAGGCGATAACAGCCGGAGATCGCTCTAACAATCTGAAAGGCACTTTGCGCTGAGTGGATTGCAAGTCAAAGTCCAGCTGCACAACATAACCAAAAAGTTTAAAGGGCTCAGTCGTTACAAGAGTCTCAACTACTTCTTTTCAACTTTTTGTGCACTCTATCTTGCTGGGTACGCATTTAAAAGAAAACCCGTGTTTGCCTATACGTATTTTATCTCTCTGAGAGTTTTAGTATAAATTATCCTCTAGCCATGTCCAGTGAAGAAATATGCAGAATTATTCTAACCTTGTTCTCAGTCGTGATATGAAAATTGAAGGAAGTGAAAGTGGAAGTTTTCGTAATTATCTTAGGCAAAAGGTATTAAAAAACATAAAAATTCTAGATATTCGTTCCTAAACACCTGAATTAACATGCAATAAAAAAAATATGAGGGACATTATGCAAGAAAAAACTTTGCAATCAACCTTTCACAACTCTACTCAAAATAATTCATGAAAACAACACGAAGAATTTCTCAATACGCCTGAATTGTTATGTTTTATAAACACAAAACCTTAAATACAGATTTATCTCTAACTAGTTAATAATTAAAAAGAAGTTCCAATTATTTCCTGGAATGGAGATGCGCTTTATAATCTCTCGCTGTCTTGAACTCAAAAGTGTAACATCCTTAATATGTATCATGTACAACTTTTAAAATTGTTTAAAACTTAAAAAATGAACCTTTTTCTTTGTTTGTCTTTTTATTGTGCCGTATCCATATGCAATAATAATTATAATAATATTACATTGAAAGTATATAAACTCATAAACATTAATATTAATAATAAAAGCAACATATTTTGACACAGTATTACTGTTAATTTAAACATTTCAATGAGAGAGATACTGCTACATTTCACTGACATATCGTGATATATCGGGCTTAGTAGAAGACATCTGTATTCTGAGCTCTGATTATATGTTTAAACAAATGAGTGCAGGGAATGATTTTTCACACAAGTAAGTTGTTACAGGCATCAATACTTCCATGGCCTTTGATAGTCCGAGTAAATCGCCTATCTCTCTCGTTGCCAAAAGATGCGTGCTGTTACCTCCATAACGGTACATATAGGTATTCTGCCTGGTTCAAGTTTTCAAATTACTTATTTGAAAACTGCCTCTTGAAAAAATAGCTCCCTTCAATTTGAATTTGCTTTACTTCATCTCAAAATACAATGGAAAATCTGTACCATATTAACAAGCAAACTGGCTCAGGGGTAACGCCTGGCACTGACATTCGGATGGTCCCGTGTTCAATTCCCGTTGAGTGGTCATCTTGACCTTGAGATTTCTTGTGGTTTCCCCTGGCCACTGAGAGGATATTTCCATTCCACGAATTTTCCGATCTGCCATTTCATTCCGTTGGTACCGTGACAGGGTCCAATGTGCCAGTGCGAGGTAACCTGGCGCTTTGCAAAAGTTTCCGCCCCGGTGTCTTGAATAGAATTTTTTGAGGGATTCGCACAACTTGGAGAGGGGCTGCACCGGCGTCGGGGTGCTCTATTTGGCAACATGCAAGTCATCCCAACAGCCTTCGTGAAGTCAACTCCCAGTGTCGCCCTTACCTAATCCCTTCCTCCTGGAGATTCCTCCAGTTGGGAGCGTAGGCACAAAGGGCAAACCGTCAGCATGGCTCAAGTACAGAAAGAATTCTCCTTCTTCCCTGACCATCTAGCGGTATCAGCTTTCATGTTCTCGTTATTCATTTTTTAATGCTGCTAATAATACTGTAATGGACTCCCGGTAGAACCTCACGGACCACAGTTTAAAAACCGCTGGTTTAAGAAAACAGGATCTGGGTAAGTTATATTTACTATTACTAAGAATTCCTTAGTGATTGTTATAAACATTCTATAAACTATTTTGGTTTTTTGTTTAAGTTGTTATTTATTTGAGGTTATAAAATTATATAATATGAAAAATTTATATTACAGATATCAAAAACATTAATCGTGCAATGTACTTTTTTCTCAGCACTACTTACCGTAACACAGTACACTTTTCATATCTATTTAATGTAATGTTTAACAATCATGCACACCACAACCAGTTGATTACGTCTATTTGTTAAGTAAAATGTCTCTTTCTACATTCGGAAGAGATTGAAAATAAAAGGGCATCTTTTTTGCATGATGCACGTAATTTGTGAATGTTACAGAAGGATATAATTAGCATATGCTACACAATTACAATGTGCATGAGAACTATTAACATTTCTGTACATCCATATACAAAACTATTAACTTCACATAAATGATTTTCGTAGGTCCTAGTGGTGTAGTGGTAACCATATTTGCCTTCTAAATCCAAGATCGCGGGTTCGAACCCGGCCAAGATCGATGGATTTTTTCGGGGTGTAAAAATCCTAAGTATGGCTTTCTTCGGAAGGGAAGTAAAGCCGTGGGTCCCGTGTCGTACATTTACGGCACGATAAAGAACCTCAAGTTTGAAAAAAGAGACTTCTGGGCAAAATTTGTCGGCCGTTTTACGCTCTGATTTGAAAGGGAAGCTGATGACCTGAAATTTTAAAGAGAGCCGTAAATAAATAAATAAAAGATAAATTATTTAAAAGCTGCATCGATTGCTACTAACACGAGGTATAGCTTTTTTGACAGTATAAGACGTGTGTCTTTAAAACTTAGTATTTTTAAATGTAATCACAGACACTAAAGCATACAATTTGTTCCACTAACATATTTTCATACACAGTTACTGAAACTATGATTCTGGTTCTGTGTTTGACATTCAGAAATTATTATTGAAACGATTTCTATAAAATTTGGCTTTATGGCCTCCAACACATTCCTGGGAAAAGAAACCACGTCCAGTGCTGCAGCCTAAAGACAAAGGTTAACTCCAGTAGTTTGGGACAAAGTTTGTACGATGGGTTATCATCTTTAGAAACTACATGGATAAATATCGCTCACACTGCTCTTCTCTTCTGTCAACATTATGAGTATTATTTCTCATGGCTAGGCCAGAATAAAGTCCCTAACGTGGAATAGTCAATATGCAGTTAAGAGACTTCCCCCACACTCAACTTCCGTCTTGAATATGTCATTTCTATTTGTTTACGTTTTTTCTCACTTATTCCGCACATATCACCTTTGACGTTTAAGTGTGGCAAACAGCTTCAAAATCATACTGTAAAATTACTAGAAGTATGTACGTCAGAGAAAGCAAAAGGGTAACAAATATAGGAGATGTAGCACTTGCTTAATTAAAAGGGAATATGCTACGTTTAAAACGACATTGAATTCATAGAACTTCTACTACTTCTCTAAATGTATATATTGATCGTAAGATAAAAAATTCAAATAATTAGTGCGAAAAACAAAAAATGGGGTACTTCAACATTTATCCATTTCCATTCGAAAAAAACAATTTTTTCCTTCCCCGAATTTTTCATGTTTATGCACTTATTGAGCATATTAGAGGGCTATTGAATAAAGAATGTCACTTTTTACACGCATAATTTCTCGCACAAAGATTTAACTTATTAACATTTTGTTAGCTTGATGCGTACCAGTTTCATTGTTGTCATTTCTGGTTCCTTCTGTGAGAGCTGTGAAAGTTGAGACTTTTCAGAAAAAATAGAGGCGACATGCGACGAACAACATCCTGCTATGGAACTTTTTTTCGTCTCAATAAATCTTCAGCTGAGGTCTATGGAGAGTTTTATTTTCCTTGTAGCACAGCTCGAAGATTGTTTAAAATGTTTAATGAGGGAAGGTACTCTATTTCTAAGGAAGGTGAGCCGGCGTTCCAATTTTGCCATTAACGAAAGAAAGCATAACATCGCTGCTATCGTAGTGAAAAGGGCTTCTCTAGTAACATTAAGAACACTTCTAGAAATTATGAACATTTCACTGGGTGCCACCCACACGATGATAACTGAAACCTGCTCATGTGACGTGTTTGTACACGGTGGGTTCCAAGACTGCTGACGTTCGCGTGCAAGTTTGGATGGATGTTATAGGAGAATGCGGAGTTTCTTTGAACTGCTGCTTGACTTGGCTACAGCATTTTGATCCTGAGAGCAAACAGAAATATGTGTGCAACTCTCCATTATCATAAAGCAAAAAGGTTGCTTCTTCAGGTAAAGTTAAGGTCATCTAATTTTTTCATAATCAAGGAAAGGTTTACCAGCATGTCATTCATACCTGCTCACAAAGTTGTAACTGATTAAAGGAGCAGAGATATTCTGAAAACTCTACAAGGAGTTATGAGGATGAGTAAGATTATGACGTAAAAGACAATGAACATTCTTTATTGAACAGCCCTATATACACTACTTCCCTGTGTATAACTTGTTTCTCAGCTGAAATAAAGTTTCAGACAAACGAGATATCTACCCTTTGGGAAAATTCCATTATCAATGCTTCAAATAATTTAAATTCCTGTTTTCAATATTGTTTTCCAGTTTCTGCTCAATTCTTTTGGGAAACAATTTTCTTCTCATACATATAATCGTAATCCCACAATACTAAGGATATTTGCTCCTAATTGGCGGTTTTATATTCCTGACTGCAGAAAGCGTATTGTAATTATTTCATTGTTGATTTCCAACTTTAAAAATATCTTCCTTCCCGAACTGGTTGCATATATAGCAGAAAGGAATACTATTTCTATGCAGCACAGCTTATGCACGTTTTTTTTTTTTTTTTTTTTTTTTTTTTTTTTTTTTTTTTTTACTAGAGAATTGCAATGTATGTTTACTTTTGGTCTCCCGTTGTTTCAGAAATAACACGCAATAAACGTTAATATTAATCTGCCTGTTTTATCTTGTATTATGTGCTTACAGATGAGATAAGATTAGGCTATATAAATTGACAAATGAACGTCACACTCTAGACTTCATACGTTTTCAGAAGATATAACATGTATAAAGTTTGAAAGCTTTCACAGGTGTCATTAGCGACATTACGTAATGATTTCTAGCATATTGAATTAGGTGCAAGAGTTTCATCAGAGGCTTTTCATGTACTTTGTGTTCAGAGCTGTTAAATTGTGGATCTATAAAAAGGTTCCAAATCCGTCAAAGTAATCGATATAGCCAGTTAAAAACTGCAGACAGGTTCACCCTTTCATCCCACACAAGCAAATGCTCTTTGATTAACTTTGAACTCTACGTCTCATCAAGTATTCCAAATTTGTGCTCCTTTCATGATCTAGAAAATCAACCTATGAAATTGTGGTTTTACTATTGGAAGACGGAATTTACTTTAAAATCCTAGTCCCTGTGTATTTTTAAAATTAAAATAAATTATCTAAATTACGGTAAATATCAGGTCATCCAATTAATTAATGAACTACTCGGTGGCGGAACGTCGCATCGGCCAATTAATAAGGCCAAAGGACAGTCGAGCTAGACGAATTGGGTGTATTTCGTCTTAGACTTAAGACACTCCAGAGTTGTTTGAACAGTAAAAGAATAAATAGTGTCTAATTACAGAGTTAAGTTTGCCGAGAGTACTAAATGACAAAAAGCCTAATTATTCCATTCTGATTAAAAAAAAAACGTTTATTTATGATTGTACGTCCGTCTGAGCCTGCTCGTGCTGTCAGGAAATAAACTGAAGAGAAATTCTCAGGCGATTGAGTTCCAAGCCGTAAAGCGGTTCATAAATTAGTAGAAACCACATACTTAAGAAGAACTAAATGATAACACGCGCCAAGATAGCGGTTAAAATTCTCAAAGAAAAATACGAGAGAAATGGATAATTTCATGAAGCGTATGGAAAATGAAGGTAAGCACTTCCAACACATCTTTGAGTTACTTGAGCGAGTACATCAATTTTAGGCAAATTAGAATTTATTGCACCGTTACTCTAATATTTCTATTACCGCCCCTTTTGCTTTCCCACCCTCCCCGACTTTAATGTAGCCCGGCTGGCGGCAAGCAATGGCTTATGGGCCATTGCAGTTCCTGCTTGCGCTTCGGCCACCAAATAACTGCATAATCTGACCTCACCGCAGCATACTTCAAAGTAACCTTAAAGTAACATGTGATAACGTACCTGCGAGATTCTTTATCTTTTCCCCTGAAAATAATGCATTTTTGCTTTCTGATTTTCCGCATTTTTTTTTTTTTTTTTTTTTTTTTTTCCCATTTTCACTGTTATGCAGTTGTGAAGGATGATTAAAGATGAGTGCCTTGTAGTATAAAGCATTCGCTTAATTCTGTGAGGTAAACGTGCACTTTGGACAAAATTCAATATTTGAGAAAAAATTATGAACCTGAGATTACATCCTCTGAACGCTGAAGATCTGAGGTGTTCAAGAGCATCCATAAATAACAATAACATCCTCAGAAACTATATCCGTGTTTTTTGGTCCTGAGAATCCCAAACGAAATTCACCGGAGTGAAAGAATCAACAATCAATAACTCATAAAATTAACTTCCAGGAAATTATACATAATACATGCACTAGAAAGAAGCTTATAATAGTTAGAATTATAATTATAATAATGAATCCAAAAATATCTTTGAAAGTGAAGTATGGGTGGAAAGGGATTTTATCAATATTTCTGTTTAAGCCTAAAGGATTATTATATCCTGTTTGATGGAGAAAAAGTAAATGAATTATAACTATAGCTGTTATAGTTATAGAACGAAACTCTCTAATCGGATAGAACTTAATACTTCGGTGTGAAATTAGAAAATGTTAGAATCGGGACTAAGAAGTAAAACTATTAAAGTTAATAAGCACAAAATTTTTTCAGAGAAAAATGCACAGGTATTGAGCAGTCCTAAGGTTTTACATTATTAACATACTCAAAGAGTGAAGTATTTTCATAGATTCGTCAAAATGGAGTAGGTAATACCTAATTCACAATGGAAATATTTCATTCCATTTCACCGAGCCATTCCAATGCAGGTGACAATTGAGGTCTAGTGCTGGGGAAAGTGCAATTTAAATACACAAGTAAAATGCAAGTGAACCACAAGCTCGCTTTACCGAACATTCTTGTTTTATGTGTAAAAGGGATAGCAGAGCAATAAACTATAACCAAGCCCGTGGTATGTGTTGTTAGAATCTAGTGAGCGCTTACCAAGATGTCAAATTTCTTGTCACAAATTCAAATTAATGTTTTTTCAGCCGCTAATTCGAAAGTTGATTATCAATCCGAGCTTTCTATGAAAGCAAATAAAACTTGAGCCTGGAGTGGTTTCATAGGTATATCATAATTTTATAATATAAAAAGGGGGCCAAAATGCTATAAAGTATTAAAAAGTAATAATATGGGTATCACAAGTGCATTTTTTCGAGTGTATTTGCCTTCAAACTGCCCATATCATATTTTAGTAACGAATAATGTGGACGGTTTTATAAAGGAATTAAAAACACGAATAAGATGTATGAAGCAAAGTAGACTAAATTATTATCACCATAATAATTCCTTTGAAATTAATTGCTTCTCCTACTTACAATTTTTAAACCAGAGGCCTCCTGTACAATGCATAAGTCTCAGCTGAAGATTTATTAATACGAATGAGGGGAATGTTAGAATAGTATATTGTTCGTCGCTGTCACCTCCATTTTTCCGTAGGCGGAACTGAACTATGAAACTAATATCACGTATGCATTACGCATTAAGGTACAAAATTACGATCTTTCTTTATTAAACAGCCCTCGTATAAGCATTGTCGGAAAAATAAACAAAACTCTCACTCATATCGCTTGCTATAATGGAACTGAAACCACAATTGCTGGAATTAGAAGACTTTGAATTCAAACACCTTTGATAGCTGTTTACGCGAAACCTAAATGTGAAAAAGACGTGACACAAGCTAACAATAATCTTTAATTTTATCACTACTAAAGAATATCTTACTTTACCCATCAGACACTTGGGAATGGTTGGAGCAGCTAAAATTGGAGGAAATACAAGATACCCGAAGTGAATTTTGGAATTAAGACAGATATACAACAAATTACATCGTACAGAAAGAAACCAAAATGAGATGGAATGAAAATAGACGCAGAAAAATATTATAGAAAAACAGACAAAAGCACCAAACTTGACTGTTAAAAAATGCTTGAAAGAGATAAATGACAAGAAAGAAGGACTATCGAAATATTAGGAGAAATGTCGGAAGTATTACAACCAGCTTGTCAGCAGAAATAGAAGTACTTGGGAACAAAACGAGGACATTCTCGACTAATTACGCAGGAAGGATAAGAACGTACAGACACAAATCAGATCCAACAAGCTTGAGAAAGTCCAGTATTGACAAATACACAAGAGAATAAAGACAGTGAGACTCCCAGAATACATGAACAGAAGAGGACACAAGATTCAGGCGCGGAAACGAAGTGTTAGCCAGCAGATAATGGAACAAAGAAGACAAAAAGATATACAGGATATGTCGAGAAAAGGAAGATTTTTTATTAGTGTTTAACCCCCGTTTTTGCTACCGAGGCACCACAGGCGGTGCCACTGATGATACATGAAATGAAATGATATATTTGGAAAGGATTTTTTTAAAGGAAGGAAACTTTCCAGTCCTAAGTTTAGGGGTATTTGCCAGTTATGAGGACTGAGGAAAACCTGGAGGAAAAAAAAAACCCCAGTCAGGGAGGGCGGTCCTGGTGGGATTCGAGCCCCAGACCTCCCGCTCACGAAAAGGAAGATGACGAGAGTGTAACTGCAAAACAGAACGAAGAAGAAGCCGCCAAGAGAATATTTTAAACGAAAGAGGGGGCGTAGACACGCAGATGAGGGACACCTAAAAGAAAAGGCTCTAATATAATATAACATATGTATGAATTTCAATACTATGCAGGCTTTGACGCACTTGTGTTGCTATGTGCAAATCCCCGTTTCCCTTTCTTCCTCATCTTATTTAAGCTGTGGTGCAGCTTATGGTAGTGGTTACGTCATCGCCTATCCTGGCTTTACTACGAGCTTATCACGGACTACAGGTTGAGAAAGAGCACCCGATGTCTTGAGGTAAAACATCTTTCGGCCAGCTATTCAAACGTTTTCGGTTCGTTGCTCCTTTCGCACGCTTCGCCTACTGGCTAAGGCATTGTGTACGTTATGTTTTAGTTATTGTAATTCTCTTTAATTTTACGGGTATCTCTTCATAATATTTTGTAGAATTTTCAGCTTTTAATAAATGTAAATAAAACACGCGTGATATTAACTTTTTAATATTGCTTTGCTTATCGTGCTTGGACATTGTGTGTCTTTAATATGCACATTGAAGACCAGCACGTAGTGATGTTAATGCTTTCAGACACTTGCCATTACATTTTGTGATTGAAAAGTAATGTTGGGTGCACTCTTGGTAAATATTGTACATCTGTTTTTTTATCTCTTTGGTTACAATAAATGCATGTTTTGTATACTATGAAGCTTTCTTTCCCAGTCACATCTAAGATGCCTTCGTTAGTTTGGTTCCTAACTTAAATGCATGCGCAGGCATTAACGGGGAGGGGGTAAATAAAATTCTATAATTATACCAAGCAAGGAGAGAACTATGGCGCATTGCAACCGAAGGGCAGGAAATAAAATATCTTACTACTAATAGAAATGCATACAAAATTACTTGACACATTGCAATGAACACAACCCTACATAGCTCCTTGATAGGGAAAAAAATATTAAAGATGTTTTGTTTGTCAATTTTCGTATTAACTTCTGTGACAAGGTTCAAAATGTCAGCTTGCAAGACTAAAGAACATCAACTAATAAGCGCTAGTGTAGCTCTCGGTTTGTCTTCTAATCTGCGTATGGTTTCGCCAAAACAGCTGCCAAAGAATTAATGCACTTAGTAAACACAATTTGTGAAAAGGAACAATACACACTGTTCAATGTTTGGAAGCTAGCCAGTCACTTGACAGCGGACCGTTTATATGGCCTACACAAACTGTTTTATAAGCTGTTGACGAAGAGTTTCGCCTCACTAGAATCCTGTCAAGTTTTCGTCACTGATCTCTTTATTTGATGCTTGCTCATTTCCAACATTTATGTGCATTATCATGACGTATATGTAAGACTAGAAGTAAAATATCATCGCAGACACTGCGCACGTCAACTAAAGGCGATAAAGCACCAGGAAATTATGTATGAATGAGTGCTGCACGTCAACTAAAGGCGATAAAGATAGTAAATACTTCTCAGGAAATTGTGTGGATGAGTGCTAAACAGGCACTCGAAGTGAAATATATTATACATTGTAATTACCGGGCAGTAATTAAAGCGTTATCTCCTACAAATTTCTATCTCAAGGAATCAAAGAAATGCTTTATAGGATAACAGTTCAAATTTCACAGAATAAATTAAATCACTATTGCAACAAATGCGTTATGAATTCTGCACTCCATACACAAGGAAAAAACTCAAAAACACGGCATGATACACTTCAATCTAGGAGAGGGAATATATTTGACTATTAGAGTAAAGATGGCTGAACACTTCAGAAGCTATTCTCACCGACAGAATAACTACAACCATAATGAAAAAATAAAAGGAATTAAAGAAGTGGAAACAAGAATGAACTCAAGAAACCGTTTTCATTCCAGCGAAACAAAGAATTCAACAGAGCACATTACCCCCCACCCCATTGATGGTGATAGCTAAACTAAACAGTAGTTTAATTTCACATTCTGCATCGTGTTTTATACATAGGTAAAACAAGGAGGTGAATCATTATTTGTGACTTTCTCAATGAACAAGCAAATGTTATAAAAACTGTGGTAGTTGATAATGGCGAATGGTTCATAACAAATGAAGCTTTAATCAGAGTTTTCATCGAATATCCGTTAGATTTACATTATCAAATTTAATACTCTACAACGCAGTTATAGCAAAAAATATTAACATACTTTATTTTAAAACGTTATTGGGAATGTGATAGAACATTAATGATGTGTAATAGAGGTAGCTACAGTATAATGTCTTATAGTAAATTAATGTTTAAGGTCCCTCTTAACAACGACGGCCTGAAGAGACAACGAATAAATATTTCATAAAATAAGTGCGTAAATGAGACCGGAGTCAACACACAAAAGTTTAACCGGCATTCACCTTTTCGTGGTAAGGAAAAACTCCAGAAGAAACTTACCCAACAACTGACCTTACGGATTTGACTTCCAGGATCACATTATTTGCAGATATATACACGGACCCTTAGACAAGGAGGTAATTAATGCAGTCATGCGTTGGCTACATGATTGAGCTAATATATTAATTAAATTTTGATTGCGCTTTATGTATAGGCGCTTTAAAAATAGGCAATAACGAATGTTTTGCATGCAGCAAACCAAGAACAACTTCCTAAATTTACATGTGGCTACGTGTTAGAGGTGTATCGGCTTAAAATCTATACAGAGATAACAGTCTTTCATGCTATACCAAGCCTACGGTAAGAAAGGTACAAAATTGGCGCTGCGAGCGAAGGAGTTGTTCGACAAGTCCAACAGATTTCTCTCATTTACGACGAAGACGCTACGGCTGCAAATGTAAATCTATTTCTCCCAACAGAAACATACTTTTCATTAACATGCGATATAGAGGTTTAGCAAATAAAAGGAAGACCGAACAATTTTATTCGGAATCCCCTTGAAAGTTATATTCCGAAACAATGAAACATGCGTTGCTATGCCATGTGTTGCATTATTGCGTAAACTGTGATCGGTATGTTGGGAACAGACGCAATATTACAAGTGTAACGGAAAATACGGCGTAAAGTTCGCCATGTATCATGTATTATATTATACAAGCGCCGTGGTGGGCTATGACACCAAAAGGAAATCAATGGTTTCGTTTACTGAAATTACATTAGTTTTTAAGGGGATATTGTGGTTTGAAGTGGTCATTTTAATTTAAAGATCTAAAATTGTGGAAGTGAAACCTGCAATCTGTCCACACCATTTTACACTTTGGCAAATATTTGAAAAACAAATCTTGCTGAAGTAATAGAGTTGTAAGTTTGCATTTATCAATTTAATAAAGTTATATGATGCTTATTCTCTTTCTAGGGCATTGAAGAACAAAGGGCAATGTGTTACAATGAATGGAGCTGTCTACAAGACCAGAAGAGCCTACTTTCCAATCTTAACATGTATACAGTTGTAGAACAGATTAAGCCACAAGATGATCACTACAAAAGTTTTGATATAAGACAGTTAATAGATCAGGCATAAAGTAATATATCACATCAAAACTCTGCATCTGCATATTACAACAATAATATATATGCAGCAGATCAGTTCAGTCATTTCTAAATCTTCTAAACTCTTTAAAAGTTATTGGAGAGAAAGAGGGTTATCCACCTCATATGTGTATATATGCATTTATAAATTTTTTTTTTTTGGTACGTCTTTAATTAAAGATAATATTCTGTATTACCGGACTGAAAAAATTTGATTGTACAATATGCTAGAGGTTAATATTTATATTAGCATAAATATGTTAACATCCATTTTTAAAAATTAGTTAACTTTAGCATGTTATTACTGTTACAATATATATTCCTCTGAGTTAATGTAGAGCCCATATAACTTTAAACTGAAATTCAATGTTTTTTTTTTTTCTTAGTAATACAAGCAAGTCAGGTATTTTTCAGAATTTTTGAAACAATGTTTCATTTAACAGTTCATAGCAGCATGTACAATGTGGGAGAGCATGGATGGTTTTTATACATGACATATATCAAAATAACTTCATATGCTCCTGAAAGAGCTACCCACTCACTTTTGGGTAAAAATGTAAAAATCAATTGGCAATATCTGTAGTGTAATATATTGAAATGAATGGTGCAAATGAGGCCCTTTAACTCTTGTCATTTGACTTTTACAGATGATTAGGACATGCATCCTCTGCATTTGCAGTTTATTTCAGAGTAATAAGCTGCTGGCTTTGCCCAATTTTGCATAAACATTTGCACTGAATGCAACCCAACAGCTGTGCTATCTTCTTTATTACTAAGTTATTTACATCATTAGACCATAGCCCATTGAATAAGTATGAATTCTGCTTAGCTGCTGAAGATTTAACCTTGGAAAATTCCATGTATATCAGGGAGATTTCTACATATGTGTAACAGGCTGGTACAGCTTTCATGTATGAACATCCAATTTATTAGTAAAGAGCATTGTAATTTAAAAATGAAACAGAACTATGCTATTTTATAGCTTATCTATTGAAAAAAATTCTTAGCTCAACATGTAGGAGTTGAGATGCTAGGTAACATGCAATTTTCAGGTGCTTTACCCTGTGAGCAAGCTTAAGATTCTGTTCTATAAGCAGCAGAGTTATTACCAGATATTTCATTAAGGTTTACGTCGGTCCTAGTGGTGTATTGGTAACCATACTTGCCTTCTAAACCCAAGATATCGGGCTCAAACCCGGCCAGGACCGAAGGATTTTTTCGAGCGTAAAAATACTTAGTATGACTTCCTTCAAAAGGGAAGTAAATTCGTGGGTCCCGTGTCGTACATTTACGGCACGAAAAAGAGCTTCAAGCCTGAAAGAAGAGGCCTCTGAGCAAAATTTGTCGGCCGTTTCACGCCCTGAATTGAATGGGACGCTGATGACCTAAGATGTTAAAGAGCGTCCATAAATAAATCAAATAAAAAAATTAAGGTTTACATTTGATATACTTCTTGAAAACCTGGAAGACCAGTTGGATTTGCAGAATCATGTTGCACAGCTCACAATATGATTTATTACATAATTTATTGTTAAGTTTAATATTTAATATCTTTATTTATGTTACTGTTGTTACAGAACACTTTTACAATTTGCTTTATGTTCTGTGTTTGCTTATATATAATCTACAATATCTGTAATCAATGGAATAATTGAAAATGATGTAAATGAGTCTGAGGTTCATCAATACGTCCATGCAACTGTGACGTTACTTTTGGGATTCAGTAGGACCAATGCCCTAATCAAATGTGCTTTGGTTTGTTAAAAATTACATTTTATATACTCATAAGAAATAACTGTGTAAATTGAAAAAAAAAATAGAAAGTACTTTGGCAATTTAACCATAAGTATGCTTTAGTCAAACATAACCTTAGATCCAGTACTTTCCGCAATACAGCAACAGTGGTTAATATAAGTTAAAAACTTAATTCTCCTCACATCCAAGTCAAAGTATTACATTGCATTTTATGTGTGAAACTGTTTATAATGCGTGAATTTGTATGTGAATATTGCATTTAATACATTACATACCTGCCTTTAAAGTGCCTCGCTTTTAAAGCTATCGACAAAAGTAGGGTTTACAATGAAAATGCTATCTGGAGGATAGGATATTATTTTTGTACAATGTAACCGTCAATACAACATTTTATATTTTATATGTTGGTACCTGTGTGTGTTTTGAATACAACCGCGTATATATGTTATTTGTTGTTCAAAGTAATACATCGTCATTGAGAGTTTATTTACTTATACTTATGCACCCTTCATTATATAGGGAGGCAGTTTAAATTTTTAGGTTATGTACATGGTGTGTATACAAAATAAGATTACACTTTACTTCATATATCATTCCTAATTTCCTATCTGCTTAGAACAGGGCTTACAAGATGAGTTAACCGGATTTTAAAAATTAACTTTCCGGTGCAACCTCATAAAATGGATGGAGAGCATAAGAAATCTTAAATCACGCCTGTGGGCGCTTGACAGCGTCGTCTAACATTTATATAATTTGTATTACCTGCAGTTTCCTTTCTTTCTAGGACGAAACTAAGCCATTGTCAAGCTTTCACCAAACTCGAGACAACCAGCTACAGAACCGCCGACAGCTTCAAGAGTCAAATACAAGAAGCAAAAATATCATTTGTAAAAGCAGCTCAGAACATGCTAGGCAGAATTTTCACTCTTCAGGTTGTTGGCGGTTCTGTGCCTGGTTGTCTGGAGTTCGATGAAACATTAATGTTGACTTAGTTTCTCCGAGAAAGAAAGAAACAAGTAAAATACGAGGAATAAAGTAAATAAATAAACAAACGTAGTAAAGTCTGATGTAGAAGATATGCCTGCATTACCGACCTTCTGTGGCTGCATTGTCGATTCGCCGGCGAATTTTAGTTCACTGGGTCACTGGTAAGAAAGGTTAATCTGCGCTCCTGGAACAGCAGCAGTGTGGGGAACAGCTTTATTCCTGCCATTTAGTTCATGGCACTGCCCGAGAGGGGAGCAGTAAGTAACCAAGATGAAACCCAGCAGTAACAGTGTAAAGTGAAGGCAAGACGGTTACATGAAGGGCATAATTTCTCAAATCAATTTTATGTTACAAGAAGGTACAAAGGGCATGCAGTTCAATAAATAAAGTAATGAAAATGTGAAATGTTCTCACACTGGGACCTAATGAGATTACTTAAATAAATAAATTCAGGCCATATAGAATAAACCAGTTTAAAGATTAGACTCCACGGATTTTTATGCAAACTTTCAACTATTAAATTAAAAGATTCTATCATTTACTAAAATACAAAGCATGAATTTTATTCAGACATAATGAGGTACAATCCAAGATGTTTCTTACCTCAGAAACCACAGTGAACCCAAACATTTTGGAGTAAAGCCTTCAGCGGACATTACAGAAGTATCTTAAATGCCAGTGAAAAACGTTTCAGGTATTTCTACAGAAAATAAAAGCAATAGTAAAATAGAGGTTCCACAAGATAGGCAGTAATATTCTCACCTACTTGACATTTAATCTCATATTTGTATTGCCATTTTCACAAAATGACCTCAATACCTATATTTCCATTAGGAATACCATTAACATTAAGAAACAAATATATTTTTTATTTATATGATGTTTAAAATTTAAAAAGAAAATGTATACGATAAAATATATTTATTGAACATTAACCTATGAGGCAATAATACTCGAAAACAAATAGTGATAAGTTAGAACTTTATCATTCCAAGGCCAGAGCATATAAGGGATGGAAAATAACGTTGTATGACTTGAAATGTGTTAAATCTTTAATAATATAATAATCACAGTTCTTAAACTGCAGTTTGCACTGTTATGTGTTTCCTTTTTCAAGATAAAGGAAACCGTTTGGCAGATATTAGACGCATTTTCAAATAAAAACAAATTCGTAATTTGTTAGTTAATCAGCATAAGTAAATGTATTGTAAGTGCAGCAGGTTTCGTCAAGCTAAAGAACTAATACGACTATCTCAAATGCTGGGAATACTTTGGTGATGTACATTTTTGTTTTAGAATGACAGTCTGTAAACAAAGGAATTTATAGCACACGATTTTGCTTTTCTTACTCATTCTTTTGATAGAAAGAGCTAACCCTATTCCACAAATGTATGACATAGTCTCTGATGCATGAAAAGTGTATTAGTAAAGTCTTATTAATGTACGGTGTTGTTGTTTTCTGTTCCACAAAATGATGTAGAACACATGCAAAGTATTAGTTAGAGAGTTACAAGTGATGCCATAAAAGAGCAAAATGGAGGTACGGACGTCTGCAATTAAGTTATGTCCACTCCTTAGCAATTAGTGCATATTTTTTAATGTACAACGTCGATATTAAATTTTTCAGAAATAATAATCATTTAAATATTTTATAATGCATTTGTCAACTTTCCAGTGTAACCTTCCACTTAAGATGATTGACGTAAATTTCCATGCTTTTTTTTTTTTTTTTTTTTTTTTTAAATTTTTGATTGGGTTTATTTACGGACGGTCTTTGACATTTCAGGGCGTGAAATGGCCGACATATTTTGCTCAGAGGCCTCTTTTTTCAGGCTTGAGGTTGTTTTTTGTGCCGTAAATGTACGACATGGGATCCACGGCTTTGCTTCCCGTCCGAAGGAAGCCATACTTAGAATTTTTAGGCCCGAAAAATCCATCGGCCCTGGCCGGGATCGAACCTGTGGTCTTGGGTTTAGGAGGCAAGTATGGTTTACCACTACACCACCAGGACCGACATTTCCATGCATGCGCCTACGTTGCAACATGAATTTTAGCCGAGAGATGGCACAAGAATCTATATTCCCGATTGTGCTCTATCATTTATTTAATAGTGCATTTGATAATTTACACATAAATACATTTGTTTGCATTGTTTGGCAATCACATTTTGCATCACAAGTAAAACTTGTGAAAATCATGTCAGTCGTTGTTGTGAAAATTTACGTTGTCAACAAAAGATTAATTCAGTATTTAGTCACTTTACCGCAGGAAAATATCTGGCAATTTTATGGATGTGAATAATGACGCATTTTTTAAAAATGTAATTGCAAGTACTTGCAAATACAAGGCTTTCATGTAAAAACTATACTACATGTGATGTGTTGAATTCCATCAGCGCCGACGGCACGACACGCCCAGCCGCCAAGAATCAAACACCGCACGTGCGGGTTATTTTTTATGTGAAAGCCCTATATTAGGATATCCTAATTTCGATAAGATCTATAATAGACATAGCCAATATTTTCAGTTTTCTTCATAGTCGTTACTTATTATTGATGTAATTGTCGTTTTCACACTATGCATTAAAAAGGGCGTAATAAACATTTTAGTGGATTTCATTGCAAACACACTACATCATCTATAAATGCTCTTTACGTTCATTTTCTAAGCGATTTTACATGCAACTGGATAAAAAAATGGGGCAGAAACCGGACGTCAATCGAACGCTTGCACCTAAATTCTATCTTGGCGGTCCATTGCTGACGTTATCTTACATGCTTCTGTAATGGTGTGTCGTATGTCAACTGTTTCTCTTAAATTTTCCGTGTATCTACCATGCAATAATTGTGAATTAGAGCGAACAGTTTTATCTGTAGATTAAAACAGCTCAAACCAGTTTGTCGATACCAAACCGTCTGATGATTTGCAACATTTGCAGCATGGCTCCGTGACATCGATAATGTTGGAAAGAACGTCATCGAAAAAATGCACTGCATATTTATTCTAAACCCGTTACTTTGTTGAAAAGAAGTGACAGCATATTTAGTTCTTTGCGCTTCAGTAACAACATTAAAACATGGACTAAAAGAAGCGGAAATGCCACACATGGAACGTTGAAAAAATAGGCAAAGACTGGCAACCCACAAATGATGTAAGAACATTGCGAAAAACTGCACAATTATGCTATTCAGTAGCAGGGCAAACCCCTTTAGCACCAAATCCAATAACTCAAGCACACGTATTTATTAGTTAACAACATGCTGTGAATCTACTTTGCAGACCTAGTTAAGAAAATAAAATTATAGATAAAAATATGAATCATAATAATTTATGCGCTACCTAAATTATTCCATGAAACAATTTGTGCTTTCCCCATGTATTCAGGTTTTACTCACGGTGTGTTATTACAAGTGGGGCTTTACAATCAGTATTTTGAATGTAAATGAAAGGGAAGTTCCGTGTTAATTTTATTTGCTTGTTTATTTATTTCTACACGAGTAAACTATGCGTTTTACTGCTCGATTCCAGATATTTTACTCTAGACTAATTAAATCATTAATAATGTTTAAATTACTAGCAAATTTAAATTAATTTAACGACAGATTAAGCACAGTTTTCTCAACAGCATTTCCATTGTGCATTTTATCTTAAACAGCATATCTCTGGGAACGGTAATTTTGTTGCGGCAAACAGCTATTATAATGGCAATTTTCCCAGAATTTTCAGTGCTTAACTGATCTATAATTACTAAAAGCTTCATCCCGCAGTATGTGAACTTAAAATTCTAACATTTTAATACATATTTTACGTTGGACTGCACATTCGCTACGATATTGTTTTAAAATTAACTGAAAAATTATTTCTTTAATGAGCTTTTTATATTAGATTAATTAACAAAAGAGAAAAGCCAAAAGTTATGGTAGCATTAATCCATAAAGGGCTGGGAAACTCTAATATTACATGAAGTTCAAAAACGTTATTGACCTTTGAACGTTATTTTGAATTAAAAACAAAAACTTCTACCGGAGTAACAATCTTTCAAAGTTACAAAATTATCGTTTCAGAATGTATAAAAGCACTAAGTATAATGGCACACACATGAAATAAAAATAATTAGATCTTAACCCGAAGTAACTTACTTGTAGAAATTTTCATGGTCCTAGCTCCTTATAAAATAATCCCATCTCTACACTAGGGAATAATTCCAAGTGTACAAATTATATTATATGCATGGGGGTTCTAAACTTTCTTCTAAGCGGACCCCTTTAAAGTCTCTCGCTGTCGCAGACTCCTATATATTAATTAAATCTTAAACGTCCTAAATTTGCATCCTATACAAGTTGCTCATCACTGGTTTAAAAAATTTAAAAACGTAAACAAAGGAAAATGATCTTTTTTCAATATATGTCTTTTTATTATACTGCATTCTTGCACAATAGTAATGATCATATTATTATATTGTAAAGTATATAAACGCATTAAACATTAATGATAGCTAACAAAATATGACGACACGACATTACCAGTTAATTTTAATTTCTAAATGAGAGAGATGGTGCTACATTTTACTTACAGGCTATAATATTAAGATATTTGTATTCTGAGTACTGATTCTACCTTTCCAAGCGAATTATATACTTTCCTTTTAGATAAATAAGTATAGAGAATGATTTTTTTACAGAAGTACTTTCATGACCTTCTTTGAATATCCGAGTCAGCCGGGTGATGCCTGTTTATTGTCAGGGAAACTATGACGGTACATATGAGTGCTCTACCTGATCCACGTTTTCGACTTAGCTATTTGCAAGCTCCCTCTGGAACAGAGTCAGCTTCAATTTGATTGTAATTTACTTTACCGATATACACACATTTTACATTTGTATCATCGTTCGTTTTCTAGTAGTTTGTTGTTTTATCTATACATTGGAGAAAAAGCGCTGTTAGCAGTCCTCTATAATCATTAGTGGAACCCTTGGGAGGCCCTTACAAGCCCCCGGAAGTCTGCGGATTAGTTTCAAAACCCGATTCAGGAGCAGAAATACAGAGAACCACCGTAAATTATCACTCTTATTATAACACAAATAAATGCATATGCGTTATTTTAAGTGTCTTTGTGCTACTGGAAAAATGCATCTTTCCTGTTAAAGTTGGCTTTCGTAAATTGCACAAGACGCAATTGGAGTTGATATTGTCCCATAAATGTCTCATAAATGATTGAATAATGCAAATTATTCCGAAGCGGAGTTCACTGGCGAACACAGTTACCTGGTATTCATTTACCTTGTTCCATGATGTAATAAGAACCTTTTGAATTTTCAGAGAAAAAATGTTACTGTCATTGGACAGTGTTTTATAGTTAAATGTCTTTTCAATGAATCACAAAAATAATTGTTTTTGGAAATGATCACACTGATGCAGACATTTGAACCTTTTTATGCATATATTCACCCAGTTGTTTTTCACATTATGAAGCAAATATAAATACAATTTTGGTCGTTGGCGTGATGTATAAGCAAAAAAAAAAAAAAAAAAAAAATTTTTATACTTTAACTTTCATGTTGGAATTCATATATTCCGATTATAATAAATGATGGACAAAGAGAAATAAAACAATTACGTCGTTTGTTATTTGTTCATAATATGAGGTATTTTGAAGTGAATTCACTTGAAGTCATTTATACTCGTAAAATTATTTTTGGCATCACTGAGGTTAATATTATTGCAACAGCGTTGATGTTAACAAAGACAAAAAAGCAACACTTAATATGAACTTGTTTTCGCAGTAATGTTACGCTAACGCATACTGAGTGTCTGTAATTAGTTCATTCTAAATATATATGTTAACCTGGCAGAACATTAAGCAGAGTTGCTATTCGTTTTGTGATAAAATATTTATTTTATGGAAAAATTTAAGAGGTAGAGAAAAAAATATACTTTTTTGTTCATTTTATTAAACTTTTGTGACAGATTAATATGTGAAAGAATTCCCTTTCATAGACTTAAGCCCTTGAACGAGTGACTTATCTGAAAATAGTAATACACACACTTTTAGAAAAAAAAAACTATAAACAGGAAAGAACGAATGGGACTGCAGATACCTAGATATCACTACTATATTGCTAATATACAATAAATTTAGAAGCCAAATGTATTAGGAAGAAGAAAGACTTGTGCTTGTATGTCTTAAGGATAAACTATAAATATAAAATATATCTTTTATGTGTACAGTAATACTTCGCAAAATAATAATAAATACATTTGTTTTATGTTTGAGATAGTTATCTTATAGTTCATTTACAGTCATAAATTACCTTTCCTGCAAAAATGTCGTTTGTAAGGTTTTTATTTTAAGGAATGCTGAATTGCTGACAAATAAATCATGTTACATAAAATAAATGAACTTAGTTCACTCCGTTGTTATAACCACAAAGTAAATATTGTCAAGATTGAAATTTGAGATTTTATTTAGATTTTTCTCCAAACCCACATCCAACAATCTTGTATGCGCACTTCCTCCAGTTATGTATAGTACAGATGTGTCTAAAATAGCAAGGTATGCATGACAAACTTTAAAATAGTAAAAGGAAACACAAATTATTACATCAATAAGGACTTTGAGGGCTATTGTACATCTTGCATATTAAAACTCTGTTTGCAAGCCAGAGATTCAGGCTTGTAGACGAAAAAAACATCACTGATGTATAAATAATTTAGTGCGTCAACTAATTATACCGTAGCGACGATGGGGGGATGTATCGGCCGATAAACCATGGCTCAAATCAAGTCGGGCTACATATGTAGAACGTGGTTTACCGAAACACTACGTTGGCCTTGAACCTCGCGCCACTCAGCCAGTATCGTCTGAACAGTGAAAGAAACAACACAAGTTGTCTAAGGGCAAAGTTTGCTATGAATACTAAATAGCCAACACTAGGCGTAATTATTCTATTCCATAAAGAGTGCTTATTTATGATTTGTATGTTCCGTACCCCGTCCGCTCGTGTTGTTAGGAGATTATTTGAAGAGTAATTTCCAGGTGATTGGGTTCAAATCGTAATGCGATTTATGAATTAGTACTATCCACACACTTCAGGCGAACTTAACTTAGTGTCGTCAAGAAAACAATTTAATTCACAGGGCATTAGGAAAGATAACTGGTAATTTCATAAGTAGATGTTAGAAGTGTGTACGAAATGAATTCCACCAGCATCTCTTTGCATGACATGGTAAGTGCATAACTTTTAAGTGCATTAGATTTATTAGACTGTCCCTCTAGTGCTTTTACCACCGACTTTTGTGTTGCCCCCCCCCCCGCCCGTGCTGACTCTAGTGTAGCCCGGTTGGCCGTGAACGACGGATTATCGACCGATGTAAACGCCGCCGCCGCGTCGGTCATCAGATATTTGGACGAAAGATATATTTGGGATTAAAATGAACTTAACATTTTTACATCAGTTACTACCTATCACACGTCTACAGATAAACCTTGAACTGAGAGAAACAGAAAAGATCAAGTGGACGTATCAGGCAACAATTAGCGCGTAAATTTAAGGATGGAATCCCCATCCAACAAAACCTGAGCGTTACATAGCTCTAACAATTGTGATGCTTAAATCCTCTAATAATACCACGAGAATATTTTCCTCTAGCTTTCAGAACAGAACTTCGAGAAAAGAACGCATAATATGAAGGTCGCCGTGTGAAAGACGCAAACAGCTTGAATTACTTGGGGTTACGGGTGTTGTATTTCAAGTGAGATCTTTATAGAAGAAAAGAGAAGCTGGAAATAGAAAATTCACGTCGGAACTTCCTTAGGCCTGTTTTGTGGTTCTTATTGGTTTTTTTTTTTCTCTCTCTCTCCATTTTCTCATGTCGTGACAAACGTTCTCTTATGTTCGGAAATAAAAAATAAAAAGATTGCACAAATGCATTTATATTTTGTACTTTACCGTTGCCTAAGCGATTCTCACGAGGCTTGGGAAAACCGACATTTAGAAGGAAGATGTGTTGAAATGTTATATCTGTATAAAATGGCTCCCCAAATAATTTCATGTTAGCACTAACAATTTACAGCATCTAACATTATGATATAAAAAACCCTTTCCTTAACATTAAACAATAAATAATTAAATAATAACAATTAGCTTATTTAAGGTAAAATGTCTGAAATTAGCCAGATAGTTTGTTACAACATAGCTAATTTGTAAAAGCTAATTTCACAATTAATGATACCTAAAACTCAAAGGCGAAGAAACATCCCTATAAACCTCTACTTAGTTTGTGCAAAGTGGTTTCATTGTTTAATTTCAAAAATCCTATACTGCGGAGCAAGAAATATTCAAAGTAAAATTCTAAAATTAATGTAAATTAAATGTATAAAACATGTAAGGGTAATTCGAAACAAAATTTGATTTTTTTCTCTTCTTGAAGTTTTTACTAGGCCTTAACAGTTTTACAATACAATTACGTTAAACCTTCCTCGTTTTTTTTTAACTTAATTCGCAACAAAACATCAACATATACTGAAGGTATTTGCAAGTGTTCAGTTATCACAAACATAAGTATACTACTTAACATTTAAATACGACTAAAATATTAGAACAAAATATATATAAGCAAAAATGTAATCATTGGAAGTCCAGTTTACAGGAAGTTACTTGTAACTGATTGTAATTAAGTGTGGGAATTTACGTCCCGCAGCAGCCTCGAGAGATTACTAAGCCCACTTTATATTTTTAATTTAAATTTAAATTTAAAATGTAAAGTAACCTAATTACCTGTCTTTATCTTTATTAAAATATACAGAAAATATGTATACATACACAATTCGTCCTTATGGTTAAAGAAAATAAAATTAAAATTAATACATTGACTAATTGATTAATTTATTCTTGGATATATCAAACTTTCAAAAACAAAATTTACTTTCAGTTTCAAGAATTCTTGTACATATATAAAATAATAACGAAAGCAATTATTATTATTATTATTATTATTATTATTAGTTTACCTCTGAAATAGTGACGTCTGGAAGAAACACGTAATATTAATGATGCATTTCCCATTTAATTTTTTCAAGTTTAATCCTTCTTTAATCTCTCATGGAATTGTGTACATTTCTTATTAGTAATTTATTTATCGAATATTTTTTTAAATAACTGACTGAACTTGGCACTGTTGGGAAGACAAGTGCAGTTTTATTTATCAGGACAGCTTTTAATTTGAAACGCAGCGTTAAGGAGCCACAATTGCAGGCGTTTTACATGCTTATTTCCAACACAGTGTTCTCATTAATAACCGGCAGGTCAAAGAAAGGCTAAGCAACACTGATAAATGCTTCTGCAGCTGTAGGTAAATTTCTATTTCTGTCGATTTCACGTAAACCTGAGTTAAAATATTATTGGTGTGGTCAGACAAGGAATCTCTATCGCTAGACAAGTAAACATCTGATAACTCTCAAAGTTGTTGTCGAGGAAAATGGCGGAAACTTTAATAGTGGAAGAACGACTGGCATAGTTTTGCTACCAGTAAGACCGCCAAAACTATCATTTCTCTCTCTCTCCCTTTTTCTTTCTTTAATCGTGAATTTGGAAGCAGGATTCAGAATTTTCAGAGATGTACATATAAGTGCTAATATATTTAGTTTATGTGCAATATGATCAAACATATTGTTGTTTTTATTGAAGAAAACGTGATTCAGATACAAATTACATTATTTATTCTAAGATTATGTCAATTGCTAAGTACATCTATTTCATTAATTTCAACATTTAAGCCACTTTTTATAACGTAATTTATTTTACTATCTGTAAGTATGAGTAAAAGTGCACTTTAAAAGCTACTTGACACAAAATTAACATTTTCTAGAAAATATGTAAAATTACAAAATCCATATGCCTCAAAGTATAAATATAATTTTTACGATTCTGCAGTTCTTCAAAATTTTCCCTGTATTTTTCTCCTTTACGCTGTATGAAAAACATCTAAAAGGTCCAATGCGAGAGCCTCATGTTATATTCCATTTCGCGTTTTAATGTTTATGTTAGTACACGACCAGTGCCATACTAATTACTAGGAATATAATTATGTAAATGCTACTACAAACTGACACAATTATAAGCCAGTCGAGTATATAAATTTAGTTTATTCTAAGCAGAATCTCTTGGGTTTAGTTAGCCAGCGAGAACTGTTTAACTCAAAGCTAATGGATGGTTGCTAATAAAAATTATAACAAAGGCAAAACGGAACATTCGTTGACATGTACAGTGTAGGTAATTAGGTAATTACTGAGATCACATTGGCAAAGTTGGGTCGTTTTGGTCGAAACCATTCTATAGTTATCATCATATATCAATCTTAAGCCTTGTGTTTGCGCCCAGTTTTACTGCCGTGGCATCAAAGGCGGTGAGCATGATGATGCATGAGATGAAATAAATTAGAAAAAGAATTGTTTTTTATTTGGAAAGAATCGTTTCAGACCTCTGCGGCAATTGCCATTGATGAGAACTGAGGAAAATCTGGATAAGCTCTCAGGTAGAACGGCCCTAGCGGGAATTAAACCCCAGATACTCCGTTCATAAGTCCGTGCCTTAACGACCTAAGCCACCAGTGTCAGACCTCTCTTTAACTGGAAAGCGGGTTTAGGGATTTCCATAGTAAACTAATTAAAAAAAAAACCAAACTAACCTGATGAACAAGGCTTATCACTTGACCGCTGCGTCCTCGAATTCCGTCTTGTGACACCAGAGTGCAGTATTGCAGGGGGTATGTAATCAGCATTTCGCGGCATTCTTAATTTGCGGCCGCTACTTATCGATCAGGTAGGTACCCAATTGTCATCTTGAGGATGGATAGACTCTGTTCCAGATCTTCCTAAATTGGAAAATAACTAATCTGATACAAGGGATCGAACGCGAGACCTTCCGGCTAGCAGTCAGCAATCTCGGACCCATGATAGACAGGTTAGTTTTGAATAAAGCAATTTCAAGTGGACAAGTGTTCACCTATGTTCTGCAGTAACTTTGTTCCCTTTATTGGCGACAACGAACACAAGTGTCTTACGGAAGCAGCTGGAAGAGAACTGTCATGTCCAATTCGACGTTTATTGCAAACAATCATTTAGCCCACGAGCTGCTCCTAAATACATTCTCACCTTTTATTTGGTGGAAAGGTAAAATTCGTAAGGCACCTTCATCAGATGCAAATGTTCACCCCAAAATCAAGAATGGGCTGGACTCTCTACGGCTACCATCGAAAAGCTGGGCTCTGTGCAATAGAATCTCTGATATACAGACACTCTTCCAGCATCACGATCATCAGCGAAAAACAATACAGAGATAACCAACAACTGAGATCCAATGATCATATCAGAGAACAAATGTAAGAACTATACTGTCCTTGCCTGGATTTAATTCCATTGGCAAGACAGCCATCTCTCAGCTCACCCCTTCAGGCTGTAAATATGAGCACTTAAAAATGCATCTCTAACCTCATCAAGACAATTTTGATATTATCATTGGTCACATAGCAGCCATCATTGGATTTCGTTAGAACCAGCAATGCGCAAATCGGCCAAAGTATAGCATGCCTTTCAAAAACAACCTAAGGGACTCAAGCATAGGCCCGAAGAAACTTCACCAAGAAATGGCATACCGAATTAGCAAAATTCACAGATGTGGTAGTCGGATTACTTTCCCTCGCTTGTACCCAATAGTGAGCGATACACATGTGCATGTATTCCTTCTACATTACAGAGAGGTTATTTGCGTTACGGGCCGCCTGAGCACAACTGCTTCTTACTGGAGAAATGCAGCAGTCGCAACCGGAAGCATGAAGAAAAAGTCGCGGTGCGCTTTTATTTTGGTATTAATATTATTATTGACAGCATAAAATGATACTGTATTTAAAATGATATTAATAAGCAATAACCTGTGCTAAAGGAAGTGTTGAAAATTATCAGAGGTAATATATTGCCAGCACCTGTATAGGAAACTCCTGTGTTAATCTAACTTTTCTTCCTTAAGAACATGGCGGTTCGGAACGCGTTTCTTGTCATTAAAAGACGCTGTCTCTCATAACCCTTTAGCATGTTACGTGCCGTATGTTTAAGACACGTAAAAAAACCTCCAGTCTGAAAGGAGAGCCCTCTGAGCAAAATTTATCCGCTGTTTCAAGCCCCGAATTGAATAGCACGCTGATGACCACAGATATTAAAGAGCGTCCGTAAATAAATAAATCAAACAAACAAAAGCTAATGTTTTTCTTCCCGAAGGTGTTTGGCATTAAAGAAGATATTAACCTACGATACTCTCACAATTACTTCAGAGGCGAAGGGTACATTGAGTTGTGTTTGAAGTTGTACTGTGAGACTTGAACTCAAATCAGGAGTTGGCAGAAGTGCACCACATGTACGGTAAGGCGGATGGCAATATTGCGCTGGCCCATCGTTTATACCAGAAGTAAATACCAACAATGAAAATGTGCAAATCTGAAGACGTTTGAACGTATCAATCATCGACTGTGCGAGTATGGAAAGTTTGCACCTCGTGCTTTCGAAAGGGGATGACCAAGTCCGACAACTCCAGATGTAGGAGACTTTGGAGACTGTGTGTAAACGACTCCTATCAATATGCAAAAGTTAGCAATGCAAGTGAATGTCGCTCATTCGACCGTTTAGAGACTATTCCGAAAGTAACGGTTTGTATCCTTATACATTGCAACGTGTATAGGCCTTGTTACCATCAGATTACCCTGCGCGAGTTGTGTTCTGTCAGTGTGATGCAAATGCGAACTTGCCTGCCTTAGGGTTATTTACAGATGAAGCATCTTGACACGAGATGTCATTACAAATGTTTACAATCAGCATGTATGTATGAACAGAAGAAAACTCACATGCAACTCTTTCATCTCATCACCAAGTGCGTACTCCCTCAAAATGAGGGCCGGTGTCGTTGCTGATCGGTTAGTAGCACCCCATACACTTACAGGGTAAGTACACATAACTTGTGGAAAACACAATAACTGACTCTCTACTGATCACTTGTCAACAAACCCACTTAAATCATGATGGCGCACCTGCACACTTCAGTCATATTGCTTGCAGGTGGTTGGATCTAAGTTTTCCTAATCGACCTTGTGATTTGAACTCTAACGACTTCTATTTTTGGGGTCATTTAAAAGCAATGGTGTATTCGTATTCAGTGCTTGATATGGAAATACTTCGGAATCGAATTGTAGCTTGTTGTCGGGAAATATCCTGTAATCTGGGATCATCTTCCAGGGCCATGAAACATCGATGTGAGGTCTGTACTCACTTAGGAGGTGGACATTTTGTACATCTTTAGGGAAATGTGAAAAGGTAAGAGTCATAGATACACCTTATAACTCGGAAAAAAGCATTTAGGGATTCAAGTTGTAATGTACTTTTAATGGTCTACATATGGGGAATTTATTCCCAAAATTATGCTCACTATTTCACAAAATGAAAGCACCAAGTAATACACGAACGCACAACCACTCGTCTTTCTCAAACTGCTATCTACACATGCATGAAGACTGGCTTCTCTCAGTACGAAATATTCGCTGTAGATATAGTTTTAGTTTCGTTCCAGGAAATTGTTTGTTCATATTCTGCATTCCTGCCATCATACAGTCATATAATCAGAAGTTAACAAGGACATGAATGAATAGTTGTGTAATGTTAAGCATTGACTGTATATGGCACCTGCATTTCGACACAGTAATGATTCTGCAATATTTTACATTTGAATTGGACACATTGTCAGTTCACTGTTATTCTATGTTAACATTTCTACTATATCTATAATTTCTTTTGATGTAATAGGATAAGGGCATGACTATCAGGCATCATTTTAACTTTGTAGCTGCAGTTCCGATATGGAATACTAACAACATCCAACAGTTAATTGCTGAGCATGTATCAGTCAAATCCTGTCAGTAGAGAAAGACTTGGCATTCAGTTGATCGCCCTTTACTGTAAGGGAATGTCGCACTGACAGGATAGTTGTCTTTATTTAAAGTACTTTTTAGTGAAATTTCATTTTTTCTTCAATTATCAGAGTAATATAAAAAAGTTTCTTATAATTACTAATAATGTCAGAAAGAACCGAGCAAACTGTGAAGTAAACTCACGACTGATTCCTGTCGCATTGGTACAGATTTGATCACAAGTAATATCACAAGAGGACTTGAAAGCTAAGACCTTCGAGATATTTATCAGGATCATTTTACGAATAAAACAAGAATGTAAATATAATTCCGCTAAACTTGTTTAACCTTTTCAAGTAATCTTGCAACAGACAAATGTCGATTGTCAGTAGTGCCAATAGAGAAAAGCCCAAATACGAGTTTAGAGCTATTTCATGAACAGAATAAGAATAAAAGTAATATATATATTTGAAATTCCCGCACAGAATATTAACAATTGCATACAATGTTATACTTATGAATACCTACCCATTCAGAAAACTGGAGACTCAAATAGACGAAGTCGGCTATTACAATCGCTACAGTTCGATTTACTAATACCAACTGAAAAAACAAAACAGAGAAAACACTTTACCATTCTCAACGTGATTATTAAAATTTGTGTTTTCTTATGCAGGCATTGTTACATAATTTGCAATATTATGCTGCATACGCAAAAACAATTTTTGAGTAAATACACATTAAGTTAGTTAAATATACAATTATTGAAAACAGTTATCAAATTTGTATGAAGGGGCTGCAATTTAATTCGCTACAAAGGAAATTTTGGAATTAGTACATGAAAACGTGGAAGCATAATTCTTATTTAGTATTGCCGATTAATCTGTATGATGCTCAAAAATTATAGTGGGAGTATAGAGCTGGCCACACTGACCATAAGACAAATGCACAAATGCACTTCGAGTGGTACAAATTTAATAATTTCACTGCGGTATTGGGCTGTTATTGCTTTAAAACTATTTTTTTCAATTTCATTGGTCGATTTTATGATCACGTTACATAAGTGAAATGGTCTAGATACTTTAAAAGCAAACGACTTTCAGCCAATGAACGAGAGATCATTGATATTCGATTGATTAATAAGAATGGAATTATATTGATGCCAAATAACATAACATTCATAAACTAATAAAATATATTTCATTGTTTTTCTCAAAATAATTATAATAATAGCCTTCTGTATTTAGTTGTTCGGATTAAAGTTTAACCTTTCCTTTAAAATTGTCTTGTGGAATACAACTCTCACATGCCGATAATTTTATTGAGGTAGTTTGATTTCATTTTTAACTCATGAAAACAAGCATTCGTTAAGCTCAATTAAATTATCGGAAAACATGCAGCACTCTTTAAATTATTGAAAAAATGCCTCTTAGCATTGTTATAAAGTAAGAGCAGTTTGGTATTTATACTTACACCCTAAAACAAAAAATAGCAGACTCTTGAAGCGTTTTTTTGTTTAGTTCTGTTCAATTCGCTCCAGTCTTAGGGCCAATCTCACCGAGCTCGATTAACTTTAATTCCTATTTAATTCTCCTTTAATTAGGGTGTTCCATCTCACCACCATAAAATTGGATACTGATCCGTCATTTAACTCCAATTGAGTTCATTGGCATATATTTGGCCATTTAACAAGTTAATTCTCAATTACTTTTCATCATGACAAGGCGAATGTTGAATATGCTGTTTGGAGACCATATTATTCCAAGAGGCTGAGTATAATTTCCGAAAGACAAGATTCATTTAATAGTATTGGGGAAACAAATTTCCAAATGCGGTTTCGGCTGAATAAAGTTTCGGCATTAGGTATTTTAAGTTCTATAGAAAATGACCAACAATCCCCCAACAAAGAGGGGATTTTAATAATGTTTGTATAATGTTAAAAGTCTTCTTATTATTTGACCACAAATATTACATAAAATAGGACTCTTTATATTGTAGGTTTCTCCATTTCTTCAATGAATGTACACTACGAGTACATGTATAGAGCAGGTGAGTTAGTAGAGCAAGAGGCCAAACGAATTGCGTATCGAATGATACTGCTAGAGCTCGCCTTCATCCTTACCCATTATATTCTCTTCTTGTCCTCCATTTCTGATGTGCAATGGTCATGAAAAACGAATGAGTAACGATCTTCGGTACTTTACAAATGGTGTATAGAGCATTCTTTCCTGTGTCCATAGCTTTTTAAATCACGGCTTTTCTATTATTAAGAAGGCCGTGATGACTTAATTCCGAATTAGCTAATTGAATGCAGGTCTTCGTTTGATGAGATGCACAACATGTAATTGGATATTTACTTTCTAAAATAGCTTAAATCTTAATTAGTTAATTCTCAATTTGTAAGAAATTGGCGAGATCGGCTCCAACTCCTTTATCCTTATTCTGTCATCGCCAGTCACGTCGAATTTTCCATGGCACATGTGACATTTTTTGCATTGCAAATGCTTTTGTGAATTTGAAAGCATTCATGCTCACACATGCAAACACACAGGCGTGCGCACATACACAGAATAACTTATGTAATCTTTGTTTTGAAACAAGGATTTATAAACTATTTAAAATTAAATAGATACTTTAATTTTTTCGTTTCAGTTTTTAATTTTATGTATCATTTATTTTGAAAACGAAAGTGATAAATTAACGTTTATATGTTTGAGCACAAATGTCCCAAAATTCAAAAATATGTTGTCATTAAAATGCATATTATTGCCGTATATCAAACATTAATTTTACTTGTAAAATGTAACAATTAAAACGTTTAAGTATGGCGAGAATTTGACCTTAAGTGGTTCTTATTACTAGACGAGCTTTTGTCCGCTCAGCCATTAGAGCACACTGTCCGAACACACGCCTATCATGTTTATGACATTAACATAAACTAAAGCCGGCATTGTGAACCCAGCTTAATGGTTTCTCTCTTTCTAATAGTGCGCAAGATGCACGGCATTTTACTCACGGTGCCCTTTGGCGGTAACCTATAACCTGCTTTCTCTGTACAATGCACAATTACACATTTTGCGTCCCGAATTTGCATAAACTTGGTATAATGAGATACAGTAGCGCTACACTTTGTTTGTCTGAAGAAGCCCAAAGCTCTGCTTCTTTTACTCTGGAAAGAGTAACTTTCAACCAAAGTATCATGAACGGAAGTTCATTCTTTGTCCAAAAACTCCTTGGTAGCTGACAATGAACATTATCAAAAGTATTTTATATAATCCTTGACAGCGTGAAAGTACAGGAGTGCATCACCAATCTGTACTTATGTTAAATAGCGCACCATGTGGCAAATATAATGACAAGAAATTATCCACGGTGGTCTTGCATGGAATATTTAAATGTTACAGTGCGGCGTATGTCCCTTGGGGGTAGATCTGTTTAGTATGATCAACATTCTTATATACAGTTACGAAGTTCATTTGCCTATTGGCTGTTGTACAACGACCAGATTCTTATCTTGACATTTTCTTTTCGCTTGAGTTAAGGAGAGAGAGAAAAGGGGGAACAACATTTCGCTACGAAGAGCACGTCATTATTTGTTCCTTCTTTTGAAGATGAGTGAGTCTGACAATGTTTCATTAAGAGTTACACATAAGAGAGGGGAAAGAAACGAGAGGAAGAATGGAAATCATAGCATGTGACATTTCGGTTTATAACATCTTCTGCACATTTAAAGTCTATCGCTCTAATTCTACAAGGCAATTTAAGTTTATCTAAAGAAGAATATACTTGGTATATTGAATGCTTAATACCTTTAAGCTCACAACGTCTCACTCCGAATGCCACAACGTTATCTGTCATAACGAAAGTTCGGAAACTTGTCCTAATGTAACTCACTAACTGACACACAGTTCTTAGTGCTGAGTAGTTTCTTTTTCTTTCTTGTTCAATATCTGCAACTTGCGAGTGCACTCATAGGATAACTTTTAACCTTGCAAGTATATTAATCACATTTTCTATCATAGCCTTGGACAATATGGAGAGAGAATATATTCCAACTACGAAGAAAGGGTTTAGGGGACAAGGAGGAAAAAACACAGAAATTAAAAACCTTGAAAAAATAAACAACAAATAAAAGAGAAAACATTTTAAAAAGAGATATCATAAATTAATTTCTACATTGCCGTTGAAAATTGATTCATGGTATTTTTTAAACATTAAAATAGGATTTTAAAGTATATAAAAAGGTTCATTTCAGTGCATACATTGCACGTGAGAATTATTTTAGTAACATTTGTTGACTTAGAAGAATAAATGGTAGATTTCATAAAATAATAAAATAAAGTAATATAAGCTTTCGTAAATATTAACACAAATGAAATTATCATTATTAATATTGCTTAATTAAAATATTATTTTCATAAAAGTTCCTAAATTTATAACTGTATGAAAATGCAGTTCCTCTACAGTATGTTAAGCTGCACCGTCAATATGTTGCGAAGAAGTGATGTAGTATTTCTATAGGGTCATTAAAATATATGGCTTTCACACATACGGCATATGTGACCTGGAGGGATGCCTCTGCCTTAGCCGGTACTTTCGTTGTGTATTCTTCCCTAGTCCACTTGACATTGAAGACATCCTTCATCTTAAGAGCACCCAAGAACAAGTGACTTACGCCGCACGAGACGAAGACGCATGCACTAGTCCAAGTAGGCAATAAATGGGGAGCGGAATCAAAAGCTAATCTTAAAGCAGTTTTTTCAGCAGTTGATAACAAGAGAAAAAATTGCGTGATTCATTCCAAAGGACTCTGCGTCTGCTATTACGGCTCAAGAATCATTAAATAAGGTACAATAGGTGAGTAATTAGTGTGGAATTGTGACTCTCGAATTCTACACATTTAACCGCTTGTGATATCAATTTAAGGGATAGTTTGAAAGACAAAATATTTCGCATGAATATCTACACTTTAGAAGAACTCCTGGATAATATTGAACAAAAAATATTCATAATTTTACTCATGAGCTTACACAAGTGTATGGACATCCTTTTGCGACATGGAGTAAGATTTATAATCCGTTCGTTTTTCTGACGTTGTACGGAACATTTTACCCGCTGATACGCAATATGTCGCCCGGGAACCAGACCACGTGCTGCGGCCATCATACATACTAATGACTATTTAGTAAGAATACTCTACCGAGATGGGTGGCAGAGGTCGTTAAGCCGCGGATTCGTGAGTGGGAGTTCTGCAGTTCGATTCTCGCAAAGACCGTCGTTCCCGACTGAGGTTTTTAGCAGGTTTCCCTCAGTCCTCATAAATGGCAAATGCCGGAGAGGTACCCTAACTTAGGCCTGGAAAAATCCTTTCCTAATTTATATTTTCATCTTATGTATCACCAGGGTCCACCGCCCGTGATGTCTCAGCAATTAGAACGTGCGTTAAACACTACAAAAGAACACGCCCACCCCCTCATTGGATGATGATTCTAGACTACAGTGTTTGCAGAGTTAATCCCATATCAATATACAGCACAGAAATAAAGGAAAGCGGACGCAAACTGCACAACTTAGGCTACCTTTCTAGAGTATTAATATACTGTCTTTTGGTCTTATAGGAAATTATATGCGCTTTACGATAATAATCAAAGAAGCAGAAGATGTATCTTAACGAGTATTTTTTAAAAAATACCACTGGATAATCATTTTAAAAATTGGAATAAAATATATAGCATTAAGTTACATTTTCCTTTATTGGCTGCAGACAAGATGTAGTCTTTATAAGAAAAGCTGCGCATCTTCAGAAAACACTTTTTCTTCCTTTTCTCATGCAATTGACTAACTGATATATTTTCAAATATGATTGCTCAGTTTCAAACTCAGTGTAATCTTGCGTAAACAACATTGCAGCAAACTGGCTATGAAGACTTAAGCCGTAACAATCATGCTCAACGTCTTTGATCATTCTCTTTCTATAAGTTTGCTATGAATATTTTAGTACACTAAGGTTTTTACCATATTTCCAGATAAAATTAATTATTCAAATATTAGATAGTTCAGAAATTAATGGCGAGCGTGCGATTTAAATTTGAAAAAAATTACTTTATTTAACCAAAATAATTTCATTTGTAAAAATAACCATAATCGATATTTACATATTATTGTCAATTAGGACGAAGTTTATTTATGCAACTTCAAAATCGCGGTTCTAGAGATGAACTTTTCAATGTCGTCTGAGCTCCCTCTTGTTCTAACCTTCTTCCATGCATAATTATTATTATTATTATTATTATTATTATTATTATTATTATTATTATTATTATTATTGCATTACCACTTTGCCATACTAAACACAGGCCAATTCCTGCGAGTTCTTCGTTTAAACAATAGCACACTCCCACGAGATATCTGGTAATTCTACAGCGTTGCCACTGTTAGCCTTAGTATATAAAATGTTGAGCAGAAGGTATGAACATTTCTTGTTTGGCTCATTATTAAGGATGTGCGAGGGTGTCTAAATTAATAAAAGAATAAATTATTTTCTCTCACTTCCACACTCGATATCTCGTACATAAACAGCTGCATAGCTGTAATCTTGGTTTCAGGGGAAAATAGCTTCAAGGCTTGCCCCGAACTATATACAGGTTTTTATTTGTGTGTATGCAATCCGCAGATTAAAATCTTATGTGAAAACATCGCCCCTTTTGTTAAGCAATAGTTAGTATTTCTTTTTATTTCTGTATGTGAGTACAAATTATTTAATGTTGTACGAATGTAAACAAAACTGGGAAATATTTGAACGGGGAATAATACATAAATGTTTTGTTCGAGCTTACGTCTATCTATAGGTTATGTAAATTAGCCGATAGTGGAATATGAAGACAGGCTAATGACACAAAGCCGCTTAACAGGTTGCAGAAATTTAGAAATACCTAGGGACGGGAGATTGGCCCTGTATGTTTGCACAGTTCTCACATATTTCATTCGTTATTTCTTCGCTGGAGGCAAATAATACTACTATCTGTGCATTCAAAACCATTGATTCTAAATTTATATTAGTTTCAAGAAGTGTAGATGATAAAATAAACGATAAAGTAAGCAATGTTGTTTAAAAAATCAAGAATGCGGACAAATGTGTTAAATTGCAGACATTTCAACAGACAAACTTGATGAATTGCAAAATAAAAACATTAACAGAATAAGGAAGCATTTGTGTACACACCCTTAAGTTCATGTGGAGTACAAAGAAGCTTTAGAAACCACAGGAGAGTTATGCCTTTGGAAGAGTTGGAACATATAGTAATGTTACATTGCAATACAGAGAAAGATAATTTGGAGAGCCACATGCATTTGTTCATAGTTACTTTAAATTTTTAAAATGGTAAGCATATCCCTAACTTCAATTGCTTGGATTTATCAAAATAAAATATTTTAAAGTCTTTTTATTCTATAATTATAGAACATATAAATCCGGACTCCAATGATAATGCAACACTTCCCATGGTGCCCACAACGGCAAAAATCTTACGCTTCCCCCGGACGATTCTTGAAGTCCAAATGTCCCATCTTGACCGCGACGTTCTTCATTAAGTGGAAGAGCTGCTGTGGGGTAACCCAAAACCTTTTGCGGCGACTATAGAGAAACTTAACCATTGTCACTATTGCCTCAGCAACGACGGTTTCTACCTTTAGACTCGGAAGTTAATAGCGATGCACGAGTTTTGTAAGTATATGGGCAAGTTAATTATGCAGGTCTACAGTGATTTCGCTGCTTCAGATTTCCCAAGTCTTTTTATAGTAAATTGCATGCACTGAATCAAAAAATGAGTCTTTCAGTCATGTCACAGACCAGTTTATGAATTTTATGAAATCCATTGACATTTAAAAATCTACCTTTCAAACGAATATGATTCCTTATACTAACGCCATCTATTGGGCTAAATTTACTTAAAAGTATTAGTTCTGTTTTGAATGAACAAACGGTGTTTAACGCCAGTTTTTGCTACAAAGGTAATACAGGCGATGGACACTGGTGATACATGAGATGAAATGATGTATTAAGAAAGGATTTTGGGGGGGGGGAAGGAAACTTTGCAGGCCTAAGTTTAGGGTACCTCCCTAAAGGTATTTGCCATTTATGAGGACTGAGGAAAACCTGGAAAAAACCTCAGTCAGGGAGGACGGTTCTGGCCGGATTCGAGCCCCAGACATCCCGCTCACGAGTCTGTGCCTTAATGACCCCGGCCACCCGTGGCGGTCGTTCTGTTTTGAGAAATTGACAGCTGCACACCCCATTTCATGTTGTCAATTCAGATTAGAGTTTTTTGAAGGAAGAACTTTGGTTGTAAATGATTCAATTTTGCCACATTTGCCTTAGACTATAACGGAAAAAAGACATTGATTGAATAATCCTTTTTTTTTTTTTTTTTTTTTTTTTTTGTGAAAGGCCAAAGTCAGAACATAATTTCATTTGTGGTAAAAACGTGCATTGCATACTTTTGAATTCAATTTGTAGATCAAAGGAAGTCATTGCGTTTTCATACTATTTGCAGCGTTGGTGCTGACCATGTGAGAAATTAGATAAAGATTACTGCGTTTTGAAATACGCAAGCCAAGAGATCGCAGCACGGACTGCTACATTGGTACATGCAAGGTGAACGGTTTTACACATAACCAAACTTTCCATCTGCTGTAAGACTAATGCCCAAATGTCCAATATATTCAGGATTCTAAGCCACCTATAGACAGCAGTATAGAGGACATTATGGACAAAGAAATATATCAGTGTCTGCGGACCACTGCTGAATGCTCCAAAGCGATTCTATAAAAACATACAACGGAAAATCCATGAGAAGAGTACATACCAAAAAATGAAGAGTTATAAAATTTCTAACCTGGGTACATCAGTTATATAAATGTCATGCTATTTAGTTCCCACTTTGTAAAAGTAATAAAACTCGTAAACTGGGTACATCTTTTATATAAATATCATAGTATTTATATAATATTCAGTTCCCACTTTGTAAAAGTGATAAAAACTGGAACTCATAAGACAGCATACAGCAATACTGAAATATTTAGAATCAGTATTCAAAAGTAAAACATTTGTTCCAAGTTCCATTATTCCAAGAATTCAGTGATATTTAATCCTTGCGTTTCACCCAAAGCGAACTTGGTTTATCCTCCGTACTCTCACAATTCACAAATGAAGTTCTGTATTTCGAGAAACATGCTATTTTTTACAACTGATGTTACTCTAGTACATTGCATCAATTCATACTGTTACATAAATGCATTTCAAAACCATAAAAAATAAACCGTGACTCTCAAAAGTATCCCTGTCATGCTCGGTATACGATTTTGAACTAAAAAATCAACTCTGATGAGACCTCGTACTAACACTGATGCAATTTTGACACCTTAAATTTTTATTTTATGTACTATTAATTTTATTATTTTATAATATTTACTCATTGTAATTACTCCTATACTCAAAATGTGGAATGGTAATTGCGAGTTCCCAAGAACAGAAGATGTTGGACATTTTTCTTTAAGGGAAAACTAGTAGAAATATCTGAACCAGTCAATTTAGTCTAAGTGGGATTCCAAATTGGACTTTGCTTACTTGCAGCTGCGTAGTAAAACCGGGATACCACGCATGAAGTGTGTGGATGGCTAAGGCTTGCATCATAAATGCACTTCTCTTGTTACATCGCATGCTTTTACGGCTCTGTAAACGTCCGTCTATGTTTAAGGACAGAGATCTCGGAAGTAACGACGACTTCCAGTTCTACATTTTAAGCCGACTAGTATGCGACGTCAAGTCTACTCGCTTGAGTACAAAACCTAGTCCTCGAACTTTTTATGTGGAAAAAAAAAGGGGGGGGAGAAAAGACACCACCAACAACAACGAAATTGCAGGCATTTAACAAGTTCGTAATGTTGCTGGAACAGGAATAGCTGATCTTCTTGCATTTACAAACATTTGCTACATTTCAAACATCTCTTAGCTGGTAGTAACTTTACACGAGGACTTCCACATTGAGGTGATAACTTTCAACTCAGTTAATAGTTTTATTAATGTACAATACATTTAACGTATATACAGTAGTTTCTCACTTCGGCAGATACTGGTTTATTGACGTCACAACACGAGGCAAGGCAACGCTGACAGGTAAAATTTTCAGCATGCATTTATTTCATTGAATCTTCCTGTACAATGAAATAGTTGAGGCTATCAAGTGCAAACTTACATTACCCACGCCAGAAATTCGATCAAAACCCATCTTATCCAGAATTTATTACACTGTAAATAGGTAATGCCTTATCCAGCGTTAAGATATATTCAAATTTCGATGTTCAATAGTATTAATGGGACAACCATATGCTTGCTTTCTGCAATGGATGGTGGAGTTTACAGACGTATGATAGTGGAGTCTTCTTATGTTCCCCATTTGATTAAAAGGGGAAGGACATGAAACTAAAAGCGAAAGCGAGAAAAGAAAATAATGAGGTGCGTTGTATCATATAAAATAAAATAATTACAGGTACCATTCATATTGTGAATAGTGTTATTGATATTACTCCTCATACTCGTATTAATAGTGGGGAAAATGTCATTAACGAAACATGGATAAAAAGAGGAAATTTGAATTCCAAGAAATCTGGATATAGGTTTGTTTGTTAAGGAAGAAAAACCGAAAAATAATGAGAATTTACTTAAAAATGCATTTACAAGAACACACCTTCCCTTTTAAATATCGCAAACTACATTATCAAAGCTGAAGATCAACTCAGAATTTAAAATTAAGATCTTTGAAAGAAAGTGTGAAAGGCAGAATAAATTGGCCTTTTTAAATTGTAGGTTTTGAAATTATTCAAATCTGTTTTAAAGAAAGGGAATTTATCCATTAATGCACATTTTTAAGCAAAAATAACTGTTGATATGAAAATTATTACAAAAGTTATGCCTTTTCTATCAAAACCTGCAATGCCCATATTTGCTGCATGCTAAACTCTTCTAAAATCTTAATATTGACTTGCCGCCAAATTAATTGCATTTCTTTTTATATTGTTTCTATCACTGAGCTTCTTAAACAATAGTAATAGAATTAACATACATTGTCAAACTTCTAGTTTGCCTTATAAGAGATTTTGCTGTTTTATATGAAACCACTTCACCTGCATAAGGTAAGTTTTACATTTCACAGAATCAGTTCTTAATTATTAGTTCATCCGGCAACACTTCTCTAATCAGTGTTTACTATATCAATTGACAGAATATAATAATAATTAGGCGTCCGAATTTCTGATCACTAAAACTTGAATGAAATTAGGTTGGTATTGTATTGTAGACAACAGGAGGGAGTTACGACAGATCGCGGTTACAAACCACGCTCTCCCCCTTAAGTCTGCCATTCATCCGGTCTTGTTTATCTGCCGGGCGGTAATTTATAGTTTGTGTTTGAGTCTACACCTTTTGACAAAAAAATGATTGCTTTCCAGGTTCAACATATCCATCGGAAATCTTCGGGGACGCTCGTAAACGCTGTATTCACAACAGGCATGCAGCGAGTGCTTTGCTTGTAAACGTAATGGTCACAATCATAAGCATCTGGAAGGAGCATATAGGGTACAGTAGAGGTGGCCGAGCAGTTTAAAAGGCATTACTCTTGTAGCAGTTTTAATGGGGGGGGGGAGTAAGGGTAGTCAATGGATGAAGGTTTTAATTAATTTGGATTTAATAGTATTTGTAGAATCAAATGAAGTTCTGCTTCTCCCCGCCGCTTCTCGATGCGTCGCCTCGGTGCCACCGGCTAGCTACTTGTATTTTTGTACAGCTGGATGTTTCGTTACCTGTTTAGGTTAACGGGTGGAAATAGTCGGGAAATTGGGAATAAGAAAGTTCAAAACTGAAGATGACGCTATTTATTTCCTCTTGTCACTAGTTCAATGTAAAAGATCGCCTTTCTAAGTTCTGTTGGACGATATTTATTATTGCTTCCCCCTAATCGAACTAATTGTCTATCGCAACAATTTTCCTTCTTTTAATTTTGGTTGGTTCAAAAAGTCTTTACTCTTTATATTAAAATTTACTCTCCCGGATCACAATTATCTACACTTCAATATCACTCGACTCTTTCATTTACTCAGGGACTGACCATTACTGCCCGATTCCTTCTTTCCTCCTTGACGGCTCTACACTTACTGCCCTTTAGCTTCGGACCTGCCCTTGGCCTTCCTCTTAACCTGATTTCCTTTTCTCCCTTATGGTTCAAACAAGTGTAGAAAGTGTAGAAGTCTTTTTTCACTTTCTATTCTGCAAAGGTCTCCTACCGTTCCCTTCTTTAGGCTAACTCAAAAAATGAAAGTTAACAGAAACTCTAGAGAGGCGACCCTTTCTTATACAAAAGAAGTCTTATAGCAAAACATACGAAATACAAAGACGACTCCTGGTCATCTTTTCTTTGTCTATTATACAAAACTTATTCACCCTCTCTATATTGTCTGGCATCACTTCTAAAAGGTCTGTCGCCAGACTTTCTCTTCTGTTACCCAAAAAATACACAAAAATATACAATGCATAAATAACTTAACACTAGCATGAATATACATAAATTGTACACACTAGCCGTAATACTAATTATCATATTTGGAATTGATCAGGTTAACATTTAATATTATTTTAATTAGGGGCGGCGTCTCATTAATACTGTTTCACCCTTCTGTTTAAGCTCCGGATTCAAATCCCACACATTTTTGTTTTATTTTTTATTAGTGGTTTTAAAAGTGTATATGTAGGACACCATGTTGCCTTATTATCATATTATATTTTAACGTATCATTTGAGTTTCACGGCATTACCTATGCACACACAAATACGTAATTACAAATTAACGTATTCTTCACAACTATCTAAATAAATACATCAACAGAAACATTTATTTTTTTAAAGTGAAAACACACAGAAATAAGCATAAATTAATATTGGATGTATGAGCCCTCAGAGGTATAGCTGCCCTCAATCTTCAGGACAGAGATGATATCAGATTTCTACAGTAGTGTGGATTAGATACTACATCCTAGGCTTCTTGAATTTATGCCCAAATGCCACCATTTGTCCTTTGACCATGTGCAGGGAATGCGTCTGCAGCATATTCCATTTAGAGAGAGAAAATGCTGAAGAAAGTTAATAATATTCATTATAAGTACATAATATGTCAGCGTTAGGGCTTGCTGTGTATAGGAAACAATATTACGAAACTATTTTTCACATGTTACAAAGGTTTGTTTAAATAAAAAGTGCTTCATCCAGAAGGCGAACCTACGCTCTTAACCACGGCATCATTGCATACTCTGCCACAGAGCTAACGGAATATACACAATTGTCAGCGTCTTTAGTGCATGCCATATAACAACTGCCTCAGTGGCTACGCAGCTTTGCTGGATATCTTGTTATCCGCGCGCTAAACGAGTAGGACTTCGAAGAATTTTGTGTTCAAAAGATGAATTTAGGGTGTACTTAACTTGATGTTACTGCTTAAGAACTCCAATGCCCAGTAATAATAAACTTTCGTTAGTTTACTCAAGGACTTTGGGAAATTAAGTAGTAAAACGTATATATAAAGCGCTTATGCTGATATCTATAGATACTTCTCAAGATTCAGAGGAAAAAAAAAATCAAATTAACCAAACGCTTTGCTAAATTTTTAGCATTACGTACTTTATCCTCCAAGCTTAGGTAAAATTAAATAAACAATATAATTTATTTTCTTTGTAGCTATATCAGCGATATAATATGGCAAATAAATTCAAACTCTTACGAAAATACTTCAGGCGTTGCTTTAAGCGCAAAGAAAACAATTTTGTGAATAAGCATTACAAATTAGACAATCATTAAATTTCACATTCCAATAAACAGCAGTAATGAAACACAGCAATTTAAACACAAGAAATTTTGTTCAGATATTCATATACATACTTTTTACTGTAAAGCCCGATATTTTAATTGCACTTGTATATTTGACATTTGGATGATATGTACCAACTCGTTCTTAAGAAATTTTGGATGATCTTCAATTTTCCAATTTTCCATTCTATATCCATCGCATTCTGTATTATTCCACATTTAAATCATTTTTGTGTTTATATACTTGTTTTATATTTCATTAAGAATAGTATTACCCAGGAGGCACACTTCAAATCTTATTTCTTTAAAAATAATTTTAATTAACAGCTTATACTTCACTTCTAAATAATAATATTGACTGAATAACCTTATTCAAGTACCAAGTATTCAAGTTAAAAGCATGTGGATTTAAAAGTGAATTTATAATTCCTGTTACTTTAAAAAATGTGTTCATACGGTTTTATCTTCCATGATAAAGTACAACTTAGCGTTTTAAACATTTTATCTTACTTCAAAACATTAAACTAGCTGTATATTTACCTTCATATATCACAATTTTTCTCACTTTTAATCCAAAATATATAGGCAATATCGCCCAGGACGTCATAGAGTGTACCGTACTAATAAAATGCAAGATAAGATCCTTAGTTACGGAGTTGTTTTGAAATAGCATTGAGATCAATAGAGTAAACTGAAAATTCCAAAATAATTTCATAAAGAATTGCATAGGGCTGGTAGTTTGTAATCATCTTTTATTACTTTTATAAAATTGCTAAGTATTATGAAAATTTAAATAAATATTAACTTTACCAAACAGGTCTCTAGTTCTTATTGTAAACAGCCATGATGCCACTTAATGGCCGTAATCGTGCATTTAGTTAAAAGGAATACGAAGCGAGTGGATTTTACTATGTAATAATGTAACCGATTAGATTAAAAAAAGTATACAATGAAAGAAACAGTACAAACAGCAAGCATGGCATGATTCGCGGCCTGCAATGTGTGTTTTATGCATTGTAATGTCACATTCGCATGCTTTCGTGTGTTTTTAATAAACCTTATTTATTTTTACTGTGTAAGGTGCAGCCCCACTTTATTGAAAGCTGTTAATAATCAGTGTCACGGAATTTGGAGGGCTTCAGAAACATTAAAGGAGATTAAAAATGTGATTTAGATCAATTCATTTACGTCAAACACTGTAGAAAAAGAAACTTTCCGCATTTGACATGAAGGAAAAATTTAGTGTTAAGGATAGTTTTATATCATTTTGTATCTCTACAAAGCTTTAAGCATATTTCTCAACTTCTTTTAATACTGGGTGCTTTTTCCTTCGGATGGGGGAAGGGTGACGCTTTAATACAGTTGGACGCAGTTGACGTCTTGTCTCGTTCCATGCTTGTAAGCCGGAGAGGAAGCCGGTATGAGTTTAATTCTAGGAACGTATGGATGTGTTCATGTGTGGTGACAATGCATTATGCACTCATTACGCAGCGTAATACAGTTTGTTAATTACGTTAATATGGCTCAATGCAGGTATTCTATTATACAAACAGAGTATATTTATCTGCTAAAAATCACTTCGACGTCTTTCTCAGCATACGGGAATTTCCTACTCCTTTTTACGAACGGTACAAAGCTATTGAAGTTATAACCCTATAAAATTACTGTGGTACAAGAACTTGAACCACTGACTCTGCATCCAGCAGTAGATTTTGTGAATGGATTTTTAATAGTGTGCGTGACGAAGGAATTAACCGTATTTTCTTTAAGGACGAATCTTGGTTCGACCTAGGTGGGGTGTATTAATTTACAAATCAACCGAAACTAGAGTTTAGAAAAATCTAACATGCTTAAAGAGAAACCCCTACATGATCAAAAATAGGAAGGCAGGCGTCATTAGCGGTGAGAGTATAATAAACCCTCTTTTTTTAAGAAAAAAAAGTAATAGGTATGTACAGAATATTTTGCAACAATTTTTTTTAATTAACTGTGAGGGAACATAGATTCGCGACTTTCTAACGGGACCCTGCAACGGCACATATAGTCCATGTGTCCTTGCATGTAATTCATGTAATATTTGACGATAGAATTATCACTAACAACATATGGTCCCCTAGGTCCCCCGATTTAACATCCTGCGATTTTTATCTCTGAGGGAGAATAAATGAAAAAGTGTAATAGACCAATTCACACACATTAGATGAACTAAAATGACATTCGTGAAGAAATTTCTTCCACTTCTCGGAGGGGATTGCAGAGGGTAATGATTCATTAATATGTACATTCCAGATATGCTGGTAAATGAAAGGATGCAGTTCCAGCATCTTCTTGAATGATAATGGTATATAAATTTATCTTTTAAATTTTTAATTGTTAGTAAGTAATACTTAACGCGACAATTATAGTTGCTGACTTCCTGACTGTCGTTCACTGTGGTATCAGCTTAAACCGACCGGCCGTTATACGTAGAATGGTCCCGTGAAGAAAAAATCACCCATTATTTTATTATTTTTTTTTTTTTTCCCCGCACAGTCTGTGACTGTTCTTCCATCTTTTCTCTCACAAAAAATAATACTGAAAACATATGCACTTTCTTAACATTATATGGATATGTGAAATAAAGTTATTGAATAACTCGGTTCAAGTTCACCAGTTGAACTAGTGTTTCCAAGTACAACAGCAGATTAGCAGCATCCTTGGCCAAATTTAAACAGCTAATAAGGAATCTGTCTCACTCACACAAAGAACATAATTTTAATCGACATTTCCAGAATTAACTACTTGGAATACAGGCATAATTTGTGTTATGCATAACAGGAAGTGCATAGTTCAAGGTTTTTGTATATTTTATACGCAGTGGCGGCGCTAGCATTTCCATTCTCCTAGAATGGGATAGTGCTATTTTATCTCGCTCTCCGCACACACCATTTACGGCCTAAACAACCCATAAGTTCACTTTCCTATATATTTCAAAACGAGTAATATTAGATTAAACTTAAAAATTGCAAATGTAAATTTTTAATGACATTTTATTCTCAATACTAAGCTTGTTACTACTAAATTACACGTAATTTACGTTAGATAAGTAGATCACCAAGGCGTGTTTAAAATATAAGATAAAATGCTATATCCGCAACGTATGTGATATTTTACGATGCTGTTAAAATGCGTCCACAAACTCTAAGACACGTTATTAAAAACTTAAGACTATGACACATATTAATTAAAGTTCTTGCTGAGTAAGCACCGGGTCAATCGCCTTCTAATTTAAACATGGCGATATAGGTTAGGTAATATTTTGATATATTGCCAGTTATTTGGCTGTTGCCTTTCCACATCAACCGGAGTCCCATTTCGGAGCAAGGTCTCAGCGTTTTCTTGAGCAGGTACCGCACACAATCACCGCATTGAAGTGTCCAACACTTTACCTGGTTTACCATGTTATCCTTCACCTTACCTTGAAACGGCTGGAATCCAAGAGTTTAATAACCTCGAGTAAGAATGATTAAATACTGCAGGCTTGGGTTACCATTGCAATGTGAGTTTGATTTCACCTGAAAGTCGCCTTAAGTTTGCGGGATGATGAGTTAATACCAATGCCGAAGCAGCAGATGATGCACCTTCTTAGGAATATGGAAAAAGAAATATCCTAGCAAGAAAGAACAGACTTCACAAATTCTTTCCATATTTCAGTCGTATTCTATATTTCACATGTTGCAAATATGTTGAAGATATAATGCGTTGTTACATGCAAAATTTAATTATTATTACTTTTTGAATTATTATACGCTTTGTTATAATTTCTTTACGAATAATGCTCTACTTCATCAAATACTAGCTAATTTATAATGAAACCTTTTTTCTGAATACCTTGCACTGACATCAAGTACCCAAATGTCAGCTAGAATTACTTAAAATATCTATTTTTTACATTTTATCATCCTATTTATCATGCAAAATTAATATATATATATATCTTTGTATAGGAAAAAGTCAAGATTAAGACTATTTGTATGTACATAGTATTTAAAATGTTGAGCGAAAAAATAACTCATCACTCGGAGCTTTCTATGTAAATGAAAGATGTGGAAATAAAAACTTAATTTAGATCATATACGTCAAAGCGCCACGCCATCTGGAAAAGCCATTTAAATTCTAACGCTAGGATCTAGTGAAGTCGCAGTAAAATAAATGTCTGATCCTTATTTTAACACAGACTTCACACTAATTTAATGTAATATAATATCTTAGAACAGACTAGCCTTAAACGCCTAGAGCTTATCTTCCGACGAGAAGGAAAAACCCTAAGAAAATTGAGCCTTATTTTTCTAAAACACATATTCTATATTATTATTGTTTTAGCATACAAAGCAAAATGAGTGGATGAGTGAACAAAAAAGAAGAGTGAAATGTGAAATAAAGGAGGCTTACGTTGTGAAAACAAATAACATATGGTGAAAGAAAAAAGAAAGATGGGAGTTTAGGGGGGGGGGAAGCAGCAATTCTAGTTCTCTTTTTCTTTTCTTTTCTAAGAAAATGGAGAAGGCGAAAGCAATGAAATTTATGTTTTCCATCACAGATAGGACAGGAAGAAAGATAAGTGAACAAAAATAAAAGGTATACAAATTATAAAAAAGCAGGGTAAAACACACGTTTTACATTACCTTTGTTTATGGTTCTATAATTACTATCATTCTTCTGTTATGGCAAACCGCCCGCTTTGTTTGGCCTTGGAAAGGTGAAATGACCAATATGAATACCCCCCTTTTTTTAGGTATGGTTTAGGGAGATACACGCTTTAAACTACCTCCCGGAGTAGTGTTTACGTCCTGAAAAAGTTAAAGGGCGTCCATAAATAAACCGAAAACGTTCTGAAAAAAGCATAAGACCTCACTCGGGATGGAACCCGCGAACTTGAAATGTTACTCCGAGGTCACTGTGGCTGACTTTTACATATTATTTATTAAAAAAAAAAAAAAAAAAAAAAAAACACACACACACACAACTAATTAACGTGATTGTAACGGACAATAAATGCGAACCGAACATTGGTTAATTTGAATAATGTGCAAAAATGTAATCTTAGCCGTTACTTTTCGCACTTCCCGAATTTTTAGCAGCAGTAGCAGTAGCAGTAGTAGCAGCAGCAGCAGCAGCAGTAGTAGTAGTAGTGGTAGTAGTAGTAGATATATCTTTATTGTTATAAAATTGTACATACACATTACAAATATATTTTATGCATGGACCATAGACCGCACATGCTTAAATACAAAATTAGAAAGAGGAATAAATAATAATACAAATGTAACAATAATAGTAATAAATAAATGTTGAAAATGGGAAGAACAACATTTACAGATATATGAATAGAAACACATTACATTATTTATAATTATACTAGTTTTGTCTTCTAACTAGACAATAAATTGTTTGTAGTTTCGCACACATTGTCTAGGAAAATGTCCATATTCAACCAATTAATGTGGTTTGCAAACAGGACCCAGCATGCCAATCGTCCTCAAATTGCCTTAAAAATTCAAGAAACAGCGTTTTTTTCAAGTGGTCATATTCAGTCAGAATATGTACCCATTTATCATCCCCTCCACAAAATGGGCAGATTCTCCCATCAAAACTATCCCTTATTTTTTTAACCTTCCAACCTTCATTCCTGATCTCACCTTTCTCCCTAGAGTGAGCATATAGGCCTCTTTACCCCAGGTTAGTTCAATTTCTTTCGATAGACTCAAGGAGATTTCGTCTTTTATTCTGCCTCGATTTCATGCCCGCTGATAACCTCTAGCCTTTAACTTCTTCCATACGTTTTTTTATTATTTGCATTGCCTCGTTGTTATATTGAACCCAGGTCAATTCCTCTTTCCACCTCTGCAGCTTCAAACGATTTTTGTTTGTTTGTTTATTTACTAACGCACTTTAACATCTCAGATCATCAGCGTCCCATTCAATTCAGGGCGTGAAACGATCGACAAATTTTGCTCAGAGGCCTCTTCTTTCAGGCTTGAGGTCCTTTTTCGTGCCGTAAATGTACGACACGGGACTCACGGCTTTACTTTCCTTCGGAGGGGAGCCATACTTACGAATTTTACGCCAGAAAAAATTCATCGATCCTGTCCGGGATCGAACCCATGATCGCGGGTTTAGCAGCAAGGATGGTTACCACTACACCACCAGGATCGACAGCCCAAAACGTTGGTGTTATATATTGCATCTGGTGTCTATAGCATTTAGCGCGCAGTGTGGACTGATCTCCGGGCATTAGTCTGAGCCAGTATTTCATAGCTCTAGTTTAACTGTATCTTCATAGCAACCGACCTCCTCAGAGCAACAGTAAGTGAGACAGTTCAGTGCTTCAGCCTTAGAACTAACTATCCGCGTTATTACACTACGTTAGTTTACAGAAATAACCTGAAAATGCTTGCCTAAGTAAAGGTGTACAAAGCCATCCGGGGTTTAGTTTCACTGTTGTTTGCCGTTAAAAATTGCATTTCACATACGACAGAAGAATGTGCAGACTTTGAACGTCTCAGTTTCAAGTTCCATGGAAGCACAGATTTCCGTAATTAGAATATGTTTAACGATTTAGAATCCAGTTACGTTTTTATTTGTGAAAGCGACACCTTTTATGGCTCAAATAGCATTAAAACATTACATAAATACCCTATTTTGATTATGGTAAACTTTCACGCTAAGCTATAAAAATATGCTGCATCCGTTTCTATATTTTACATAATCTTCTATCAGTTCTTCACTATGTGTACAGCTACATACATGTAATGCACCTTATTCTTTACCCCTCGGATTTCGTTCCCAAAATCATTTGGTATTCTGCTATTTTTCTTTCTTTCTTTCATAGCCGTATCTATTATTATTATTATTATTATTATTATTATTGCTTCTTCACTTTGCTAACATTCCTTTTAACTTATATCACATCCACAACGAAAATATATCTAACCCTCTTCTGAACTACCTAATACCCATTCCCCCAAATCCATTATATTTGAATACTTGGTCTTCGTTTGTCTTTTAATTTTAACATTTTATACTACATACGAAATCAATTAACATGTTTTAACGTTCCTGTTTTACAACACCGAATTTTACAATTTCAATTGCTCCCTTTCCTATACCAAAGTCTTTCCTCTGCTTTAGATGTTCCACCTTGAGCTAAAATTGCACACACATATTTAATTTCTAACTATGGTTTTCAACTTGTATTTTAACTCCTCTTTGAATTTGTCTTACTCGAGATTAGCTTTAAATTATCTATTGGCAATATTCTTGTCCTATATAATAAATACCTTTTTGGTATCACGTGCTATCATCTTATTATCTGCAAAATGTAAACATATAAGATAATATAGCTGATAACTTTGGATAGTGTTAACTTTTTCATTCAGTTTCGCAGATATACACAGTGGAAGAAATGATGATTTTCATCTTAACCCCAGAAAGATCACGTAACCATGAGGATTTTTGTGTAAGGGAGTTTCTTCATACCTGTACTCATTCTTGAGATGATGACTGTCAAACTTGCTACCCAGAAATGCAACTATTCAGTTAATTCTTTAGCTTCTGCATCTGCCATAAATAAAAAAAAAAAAACTAAAAAACAACAACTACTCTTGCCTGCGTACGTTAAACATTCATGAAATTTTCAGAAAGTTGGAAATAACATAATGCAAACAATACACTTCATGTCAAAGTATTGAATGGAACTATTGAAGCTTAATTATGTAGATCACTCACAGAATTAGTAAACGACCTGGAATACGGCGCTCTCCTGTTATAAGAAAATGTCTCCATAAATTATACTGCTGCAGACCTGTTACGATGCGCTTCATCACGAATGAGTAACCTATCAAGATATTCTGCATTGTTTAACTGTGCTGACAAACTAACGCATTTGTTTCACATTTGAAGATAAACAAACAGTTAAAACTATATATTAAACATATGCAGTACAAGGGTCTAAGATAGGTATTGAAACAAACACATAATGTTTTTGGATCTGCAAAAATTAACAGACCTGCAAGGCTTGTAATTTGAAGAGTGTGAAATTTATTATTGCAAAATAAGTAGGTATTAAACAGGCAGAAAAGGAGATTTATATTGCCATTTTCCATTATAAATACCTCCAAAGTTCTATAAATTACGTAAACGATGTGCTTAAAAATGCTAAACGATACTAAATTGTTTATCCTAATCTATCACAAAAATTAACCTGTACAAAGAAAACAATAGATCCGCTTTCATCCTGTATCTTAAGCATGGAGAGACTTTGTTTTAATATAAAACGCACCAGACAAATGCTTTCCAAATTTTACCCGATCATATGAGCTCACGTGATGATGATAAGCTGTTCCAAACATATGAATTTTAAGGGCTGAGTATTCACGATTAGTATTTTGTAGAATTGTTTAGTTTTTGTTAAGCGTACGTTAATGTTTCGAGTTCTATTAGTCTGTTGATTCAATATTGTAGAGTTGTAGATAGGGGATTGGGTAATATCACAATTATGCTTGTGGTTCATCTGCAATCGGAAAACCTTTGGTATACAACCAAATTACATTAAAATACATTTAAGAGTTTTCTATTAACACATTTAATTGAATGGACTAACTAATTTATCTACAGAAAACATTTTAAAATGATTTAAGTCATATTATCATCTTTATTTTAATTGATCTGCTATATACAAACACAAGCAAACATTGGTATTTTAGAAATCATATGTCCTGAATGCGGCGATTATTGGCATAGAACAAAGTGTTATGTGTCATTCTGTTTCTCCTACCTCCAATTATATTTACTTAAACGTTAAAAGTAAACAAAGCAACAAGTCGCACATTGCATCGCTCAAATACACGTAATTACATTTTTAGTAATCTCTATGAATGATCCGCTTGTCACTTGTATTGCGAACAAAATTAGTAGTCAATTCTTCTGAAACAAACATAGCTACTTTGACTAAAAATTGAAAAAGTTTACCGTTTGTTTATTTGCGATCCATATGTGTTCATTTACAAGCCACTGTTAGATTAAAAATAGTTCATTGAAAACTTAAAAATAATGTTTTATTTTTGCTTTGATATGTATCAACAGCTTTTGTATGGTTAATTGGTGGTTACAATGTACATATTGGAATGAAACACTTTCTGAAGAACTACAATAAGCACAAAATACATTTAATTTTCATATTTACCACAGAATGAGTATTACTTAGCAACCACATTGTATAAAAATAGGCATTTTTTACATTTTATCGTGGACTAAAATACATTAATTAATACAAAAATGTACACGTTACGGCAGTTGAACGATTTTGCTTTTAACGCCAACGTTAACGTTAAATATTCCCTACCTTCACTTGTGATCGATTACTCGTGAAGAGCGATTACTAGTCTGGCAATGCTAACCTTGCTGTTATCTATGGGTAAGCAAATAAGTGTCTGTAGAGGAGGTATATCGGTACAACGTGTCTTCCCGCCTCTCCGCTTGGCATTCACCGGAAGCCCAACACTAGTTCACCGTGTTTATTTTTCGCCAACGTCATCGTCAAATATTCTCTTGGGAATATTTAGCAGCACGTTAGATTGCGTCTGAAGAGATGATACACTTTGCTTTAACCCTAAAGCGGGCGCGTCGTAGCACGGAATGCAATCTTTTATCAAGATTCGGAATAACCCAAAGATAAAGGAGAAAATGTTGATTTCTACAAGACTTCACTGTAAGAATTAACTGTCTACTACCATTCAATTTTTTATCATAGCAATGGTTTAATAACTGAACTTATTTCATTATCAGCACATCACACGCCCAGCGTTATTAAATTGTTCTTCAACTCGTTATTAATTTATTAAGTTTACACTTTTCAATAATACAGCTTAAGTCACAAAACAGATAATACACCTTTTTGTAAGTGGTTTCGGTTTCGCATTGAGTATTTTAGTGTCTGTTCTTTGCTCTTAAGGTTCATGAATGTGGACATCAAGGAATTTAACAAATTAGCAGTGCTTTGAAAAAAAAAAAAGAAAAAAAAAAAAGGAAAAAAAAGCATATGCATATAAAGAGGGTTAAGAGACACAACGGAATTTTCTTTCAGTCTATCTTTAAGCTATTAGCTCTTGTTTTAATGCAATAAGTATATACAATAAGGTTGTTTCAGTTACTGGCCGCTTAAGAGTGCTGCACTGCAAAAAGCTAGACAGAGTCGCGGCGTGTGAAGTTATTATTTCTATAAAACTGATAAAAAACACTAATCTGTTATAAGAGATGTTTAAAAGTATGTTCCTCAGCGCTATACTGCGATATTTGCATTAGAATTTCTTGTATTTCCTTTAATTTTCCTATCTTTTTTTTTTTTTTTTTTTGAATGATTTATTTATGGACGCTCTTTAACAGCTCGGGTAATCAGCGTCCCATTCAACTCAGGGCGTGAAACGGCCGACAAATTTCGCTCAGAGGCCTCTCTTTCAGGCTTGAGGTTCTTTTTCGTGCCGTAAATGTACGACACGGGACCCACGGCTTTACTTCCCTTCCGAAGGAAGCCATACTTAAAATTTTTACGCCCGAAAAAATCCATCGGTCCTGGCCAGGTAATTTTCCTATCGTAAGAACACCGTAGTTCATTGAGGCAACTGTCTCTTAACGTTTTAACGATTTGGAAAGCAGTTTCTCTACCTGAAACACAATTGCTAGGATATTTTCTTGTGAATTGTAATGACAAATTTCACATATGTATCGTACATAAAAACCCATTCAAAACTATATGTAGTGGCACATTTAATATACACAATGAAGACATCGAGTAACACGCAACGCACAACCAGTCGCTGACAAAGCCTCCCTCAAACTAACTACAAGCTGTTACCTGCATATGCATTATAGGTCTTGGAGTCTGGCTTCTCCAAGTACACAACCGCGCTCTTCCGCCCGAAAATTAAACTTACAGTAGATATTTGTGCAAATTAACGACTTGAAAGGACATAAACCCAATGCTAGACACTGAAACAGTTAATATTGACTGATAGCACACATACCGTAAATATCCGCCATTTCATGTAACCTTCAATAGGGATATAAGTATATTAATTCATATTTGAGGAAATTGCTCTCGGATAAGAATATTAAACAATCAGCTTGATCTCTCTCTCTCTCTCTCTCTCTCTCTCTCTCTCTCTCTGTCTGTCTCTGTCTAACGAAACATTTGACAATGTTATTTTAAGGTTCTGTCTAAAAGAACTGCCATACAAATATAATTTTGGTAAATCATATTTAGAACACGCGGTTCTTGCTAGTTGCGTCTACTCACGTTCGTGAAGGGCTGAGCGAGAAGTTCCGTTTCCACTACCAAATGAATAATAAATAAGCATCAGCTGCTTTGAGTGTTTTGGTTTGCAACAATAAACATGCTACTAGTGTTTCCATGCAATCGTATTTATTAGGGTTATTCTTTGCCTTAAATTTTATAGGGATTCGCCATTCAATTGACTCAGCAGTAATTTTCTAACAGTAACGTTGATATAGCCATCATTTATGCCCTGAATGTCTCTTATGGTGTGAAGATTATTTTATTGTAATTATGCATTTCTTCACACAATATCGCAGAGTTTGGTTTGCACTCTCAAAGACTTATACTTGAGTCGAGATTACTCATAATTTCTGGTGTTGTGAGTAGGTGGTTTTCACAGTTACGTTCATTTAGTGTGTTTTAATTATGGCTAAAGCAAAATAAAACACAATTTATCGCTTGCAATAATATTTTCCCAGTATAAGTCAATATTCGGCTATTTTCAGGTAAATAACTTGAACATTTGTGTATTGAAATTCTTTAGCATTTGACGAGGCACTACATAAATCATTCAAACTGTATACGACCAGCCAAATAAGATTTTATATACTTTTCTATTTACAACACAACAATATGTTAATTTTCTAACAATTTGCCATGGACATTGCAATCAAATGCTTTAGTAAAGTCACAAAAGGTTTCAATAGCATATTCGCCCATTTCAAAAGTATAAAAAGTATGTTAACTAAATCAATAATAGTACCTACAGTATCTTTACTTTCCTAATCATAATGACTTTATTAAAAAGTTCAAAACATTGAAAATACGCATTTAATTCCTTTGGCATTAATGACTATTGAAAACACGTGTTCATGAAATTGGAAGGTAGCTGATGTCTCTGTAATGTTACCGTTCTTATAACTTTCACTTTTTAAACCTGGACGGGAAAAATAACATCTTGCCAACAGCGATTTAGACAGAGAGTAAGTGGTAAATCAATATAATGAATTATTTTATTTATAAAATTATTTGACATATCACATGGATTTCTGATATTGGAATTTTTCATTTTCGAAACAATTAAAACATCAAGAAAGATTCACTTCTTTTTATTTAAAGAGACAACGAGATGGTCATTAAATCGAGAAGCAAACTCAGAGGTTGATCAATATAATTTATGTCTGTAATTTATTTTACAGCATCCGTAAAATAATTACTATAAATCTTCAGGTTGAATTGGAATCTCTTAACTTTTAATGTTTATTATAGGTTAAGCAGTTTATTCTTCTCTGATAATTAAATTGCATTTAATTAACGTTTACCCTTTCTTGATTTATTTTATTTTTATAATATTTTCTGTCAAAATAGCATTTCTTTATGTCGTCATTACAGTTGGTCGTCTTATAAAGTACATAGAACAACTTTACATTTGACTTTAATGGAGACAATTCTTTTGTATACCAATTATTCCTTTAGGCTATTTAAAACATTTCAAACCAATATAGTTATTAAATATATTTAAAATTACAACCAAAAAGCGTGTAAAATATTTTTTCTTTCAATTCAATATTATATAAAATTGAATTTCAGTCGATCATATTAATATTAACTTTAAAATAAAATATGTTAGTATTGAAAAGCTCTTCATAATTACATTAAGTATGAAACCATTTCATTTTTAGTTTAAATTAAAACTATAAAACAAGGCAGAATAATGTAAGTGATCTACAATTATTTAAGAGTTATTTGTTATTAAAATACTAAAAAATACTATATAGACAAGCAGATTCTCTTGTAGGACTGTTATTATGATAAGTAAAACCATACTGAGTTAACAAATATTTTAGTTCAATATTTGAATTTTTAGGAACAAAATCAGAGTTGACATCTCTTATAATTATTTCGTGATTAGAGTATTTACTTTAAACAACAATAACTTTTTTAAAACATTTAAAAATTGATTGACGTCACCCGATAGAGACCAGTATTCACCTCGCATAACATATTACTAATTATAAATGCCATAGCTTCAAAATTGTTCTTGCAGCAAAGATAAATTAAATTAGGCTGTCTAGTATTTATATCTCCCCGAACATAAACTGCAGTTCCTCCGAGGATAGACTGAGATCTTACATGATGATAAATTAGTTTAAACCATTAATCTTATTTCACAAAATATTGTTCATATTCATCCATTGTTCAGACACATATTTAATAGAATAGTCAAAGTTCGGAACAAAAGTTTCAAGAATATTAACTTTATTCATAACTCCTTGTGCATCAAGACTTTATTTTAAGATGGTCATGTTCCTCAGAATTTGAATATGTGCGTTTTGAATTCGACGAGGATGTAAAAAATCCTTTAACACGGCTAAATAAGCGGTTCGCTATAAAAAAAAAAGGACAATTTTAATAAAATATTTCACAAAAATGTTGTCTTTCATGCTGTAGTAGTATAAAAAAGATATTAATATTTAAAATTGTGAGAACTCGTCTAATTTCCATCCGATTTTACATGAAATGGTCCATATCCTAATGCTTAAGAAATAGCAAAAATCCCATTTTTAAATACTATTCAGCTACATTACAGTTTGAAAATTCCTAATTCTATGGCAATGGAAATGTTATGTTATCCTTTTTGTAATCCGATATACAAATTTGTTGTAGCTATTCATAATTTTTGCCATTCATTAGTTTGTACTGCAGTTGTACCCATAAAAATGCATGTTCTTATCTTTATTCCGTTCGATAATACTGCTTAAAACATTATTATTATTATTATTATTATTATTATTATTATTATTATTATTCGGGGTAGTAGTAGCAGCTTTGTTGTTATGGAAGCATACTTTATAAGAACTTATCAATGGTGCATTTTGCCTTTTTTAGCTCAATTATATGTATAATAAATTATGCACAGCACACCAAAGTAGGGTTATGATACATAAATAAGGATTTCAAACTTCCTTTATTTTGAATTGTATTTATTTCTGTGTTTGTATTTATAAGGTACTTTTCTTCAAATACACAGAAGCTGACAACTGCTTTAATTCTCTGTAACTGAAAGAAGAGGAGGTACCCGTTAAAGCAGGAAGAGAGATGAATATTGTGTAGGTTATAGGTAAATAAATAAGAAGAACGGAAAAGGCTCAAATGAGTTTTTCCAATATCACTAGCTTTGACAATTTCATAATAAACATGTAACGGAAACAGTATCTGTAAAATTATAGTGAATAACATAAAATGTATTCTTAAAATGTTAATGTTTATTTCTGCATATAACTAATAATGGAGATTGGAAGGAAAAAAAAAAAAAACTCCACAGAATAACACCAACTAGTTAACAAGAACAAGACGTTGAAACTTAAAAAGCTAAAACGATACACATAGCATACGTTATTTCCGTACGTGCATGCATAATTTCTGACTGTATATTCTATTTCAAGTGTCAAATATTTTTAAGTGTCTGTGCATTCAAGGAAGTCCTCATCGTGCTGGTGTGGTTAGATAGATTTCACCTGGAATAGTACAGTTCAGCGGTTTTCAAACTCTCCTTGATCGTGGATCCCAAGATTTAACTCAAAGTCTAAAATTCTAAATTTGCATCTTATTTACTGTTTAAAATTGTTCATCACTAGTTCACAAAATTTAAAAATATAGACATACAAATAAATGCACATTTCCCAACATATATCTTTTTATTATAGAGTATTCTTTAACAACAGTAATGATCATAACAATATTATAACATTAAAAGTGTATAAAACACATTAAATATTAATATTAATAAGCATTAGCGAGACATGATAAGACATATTTTTTAATTTTAATTTCTGAATGAGAGGAATGGTACTGTATTTCATTTACAAGCCGTTATACACTGGGCTTTTTGAAGCAATTTGTATTTTCAGACTTTGTTTTACGTTTACCAAACATTCCTGTACTTGTTTCTTTATTTATTTATTTTAGATAAATGGCTGCAAGGAATTATTTTTTACACAATTAATTTGTTACCAAAGGTGCACACACTATAATGAGTCCCATCGCCTACCTTACAAGCATCTCGCTGCCGAAAGATTTGTGCTGTTGCCACGGTAACCAACAGGGTAGGTCCATAAGTTTCCGGCTTCGCCAATAAGAATTATCGCCTTCACAAAGGCCTTATCTGGTGTCATACCTTATCTGTTAATTAAATAATTGCAGCTGTAACTCCCGCTCCGCTGTGTTCAGCTGTTCAGATATAGTTGCATAAAGAAGGCTTAAGTGTGGAAGATTGTGACATGTTCAAAATGGAGTATCGAGCTGTATTTAATTTCTTCACAAAAGGAGAACTTATTCCAAATGAAATTAAACAGCGATTGGACGGTGTATATGGGGAATGGGTCGAGAAAGCATTGAAGACGAAGAATACAGGTGTTCACTCCTGAAAACATCGCTCTTGTGGAAGGAGGAATTATGGGAGACCGGCGGCTCGAAGTTACAGAAATAGCTGCAAGGTTAGACCTTTCTAAAATAACAGTCCTTCGAAATATTCATGAACATTTAAACATGAATAAGGTTAGTGCAAGATGGGTGCCTAGACTTCTTTCCTCAGTCCAAAAGCAGCAACATGTCATCTGTTGTCAGGCATTTTTGGAGCTCTGCCGTGGCAATAAGAGAGAAGTTCTGCAAATCATTGTTAGAGATGAAACTGTGGTCCTCTACTATGATCCCTCGTCCAAAAGAGAATCAATGGAGTGGTGTAAACCAGGCGAAATACCGCCTCTAAAGACCAAGTTCACTCAGTCAACAAAGAAGATCATGGTCACAACCTTTTGGTACTGTGAAGGAATACTCTTCATTGACTTTAAGGAGAGGAGCACCACAGTAAATGGGGAGTACTATGCTGGTCTACTGCACAGACTACGCGCTTCCATCAAAGAGAAAAGCAGAGGAAAGCTGAGTGGTGGTGTGTGCCTGCTTCACGACAACGTGCTTGTGCACACAGTTGTTGTTGCAAAGGAAACTGTGGAGGGGAGGAAAAAAAAAAAAAGTGGCTTCAAGGAGATTGACCATCCACCCTACAGCCCAAATTGAGATTCCAGTGACTATTTCCTCTTCACAGAACTCAAGAAGGACCTTTGAGGAAGGAAAAATAAGTGGACGAAGAAGTAATGGATGCTGTTTATGCCCATTTTGCAGGCAAGACTTCTGACTATTGGGGGGGGGGAGGTTTGAAATGTTAATAAAAAAGTTGTGAGGGGTGTATTGCAATAAAGGATAACTATATTGAAAAGTGAAATATAATTTTTGTCTTTATCAAACCTAGAAAATGGTTAGGCCGGAAACTTATGGACATACCCTCGTATGATATATGCGAGTGTTCTACCTGCTTTACGTTTACGGCTTGCCTATTTAAAAGCTCCCTCCGAAACAAATGTTCGCCTTCAATTTGATTGTAATTTACTTTACCCCAATGAATACACATCGCAAATTAGTATCATCTTTCGTTTTCTCGTAATTCACCGTTTGTGTGATATATTCAAAATAAATGCTGTTAACCGTACTTTAATGCTCGCTGACCCCGGGGGTTTCATTTCATTAAATCCAGGTCACTCATGTCATATTGACCGTGAGTTTTCTTACGGAACGAATCATGCGAAGAAATCTGTTTCAGAGCCTCAAAGGCAATCATGTGAAAGTGGCCATATTTGTTAATATCTGTGTTTTAGAACGCAAAGAACGAAAACGAAAGTACAAGATGAATTTTCTACATTTATCCTATGAATATGAAGGAGTATGTTTAATAATTTGAATTTTTTCCCTGAAATTTAAAATTATACTATTAAAGGACACGTATGACTATTTTGAAATGAATTTCAGGAAATTCTCCAATTATTAGCTCTGCTGTGCTTATTCTAAGGCTTTGTATGATTTGTGTAATTAATTTTCCTTTGTTTTTCACTAATACTGTCAGATTTACAACATCAATATTTTGAAAAACCAAAAATGAAACAGAAACAGTATTGAAATAAGTGAAAGATGCTGAAAATTCATTTGGTCGAGTCTTGCAGTCTTGACCGGAAAAGAACCAATACTTGATACGTCGCTTTCAGCGTGGTATTTTCTTCTGTTGCATGTTGAGCTAGTTGGGAGAATCAACACAATTCTCAGGCCTCTAGACAAGGCTACTCCGGTGTCAAAACTGAGTTATTCCCACGCGGAAAATGCGAAAGCAGCGGATTCTGATCTCGGCCCGTTGCGTTATTTCTTTATTACTTTGAAGACTTTTGAACGTTACACTCTAATCTTTTGTTTGCTAAATCCTTTCCACTCTTCTTTCCTAAAAGATTAAATTAAGAAAACTGCAAGCGATCACTGTAAGCTTAATATAAATATAACATTTACATAAAGATTGCTCGTATTTATAGAAGCGAAAACTCTGAAACCAGTAAAATGGTTTTTTTGTTTATTTGCTTATTTATTAGTTAATTATTCCCAAAACATTTATTTATATGTATTTACTTATTCTGGCAGACCTAAGCCATTAAGCATTCTCTTCCGCTTTCCCAATCTAATAATAATTACACCAAGTTTTAGCGACAATATCATAATTAGAACATAAATAGTAATATAGACAACACTCGTACACATATAAACCTATTCGAAATATGAAATAGATAAATAAATGTATGCTAAAACATTAATATTGACAATGAAAATTAATACTGAATATTTTAGTACATAAGACAAAAGTTGGAGATTGGGCCTGTACAAGAGCATGGCTTCTGCAAGCGCCAAAGAATACAAACATGTCACTTCCGGATTTCTTCACCATCATTTCAACTTTCGATTATAATTTACAGTACTGTTAATTGAGATGCCCCTTTATAACAAACTGATGCCACCAACGTTGCATAAAATGTACATATATTATTCACTTAACATTAATATTGCGTTAGACTGTATAGAGGACATACATAAGATGAGAGGTTTAGCTAGAGATTTGCCCAATGGCTTAGTAAGAGTATAAAGGAATGGATAATTTTTCACATTTTTGAGATGATTAGGTTTCCTTGCTTTGATGCAGCTGTTAATATGCATTAAAACTGTTTGTAAATTTATCATTAACGCTTAAATAATCCAGACTGTTTTATGTCCTCAGTCATACGTAGTAAATTTAAATTATAGTTAGGTATCAACATTTTGAGAACAATCACCTACAATAATAGCTATGCCATGCCTCATTCCACTATACAATCGGAGTTTGTATACACCAGTAGAAACCGGCTGCCTTCAGTGGACGCACGATTATCCGTAAGATTGGAGGGAAAGTTCCTCTGACGTCGGCAATTGAGCCTGCTCAGTCGTTTTCATCGCGCCAACTGTTTTAAGTGCATCGCTGTAGGAAGTTAAGACATTTCACTATGCAGTTGTATATTGTGGAGTATGTTGAGAGTGAGATACATGCTTGGACAAAGAATACATATGATTGCTATGTGCCCAAGAAATTTTACAAATACTGTAGAAGCGAATTTCGTACAATTTTCATATTTGCGAATAAAGTTCGTACCCCAGGAGTTTTCAATGACAAGAAGCCGAGACCAAAAACAAAACTGGTTTTAAGAGAGGGGAAGCTTGATGCTATTAGGCTATTGACTAGAGGCCTCTCCTCCAAAAACTTAAACACGGTTAGCCAGCAAGTAGTTTATAGAGTCACTCAATTGCTGCATCTTCGTCCATATAAAACGACTACTGTGCCAGAAATAAAAACCTGTGTAGGTGTTGAAACAAAAATCCGGGAGGCAGTTTGCAATATTCGGAGTAACGTTCCTTTGGCAAAATCAATTTGCCATTGCATAGCGGAATGAGGACCGTGTATAATATTAAAAACATGCTTTGATTAGATATATCGAAAGCGCCTACAACATCCACACTAAGTTACTTAATGAAGCATAAGGCTAATAAACAATACATACTATAGGATTTTTTTTTTTTTTTTTTTTTTTGATTTGGTTCATTTACGGACGCTCTTTTACATCTCTGGTCATCAGCGTCCCATTCAAATCGGGGGGGGGGGGTGAAACGGTCGACAAATTGTGCTCAGAGGCCTCTTTTTTCAGGCTTGAGGTTCTTTATCGTGCCGTAAATGTACGACACGAAACCCACGGCTTTACTTCCCTTCCGAAGGGTAGGGTTTTTACGCCCGAAAAAATCCATCGGCCCTGGCCAAGATCGAACCCTCGATCACTACATGATAACGTAGTAACAATCATGCAAATATAAAATATGAGAGTTCAACTGCATATCTTCAAAATACCTATCTACCAGTTTTAAAACATTTTAAAGTGCCATAAGAACGACTAAAACCTTGGCAATATCGCATGAATTAAATTTCTTAGACTAGCTGATAAATGTCTTTGACTGCGGAACTCACTAAATTTCCATGCTGTAAGAAACCAGTGACTAAATACTTAAAATATTCAGAGTGTAACAAAAAGGTATGTAAAAACTTTGAGGAAACATTCCTTACATATAGAGGGGTGCAAATATGCTATATGAGCATGGGTCCAGTAATGCTTTTTTTTAATTAGAGATCTTTGCATACAACTCCATTTACACGGTGTGATTTGCAAGCTAAAATGCTATCCTGTGTTAATAACTCTACAACAGAGCATTGGCTTAATACGTATAGTAGCAAACATTTGTTTTTACCTATGGTCATATGAGATGTGTTGTAATTACTCCTAGTTCCTAGGTTCCCCATTGTTGTAGTCGTTTTGTACCATGTAGTCGCTTGTTATGTCATATCTTCATTGCTTGACGTAGTACCGAGCACGTAATATCAGATCTGTATGTTTACGAACTTTTGTTCTAGATATAGTAAAATGAGGTATTCAATGCGGAGTTGGCAGATGTTCATATGATCTATCGATTAGTCGAAGTGTAGAGAACCTCGTGCTCGTATCTGCAAGGCTACCAGACAATACTGATACACCAGGGATGCATCAGGGAATCAATGCGACGACGGGTTGATGAGGATCCGTGCTAACGGAGAACATTTTCAACACTTTATATGATTTTTATTTCCACAGTTCTGTTTTTGAATATTCTGCTATATGGTACAGGTGCAGAAAAAGGGTTGTAACAAGGTAATAAAGCAATTGCGGATACATGTTTATAATTTCACAAGCTAGAAAAACATCTTAATGTGTTTATCCTGTATATATGAGGAATGTTTCCCAAAATTTTGACATACCATTTTGTTACACTATGTATATTTTAAGTTTTTCATCAATGGTTTACAGATTTAAACATAAACAAACCTTAAATGCAATGTTTTTCAATATTTGCCATTTTATTGCAGTGTGTCCTTGCACAGCAACAACTACAACAACAACAATAATAATAATAATAATAATAATAATAATAATAATAATAATAATAATAATAATAATAATAATAACCGTAATAAAGTTACATTCAAAAAGTATATAAAATGCATTCAACATGAATATTAACAGTAACCAACCAAAAATGATACAATCTTAATTCCTGAAAGAAACTTAAAATGTTATATTTATGAAAGGCAATACTTTCATTGCATTTGATATTTCGTAAAAGGCAGGCAAGTCCCAGTGTGACGGTGCATATCATTTTTGGCTTACAAGTTTTAAGCTCTTTCTGGAAAAAATAGTCAACTATAATTTTATTCTAATTTGCTTAACTTCAATAAATGCACATCGTACATTTGCAACATCTTTCATTTTCTCGTAAATCCTTTGTGTCTATATATTAAATGCTGTTAATTGTACTCTAATGCTTGTTGGACTTCCCTGGAGGACCCCGCGGACCGTGAACTACAGTTTGGGAACCGCCAACATAAATCTCATATGAATGCAGTCCTTTGGTGCCTATTTTTTCCTATTTTTTTTTTTGCGAGAATAAAAAAAGGGGGGGAGGAGACACACCTATGCACATATATGAAACATTGCCAGTAGATTGTTAAGCAAAGGGCCCTAATAGCTGAGCTACAGCTATGGATGAAATCCATTTTCTTCTTAGATCTTAATAAATATGCAGTCAAAATTGCAGTTACTGTTTCAGTAGTAAAGAGTAAAAAGTAACAGGTATACCTACACTTGCTTTGACTGAAATAACTGTTTTACTTTAAAATAAAAGTAATAGTTATTCTTCTTAAAAGTTTCCAGCATTTGGCTAAAGGATTTTTACATGCCCCAGTAATTGATAATAATAAAGAAATGCCAGCTTGCAAATGATTTAGTTGTTGGAGATATAGTTTTCAAGAAGGGCTATAAATTGAGAGAAAATGAGAAATAGTGGTTGGAGGGACATGAGATAGAAGTAGTAAAAGAAGTGCATTACTTAGGTGTGAGAAAGAGTTATAAAGGTGGTTGGACTGAGCAAAGTAAGATATCATTAACAGCTAAAGGAAAAATGACATTAGGAGTAATTAGGGGTTTGTTCCAGAAAAATACTTGAAATTAGCATTAAATGACTTGAAAGAATATAATTATATATCATAATAGAGGCTAAAATGTTATAGGCAGTTGAGGTATGGGGATAGTTGATAGTTGGAAAGTGTAGACATAATTAATAGAGCTTTAACAAGTATTGGGTTTGCCAAGAGTGTCTCCGAATAATGTGCTGTGATAGAAACGGTAAGTAGAAACCATTATGAATTGTTTATATAGAATAACTATTTAGAAGAAAGTGAAATTATTAATAGTGTGTTTTACTTAGCAGGAAAAGTTTAAATAGAAAGAGCAACGGTTCCTTAAGATACAAGAAACTTTGGATAATATAGGCATGGGTCATTTTTTAACAAATAAATATTATAAAACTAAAGTTTTTTGGAAAGAAATAAAATCTAGAATTGAAGTCATTGAGAAACAAGACATTTTTACGAGCAAGAGAGATGCTGTAAAAAGAGGTAAAAAGAGCGTGTGGTAGGGAGAGATACAGTGAGCTTTGTGATAAATTGGGCACGGAAGGTTTTGCTCGGGCAGGAACAAGAGTTAGAAATTCAAGAGGATTAAGGATTGCAGGTAAAACTGATCATTGTCCAATGTGTGGCGAATTAGATAAATTTTCATTTTATATTAAATTGTGAATAACCCAGAGCACGGGGACATCAGGTGTGGCAAGGAAAATGGCAAAATTTTAGGAAGAGAAGTATTTATTAGGAAGATTCTGGGAATAAAAGGAGATAGAAATATACAATCAAAGGGAACCTATTTAGGTAAGGTTGAAGAGAAATGGTGGAGAAAGATTAGAGGGTGTAACAAAGAAGAGAATTTAAGTATAGAGGATAGAAAACTTAATAATAATATTAATTTGGTGTAGGAAGTTAAAAGTATATAATATGGGTCACCAATACATCAACAACTGGAGGCTATGGTGCATTGAGACCAATAAACAATTCTATGTAGGTAACCCCAAGATAAGATTAAAGTTATACATTCATTTGTGTAGGTGAATTCTGAAAGTCAAGTACAATGAATGTTAAACAGATAGCTGATTGATTCCATTTTCAAATATTATTTGTATTTAATGCTAGATATTTGTATACTGTATGCAGTACAGAAGACAATTTGTTAAGGAAATCATGTAAAATCTATCAATGAAGTATCTTTGTATTAAATTCTAGAAAATACTCCATTAACATTTTAAAAAGTGTGAGTTAATTTACGTTAAGATATTAGTGAAATAAATATTAAAGGCTTTCAAGTCAGAAACATTTTTTATTATTCCTCGTGTGTAAAATAATTACAAAGTTAAGTTGGCGTACCCATAGTACAAGTCTTCTTGTGAACCCACAAGTTATGCTACTGCACCAAAATGTAAACTTTATCGCCTCTACACGATAAACATATCACAATATGGGTCGTAACGGAAATATGAGGGTTTACCACAGTCCATATGTGTCACTGGTTTAACTGGGTGTCGCTGATTCAACAGCAGATCGAGTATCATTTTCCAGTTCTATCCGGTTATATAGATGATATATTTACAGAGCTTTACCTCATCATTCCAAGGCAACTAGACACTTTAGCCATTAGTCAAAGGTTTTAGTAATATAAATTACGATTATAAACAGGGAAGATATTCATCTGCTCTATGGACTCGGACTTTTTAGATTGCACAGTTTAACACAAAGTCACGTAACCCAGAAATTATTAATCATGACTTTCGATAAGATTAAAGACTTAATTTTACGGAATACCATTTACGATTTAGATCTCAAGAACATCTAATACAGGATTTAGACAATTTTGAAAATGTTGTGCAAGAATTTTATTAACGAACAATGGGCTGAAAAGACGCGATCACTGTGGTTTTATGTTATCATAATCGCCCATGAAATCTCCAGCTATTTAATCGTGAATTTATTTAATTACCGCAAAATTTTCAAGTATTGAAGAACCTAAATATGGTACAGTTCTTCACAGTTGTAATCAATAACTTAACAAGGTAGAAACCATAAATCAACTAATCAATAACTGAACTCCACACACACACACACGCATATATATATATATATATATATATATATATATATATATATATATATATATATATCCGTTCTAGAAATATCACCATTATCACGGAACACTTTGAGTAAAACAGACAATTGCACAATGATACACAGGATCTATGTCAATTGTATCGCCCAACATTCTGAAATCTGAAGTCAAAGGTGCAAGGAAGCCTTCTACCAAGACAGTGCCTCTTTCTGTTTCACTCACTATCAGTGCTCACAAAAATACAGTTGACAATGCTAAGAAATATGTAGCAGCAGTATCAAAAAGAGCAAAAAATGTGGTGAGAGCGATACACAGGTAAAAAAGTTCAAGGAATTCGATCAGTTTTCTACCACAGGAGGTGATTCGCACCAGTATCAATTATGCAAAATGAGTTTAGCGGCGTTAAATTATAGTATTAATTGTAATAATTATACGTATTATAATTGTATTGTTTATTCTAGAGATTGAATAAATATAAAAGAGAAAATTAATTATTTGTACTGGACCCTACGATAGAAGTATTGATTTTCATATTCCTGCACGCTTGCATGTTTCAGATGCCTTATTATTTGCCGGTTTAAATGCAGTAATATAAAATCATGTGCTCATAATACCCATTGAAAGCACTCATATTTTCCTTCTATGAGGTTCTTGATTAAAATATTGTTACACAAAAATAATTCCAATTTTATTAAAATGCACCAAGCTTTCAAAGTCCTTAATATCTCCTTTTATGTAAAATTTTCCTTAAAGCGCTCATAATTGCCCTGTTTTTCCTATGTGGATACCAAGATAATTTGAATAGCAAAGTTCGTTAACTTATATTTATAAGTTTACCATTAATAAATACTGATGTCAAAATGGTAGTAAAACTGTGAACATATGTTTTTCTCACATATTAAAAAAACGTGGCAATATACGTGTAAACACGTTTAAATGCAGAAAAAGATCTTATTTGTGAGAAAATAACTACAATTTTAACCCCAGGAATTTTAATTGCAGTCAATACTTATTGTATAGAAAGCAAAAGTATAAGAATCTAAGAAAATGTGTACACAATACAATGATCGCCAGAACAGAAGCAAAAATTATTTTTGATATTTGGTGCTTATAACGTCGTATGATTGCAACTCTTACAACCTAAATGTAAACTTAAAAGTTTAAAGGAATATGATGTTTTGAAAATTAAAAACAAAATTGAACTGGGATATAATACGTATCTAGACAGCATATGAACTTAAAGCTTGGGAGTTGTTTAAAAATTATTTATTTTTTTTAATCTACTGGTAATTTTTTAAACCTTTTTCTTTGTAAGGATAGCTGTTTTATTAACAGCGCATTCGTTTAAATTATTTCCATGGTTTATATTGCAATCTTCTATAATGGAAGCTTAATATAACCTACCTCACAGTAAACATTACAATAAACCTCAGATTTTTGTAATTCTTGAGTTCATTTATTTTACTGCTGACTACTGTTATAACCATTCCTTCTTTCAAGTTCAATGTTTCCTCTCTAAAGATATAGGCATATAGGCATAGTTATATTTCGCAACAGTATTTCAGGTACAAGACGTGACCGCTACGGGTGGCCGAAGTCGTTAAGGCGCGGACTCTTGAGCCGAAGGTCTAGGGTTCGAATAATGCCAGGACCGTCCTCCCTGAATGAGGTTTTTTCCAGGTTTTCCTCAGACCTCATAAATGGCTAATGCCGGGGAGGTACGCTAAACTTAGGCCTGGAACGCTTCCTTCCTTAAAAAAATGCTTTCCCAATATTTCATTTCATGTATCATCTGTCTCCACCGCCTGTGGTGGCTCAGTAGTAAAAACGGGCGTTAAACACTATTAAAAAAAAGTACAAGATGTAAACAGGACCTGATGATTTATACATTTTATACTCAGGTTATGAGCACATTTTAACGTTTCTCAGTTCATCCCTTTGCACCAAACTAATTTTACATGATAGTTTACACGCCATCAAAATTTAAAAAAGCACAAATTGTGGCATTCAATGTAGGAATAGCAGTATCTGTTTCCACAATGTATCACTGGTTATATATTATATGTATTAGTGTTTAGCAGTTTTCTTTCTCAAATTATTAGTTAACTAGTAAATTCGGTCTTACACATTGTGTTAAAAATTAACTCTTTTCAATAACAAGTAAACTCTTATACAGAGAGTTAAGGAATATAGCGCTTATTTTATGATATATGTACTACACTGCTGGTATTTAGATATAAAATTACAATAACAATATTACTGATATAATGTATGGATTTAGGCTTTGTTTACCGCAGACTATACATCGGGTCTTTTCCCGGCAGTTGCTGTGAAACACACCGCTTTGTGACAAGTATGGGTGAATTTCATAGTACTGAACTAGGGGATACAATAAAGTCAAAAATTTTAGCATAAAAAGTAACTGAGAAGTAGCTTTGAATTATATACTGTCGATTTTTGAAAATTTAAAAACTAAAACTCAGTTTTGTTTTGGAATGGGAAAAGTAATTATCTTAAACCAACTATTATCTTACATATACTAGAAAGCAGCCATTCATAAAAATCATAATAATGCCTAATAAAAATGATCCCTTATCCCAAAAAGATGAAGGAATAGAAAAATAGATTACCACTAAATTCATATCATATGATAAAAATCTTACGAGGTAAGATGATTTATAATTATGTATTTATTCTGTCTTTCTTTGTTTCTTTTGGCCTGTACATATGTATTTCAACTTAATACATTTGTAAACTATATGAACAACAAAATTGTTAACAAGTCGGCATAATATAGTTTGAAAAAATGACAAAAATACAGACTCTGCATTGTCACCTCGTAGCGAATGCTGTAACTGTTTTTATATCACCTTTAACAACTGTGAATAAAATATCGTAAAGAGTGCAATTTAAAGTTAGCAAGCCTTGTAACCTCAGGCTTTCCAAGAGAATTATTTCTGTATCGCATATGTCACATATTTTTCTTGAACTAGCTGCAACAAGAATTTCATTTTTGCATATGTATTTTCCATAAATAACTGCTAAATTAAATTTTAAACAGTAAAGTACCTGGTATAAATTTTTCAGTATACATGATTTTATTAAGCATGTTTCATATAAATAATTTGTTGTGTAGAATTTACTGAAATGTATTGAGAGCTACTAAAGATCAAGTATATGATTATTTTGCTTTTTCATTTTTCATTCGTTAATTGGTCAATGTAACAGCCGCTAAGATTGATATTGTGTTGTATGGAATTAATACAGTAATTAATTTACTGTTTTTACAAGGAAATATACGTCACTTAAACAAGATTTTACATTCTTATTTATGACTAAGGCATACTTGTTGATATACAAGAATTTAAACATGAATGTCCTGAAAACCCTATATAAGTGTACTCCAAAGTATGGTATAAAGTTTAATTGCTGATGTTGATTTACTTCCGGTTTTTTATGACAAACAAAATCAACATAAACATTATTTTTCCTTCAGTAATTTATAACTTTCTCAATTTTGGGCTTATATAGAAAGTAGATGGGGTGACGTAATTCTAAGTTGAAGAGAATTCAATTCCATTATGGAGTGATTATGCTAATTTCTAATACCGCTTTATTCGCTGACATGTTGTTCAGACAAAAACAATTCATTTCTGCGTCATTTTTCATATGATAATCGAAAAGCACTATATCGATTAAAATAATGAATAGAAAAACTTAAATAATATATACCATTATTTTAAAGTAAGTTCCCATTCTAAAATGACTATCTTCTGCACTTTTTTAATGGTGTTCTACGCCCGTTTTTACTACTGAGGCACCACAGGCGGTGAACACTAGTGATACATGAAATGATAAATTGGGACAAGATTTTTTTTAGGAAGAAAATGTTCCAGGCCTACGTTTATGGTACCTTCCTTGCATTTGCCATTTATGAGCACTGAGGAAAACCTGGAAAAATACCTGTTAGGAAGGACGGTCCTAGCGGGATTCGAACCCCAAACCTCCCACTCACTCCGCGCCTTAACGACCTCAACCACCCGTGGCGGTATCTTGTGTACATATGAACTGCTTTTTTTTAATTTGGTTTATTTACGGACGCTCTTTAACATCTTAGGTCATCAGCGACCCATTCAATTCAGGGCGTGAAACTGTCGACAAATTTTTCTCAGAGGCCTCTTCTTTCAGGCTTGAGGTTCTTTTTCGTGCCATAAATGTACGACACGGGACCCACGGCTTTAATTCCCTTCCGAAAGAAGCCACACTTAGGGTTTTTATGCCCGAAAAAATACATCGACCCTGGCCGGGTTTAAACCCGCGATCTTGGGTTTAGAAGGCAAGTATGGTTACCAGTACACCACCAGGACCGACATATAAAGAGTTTGGTTCCATATAGGCATCATTATGGTTTAGAAGGACTTTTTCTTCCGAATGCGCATTTTGTTTAGCCTTCGTTCCAATGGTAACTCTGTCACACTTTTATAAACAATTGTGATTTGGAATACACAGCGTAATTTTAGAGCAGGCTCATTCAATTGCAAATACAATAGATGATGTTCCAATGTATTGAGAAAAATTAGAACGTTACATGGATTAAGAAATGGAATCTGTTTTGCAAAATTATTTCGTACGGTGGGGAACTATTTTATAGAAAGCGATCGGATGGACCGAAATCAATAGAAAACGAAGTGAGCGCTGCTCTAGTTCTTTAAGAAGTCTAAGAAGTTCGTGAAAATTCCTGCTTATAATGTTTGTAGTGTTAATAATATTACAAAGCGCATGGAGATGAGTATGGCGAAATCTGAGAAGATAGCTTCGGCTCAACCTTCATAAATTGAAAATGAGTTTTGAACTCTTAAGATAAGCAGATTCGGGTCAATTTGCTTTAGCAAATGTTAGAAGAAATTCAGAATAACTTTGAACGATTTAACAAAATCTTGGGACATATGAAGCTCATTTAGTGTTATCTCTCACAACTGCATAATACGGACGGAAGATAATTTGAGCACAATTGATAGGCAAGGATTATATGAAGTTAAGTATACTTTCAGGAGTGATTTTAGGTCACAGTTATTTTTAAATGGTGTTTAACGCCCGTTTTTACTGCTGAGACATCACTAGGGGTGACACTAATGATAAATGAGATGAAATGATTAATTGGGAAAGATTTTTTTTTTTAAAGGAAGAAAACGTTCCAGGCCTAAGTTTAGGGTACGCCCCTTGCACTTGCCATTTATGACTGAGGAAAACCTGGGTAAAATCTCCATCAGGGAGGTGGGTCCTGATGGGATTCGAACCCCTGATCTCCCGCACACGAGTCCGCGCCTTAACGACCTCGGCTACCGGTCCGTCACAGTTATAATAGGACTTTATTTTAATGAAAAAATGAAAAATGGTAAAGAGACACTAATATTTTTTATTGTTGCAACACTTTGTAATACCAGAATTACATGACAAGGAAAACATTGTTTTTATGCAAGATGGCGCTCCACCTTATATCCAAAACACCGTGAAAAAAACTATTAAGCAACATATCGTGTGATTAGTAGGCATTTTCCAAACAGTTGGCCCCCGATGATATGAATCCAGCTTACTACTGGTTATCTCAAATAAAAAAAGTATATCTACTACTCGGGAGGAACTAAAACAATATAGTAGTGGTCTGTTAACTTTTTCTTGTTTATTATTTCATAATATTTTGGTATATTCAAACTTATTTAAGAAAAAACTGTGTTCTTATTTTTGTACAATCTAAAAACTTGCCAAAAGTATAGCCATATGAAACTGAGCACTAACTTTAATATATCCTGACACTTTTCTCTTTTTTCATCATTCGTTTTGACTTTATATTCATGTACAAAGTTTAGGTGTGTCATTTGCGTTCTCAAAATTAGATGGCATCGCTGAGCTTGATATTGTTGGCAAAGCTTTATGTTAAAAGGATACAATAGTGACCAACGATAATTATGAACATTTTTTTTTTTTTTTCCGCAGTAAGGTTATGCAAGCAAATACATACCGAACATCTGCAATTATTGCATTCTAAATTTATAAGGCAACCATTCAGCGTTGCCGTTTGTTTCGAAATAAATGATTTATTTTCTTGAAAACTCTTAACTCTTGAAAACTCATTACCCCTCTATTACAGCTTTATTTAAGACACTGAATTCCCTTCCACTCCATATGCGTGTGAAAAACGAGAGCAACTACATCTCAAGGATTCGGGATGGAGTCCTGCGATATACCGAGGGTGCCAAAAAATGTATACACACTTTCACAGTAGATATCTATTTAATATATTTCAAAGTTACACCGAAAAACAACAGAAATGTGTAGTATGATGTTGTGAGCTGATGTGACTCACATACATTATGATAGCGTTGCTACGTAACAGGTAAATCAACAATGAACAAATGAAGCCAAGATTATCGCATGATGTTCTGTAAACAGATGTGACTCACATTACGTTATTCTAGCGTTGCTACAACAAAATGGAACCAAGATTATGGTTTGAACAGCGGAAAGCAATTTTGAAGTGGTATTGGAAAACTGAGAATGTTGTTGAAGTTCAAAGGCAATAGGACGAAGAGGTTTCCACCGAGTTCTCTGGATCTCCGTTGGACGTCCTACCTATGGTGAACTCTTAAGGATGTTGTATACCGTAGAAAACAGTCACACTGGCAGCACTTCAGGAAGAAATTTAAACGGCATGTGCTGCAATCGCTGAGAATACTTTCGCAAACGTTGCTCAATCAGTAGTTCAACGTACTCAGAAGTGTATCGACACTTATGGTGGGCATTTTGAGCAACTGTTGTAACTGTAAAAGTCTAAAATGATGTGCTCATCGTTTTCTGTTTGTGTGAATTGTTTTGTTATGTTAACACAGTTTTTCCTTTGGTTGAAGTGTGCATAAATCCTCTGTATTTGTGGAATTAACAATATCAGTAACGCGAGTTATAACGTACTAAAACGCTTAAAAGTAAAAGTAAAGGAGAATAAAAAGCGTAAACAGCATGACTAAAATCGATACAAAATTCTGGCATACCTTCAGGTGTTATGAATCATGATTTTTCTTCTTCTTTTAATTATTAGTCCTCCTGAGAGAGTAAATTAAATTAATTAATGATGAGATGAACCAACTTGAAGGAATGGATCCTTTTATTCTAAGATAAAGGGGAAATTCGTAATAAGAGCCTTTTTCCAGCTAGCAGATCTGCTATACTACCTGAATCAATGCTGTGGACTTAATGTGATTTTAAATATTTAGCGATGGCTGGTGTTGGTAGTGCAGTTTGCATTTTAAGCAAAAACCTCATACATTTAATTACGCTCTGTCAAAATTTACTTCTGATCGTTAACATTTTAAAGCCAAGAAATCTAATTTAGTCCAAATTTGTGTATCTCCAGTGCAGTTTTAATCGAAGGCTGTCAACGTTGACAGCAGTGTTCAGAAGCATAAAAGTTACACAATATCTCGTGCTCAATACGTTCCTGAGCGGTGTCTTTCGAAATCACAGAAACGGAGCAGCGAGTTTGCTATTCCGCTACACACTTGAAATCTTTGCGGTCACTGGCCGTCAGGTTGCTAAGAATAGAAAGAAAGCAATGCCGCAAAGAAGCGATGCCAGTGTCATTCACATGAAAGGTGGAAGAACTCCCTGAAATTAAACGGAAACATGAGGATTAAGGCATCCAAAATTCTCGCAAGAACCAGCACATAACACTGTCAACCAATAAATATGAGTGAATTATGGTGAATTCTACATGATGCTGCAATCTTCCATTAGAAATGAGTATAACTAGTGAAGAAGGAAGACTTCATCTTAATTCATATGTATAACGAGTAAAGAGCATGTTGTGTTTATTCTATATCTTACTAGTCAATGTTCTATGATAAAGGCAAACACTGCATAATTTCTCTCTGATGAGATCTTTTCGAATTCATCATTGAGTGTGTCTGTGTCACTAAAGCTCTTTAGTGGTTTTTTTCGCCATATTTATTTCTTATGTCTGTATAACTGCAAAACGCACAATAAATTTCTTTTCCCATACTTTTTTCAGAAATGCATAGTTTCGAAAGATTAGTAGCTTTAGTTCCAATTCCTCATATGAATATGATGCAGGTTTTAGAAATTTTAATTAAATGCTAAATTATTTATTTTACAAAAAATTATAATTAAAATGCAATTTAATGTAGCATAAAAAGTGTGCCTACTTAAGTATTTAAAGCTGCCCTGTTCACTTAAAAAGATGAATTACTTGTATATTCGTTTTCAATAAGATCTCTGTATATCAACACCACAGTTTATTGATTCATGTAAGTAATGAAACTGCATTAAAGTGTGAAGTGTTCTAAATGAATGCAGTATAAAGTGTGCATAGTTACCTAACAGCAGATGTATATAACTGTTCTTTTAACATTTTACTCTGCTTTCACCATGCATGTACTACATTCATTGTGCAGTATTCCGGTTTACATTTATATTCGTTAAATTTGGAAGAAAATCATTAGAGCATTTAGCATTTTTGAGCAGCCCTTTTGTATGCATAATCACTAAAATATTTTTTATAAAGTACATATTTTAATTGCTTTGTTTAAATTTGCAGTCAAACGGAAGAGTTTTTTCAGCAGTGCTGTAATGTTAATTTTGTATACCGGAACTATAAACGATCTTTATTATTAGCCATAATCGCTAAAAAAAATGCTGCATTATGACACTAACTGCATAAAGTTACCATAGTAACAACTAATTAATTGTTTTCACTACTAACAAGCTATCAATTGAATTTTGGTACGATAATATTACAATATACAATATAAGAAAATAAATTATGTATTGCTGAAAACAAATTCAATCATTCGTCTTTATTGCAGAGTACATATTTGCAGAATTAATAAAAAAGTGTTAAGTTAATGATGGCTACCAAATGAATTAGTGGAATTTGATAATACTAACCTGTTCTGAAATATATATCCATGCTAAAGTTTCTGAAATATGCGCAGTATTTTTACTCATCATCCAGTTAGTGAAACGATCTATTCCTTCTAAAATATTCTGGTAAGTAGCAAAAGATTTTCTCGATATTAGTGGTAATACAGCCTTTTCAGCTTGGGTTAAAGTTTCTTGTGGTAAATCCGTCTGATTAACAACAATAAAAATATACACACGAACCAACTAATCACCACCGACACAATAAGACGTCGTAAGTAAAATAAAATAAGGGCTGACTTCAGAGTAATTCATTATAAAATGAACATTAATATTAACTTTATTTTATTAATATCCTTTTATAATTCAGGTATACCAAATAGCTTATAATTTGGTTTACAGTGTTATGAAATAAAGTACAATATTATAAACTGGTATAATACACTATTCTGAGCTCATTATTACTCAGTCGGCTAGAGTTTCAGAAGCACCAGAGCTATTCGTTAATTGTTCAATATGTTGAAGCTGAATCAGCTAAAACTCACCTGACAGCTTGACTCAAGAAGGATTTGAACCTACACCTTACAGCTAATAAACTTACTGACATGGGTGATCGAAGTCATTAAGGCGCGAACTCGTGAACGAGAGTGTGAGGTGCGATTAAGATTGGATCGTCTTCCTCTGACTGAGGTATTATACAGCTTTTCCTCAGTCATCCATACATGGTAAATGCCGGGGAGTACTCAAAACTTAGACCTGGAACGCTTCCTTCTTATTAAAAAAAATACCAATTTATCATTTCATCTCGTGTGTATCATCAGTGTCCATCGCTTGTGCCTCAGCAGAAAAAACGGGTGTTAAACGGCATTAAAATTAAATTAATAAATGACACTCAATGGGAAATTAATTCGTAAAAGAAAAGCGAAGGGCAGCACAAGGATAAGGAAATATTGTTTTAAAATCTGTTCGATACAGAGACAAATACCAGATTTACAACCTCAATTTCTTAGTTTTTATAATTTTAGGCAAGTTATGAAGCATTCCTTATTCTAAAAAAGCATACATATTAATGAAATTCGAATTATTAAGTATATTAATTTTTAAAGTTCTACCTACCTTATTTGACATTATGGGAACATAGAACAAGCTAAAAACATTATACTTTTTCATTTATATTCTGATACTTCTCGTAACTAAAAACGTTTGCGATGAACAGCTAGACGTTTCACTGGAAATGTTTGCTGCTTCAACAGCCACTAAGAACTTCACAATGAATGAAAACATATAATATTTATTAACTATACGGTTTTGAGCCCATTTATATTTTATAGCTCTTCTTCAGCTTTTTGTCATCTCAGTCTCCATCTTCTAGTCTATTTTGCCCTTATGGCGCTTACAATGCCGTTAATCCGCGTTAATTTGGGTCGTCTCCTTTTCTTCTGCCGGTAGAACCCATTACAATATTTTCTTCGAAAACCTAACTTCTGCAATCTTTTAACATGTCCACACTATTTTAGGTGCCCATTTTTTATAAAACGTAATATTAAATGTTGAATGTATATCTTCTAACAATGCTATTTCTTATTCTACCTCCCCAAGAAATTCTCTCGCAGAGCGGCAAAAATGCATTTCGTTCTAAAGTAATTTCGTTGATTTGATTTTCATTTCTGACTCCTGTATATATATAACCTCCGTAAGATATTGTAACTACTAAACTGTATTAAATTATAGTTACCTTTATAGAACTTATATTCCTGTCCCATCAAAAACCTATAAATTTTTATGTTATTTCTCTACCTATATTAGTCTGATTAATTTCAATCTCATGATTTACTGCTTTCCATATTTTAATTCTTAAGTGCGTATATACTGATCACATCGTTTTATATTTTTATTTCAACCGTACAAAGCTAAACCTTTTGTTTGACTCATTTTCTACCATGTATTTTGTTTTACACATACTTATTTTTAAAACCCCGTTTTTCATATTTTTCCCTTAATTTTATTTTCATCCATTTAACTCCTCATAACATTTTGTAATAATAAGTTGGTCATCAGTCAACAATAATGAACAAAATGTCTTTTCTACATTATTCCCAGTTATGAACTTGATTTTTCTAGGGTCTTCTGAAATTAAAATTTTAAAAAAGGCCGATAGACAACGGTCTTATCGTAAACCTTTGGCAACATAAAGTCAGTATGATTTTTTTAAATTTTTTTTACCAATTTTGACTTAAGATAAGGATTGAGTACGTAGATTTGAAACTATTTATAATTATTCTATTTTTTTCTAACTGATTCTATTAGTTCATTCAATACATTATCAAGTGCTTTCTCCAAATCTCTGAAAAATACATATGACTGGTGTTGCAAGGTAGACTTTTGTTCAATTATTTGTTTCAAATGCACTTCACTGATAGCATATGAGTTTTACTTCTATAACAGTTTCATTTCAACACTGTGAAAAAGATGAGACGAATAATTTCCGAACGCACTGTATGATTATGATTTTGTTGTTCCCATTGTGAATGGTAGCATGCCGTGTTAATTTTACGACTATGTTTATGTTTTCACTTTATTACCGCATAGTGGTACCATTCACTCATCTGTTATGTTTTGTTTACGCTAGAGTTACAGCTCTCTGTGTCATTTCAGTTTTCTGCTCAACTCCGATGCAATAACCCCTTCGCTCCTTCTCTCCCCTGAACTGTGCTGGCTCTGCCATTCAAGCGAACACATGTACTTAAGCCGTTTACCGCCTTAACAAGAATACCGGTTCAGTGAAGATTTCTTACGGGAGATGAGCGGTACACGTGCGCTTGTAAAAACGACCTGTTATGTGAATCTAAATCTCCGTGGCCAACATATATAACAGCTGTAAGAAGCAGTAGCACATGGTTAAATGCACAAAAGGAATTTACAAATGCGACCCGCACCGGAACATCGTTGCTATTGTACTGCTTGTTGCTTCCGTGAACAGAACAGCTGCAGGCTTCTCGTTTTATTACCTCAGGGACTTTCAGTTTCGTTTAAAGCAACATTAGCATTGCTCCGCATGAAATAACTGCTGAAATACATTCACCAAAATTTGGTAGTGTAAACGGAAAACGTTACCGGACTGTTTTAAAATTGTTTATTACTCTCAAATTTAAATTAACGGATTATCTCATTTCAAATTTATAACAAAGCAGCAGGTATCCAGCTTTTTAAATGAAGTGCCTCGTAGTAGAAAACAATATTATTTGAAAAAAACAAATATACATTTTATATTATATCCGCGCGTTCCATGCCACTATTACAAACAATGAATACTGCTAGTAGAAGAAAAAGTTAACCTGGAGAAATCTTGAATCCCCAACAGCAATAAAGGCAATTACTGAGCTATTTTCTTTGAAAAACTGTCATCTCTACTGGCAAAGGGTATACATATGGCTGTAGAAGCATTTTACAAGCATTTAATTTACTTATTCTTTCTAAAATGCACATAGAGATTAAACAGCACAATATCATTATTTTTAAAATGGACTTAAAATTATGTAGAACTATGCGCAGAAACTTTCGGTTTTAATTTTCTAGGGCATCACTAGTATGTACATGAAAATACTCGGCCCCAATAAGTGTCAAAACCCTTTCCATAGTTGTATGAACAAAATGCAAATGTATAAACTCGTTTGTCCTTGAAAAACTTTAAAAATGATAAAAACGCACTAAAGAATAAAAGTGAATGGATCACTAAAATGCACTGCATCATTCATTCGAAATATATCACTATTATTCACAATAATGGCTGAACGCTCATGCAATTCGTTACTTTTACATATTAAAATGATCCTCAAATTCAGATTTTAAATAATCCATCTTCATCAAGAACTCGTTTTATTCGTTTCTTAAGTATTTTCATACTTTGCAATGAACAAACACTTAATACCATTTATAGGTCCTTCAAAACATGGATGGTATCAGTTTCACCTACATTTTCAATATTATCAACCGGTTGCGTTAATTTATGACAGGAGGATAATACTCTGTCCTATTTTATTAAATACCATTCATTTTCGTTTTAAGTGTAGCTAAAGACGTCCATTATACCTTGATGGATGCATACGACCTAAATAATATCAAGATCTGTATAAATGAAAATCCCATGGGAAAGATATAATGCCGCAGCAGAGGGAAATAAATGAAGTGGTTTTAACGCAAATTACTTTTCAGGAATACAGCACGTATTTTCACAATTATCAAAACGGAACTTTGTGATCCAAGAATATCAATATAAAACTGTCGCATTAAAGATACATTTAAAAACAAATATTTTTCTTTCCTTCGAAAAGAAAGAGGATAAAAATTTCCCTTGATGAAAACAAATTTGAGATTTTTTTTCATCTATTCGAAATAGTAGAAATGAATACAAATATAAATTTATCTTAAACAAGTTTTTTTTCTCTCTCCAATGTTTATGCCAATTTAAATCCCTGCGCCGTTTCCAACAAGGAAAAAACGCCGCTACACTTGGATTTGCACAAACACTGTTGCATTACCAATAACATATCCTAAATATAGTTAAACTTATATATATATATATATAATTCCTATATATATTATTGTATTTCTAAATCAGTAATAAAGCAAACACTTTAACTATTTCTACTTTTAGCCTTTAAAATGTTTCAGTTAATGTATATAGGGTATTTGCGGCATATGCAAGCTCAACGAGATGATTAGAACTAACCTGTCATTTTTGTCGAATGTAGGAAAGGTCTGCTCGCTGAGTTCCTGAATGGTACTATGGCTTTGCGGTTCAGCTGAAATACCCTGAGCCCTTTGCTTCCTAGGTCTCAGCTGATGACTGTTGATGTAGTTATTCTTATGTATATGCGGGGACGTTGCGGCATTCATATGATACGGGAAGACGCTCTGAAATTTATCCAGATGTGAACGGAGCTCTAGGATCTCCTCTTCCCGAAGGCGTAGTTGAGCTTCCAGGTCCCGGATTCGGGATTCCTTGTGGTGGAGCAAAGCCTGCAACTCCTGAAGGCTCCCCATGGCGTCCATGACAACGACGGGTTCTCCGCTGAGGCGGGAGGATGGCACGGAGCCGCCCCCGCCGCCGTTGGCTACTGACGTCGCCGTGGTGTTGTGGTTATGGCTGTGGTTGTCGACGTTGGTGGTGACGGTGTCTTCTTCGTCTTCAGCTAGGCGCTGCGACGAGAAGCAGAAGGTTTCAAAACACACACGCATAGACGCGAAATCCTGGCACGTCGTGGAATACGCCGTAGTGAATGGGACGGGGATCGAACAAAACACTACCACAGAGCAATGATACGAATTCACAATTCGGTATTCACTCAATATTCACATACACCGTGCGCATCCCAACAACCGGCACTGAAATAATACTACGGACAGCAGTGGCTAATAGAAGAGCCCATCGCACTCACAGGCGACCTTCTCTCTCTCTCACTCTTGCGGTCTTCCCTCTTTGTCCCTCACATCTCCCCTCTTCTTTTCTCCTGTACAAGCAATTCCGCTGCGAACTACAAACTGTGTTTATTTAGTCACGTCACGGACAAGGAGATTTGCCTCCGAGCGTAGAAAACAAGAAAATCTCTCACAATGGGAAAAGTGACTAATGTTAACGAAAACTACTTCAAACATCAAACATAACCACACATTAAAATGTTTTCACATCCCCACCTTACGTTAAACCTTCCACACCCGCCCGCTCTGCACCGTCTAGCACGGCCTTCACTTCGTCATAGAAAACATACCAGGCGCATGCGCGAGGATGCGACCAGCCTGCCATCTACTCGACGTATGTCATACCAACCCACACGTGATTATTCACAGTACTCGACACGACGAATTCACGGAAAATCTTGATTGAACACCGTGATTAACACGGTCTCTTGCTGAAAGCACTTCGTTCATGTGTGAGCAAGGGGCTTTACAAAATCTAAGCACTGAAAACAAGGCTCAGGCTAGCCTTCTGCTACGGTTTGCACCCAAGCGTGGACCCCTCTGTGAAAACCGACGTTACCAGTTTTATGGCCTTGGAAACGTGAAACAATTCCAGTACAAAAATAAAATGATTATACTAATTTTAATCATATTGCAAGCCATTCTTAGTAGCCTTTGTTATTACAGATGCGGCCTTCACATGAACCATACGCCTAGCACAGACTGCAAAGGTACATTGAACCGTTGTTAGCAATGCGTTTTCTTGATGACAGTTCCCATATGTAAAGCTCGTAATAATATACTTGAATGTAGCACTCATATCACTCGGGTGTGTATAGAACCTAAGATTAAAATAGATTTGTGTTTAGCTGCTGAGTCACATTTTTATTTATTTGTCTACCTATACATCTAGATAAAGCAAAAAAGAAAGAAAGAAAGAAAGAAAGAAAGAAAACAAGAACAAAATCTATGTTTGTAGACGTTTTCTATTTCTGCGATTCATAGAAGTTCCCCCCCCCCATTTGCTATAAGATAAAGCAAAAAAAAAAAAAAATCTATGCTTTTAGACGTTTTTCATTTCTACGATTCATAGAATGTATTTTTTCATTTGCTTTATTTATGGATGCTCTTTTAACATCTCAAGTCATGAGAATCCCATTCAATTCATGGAGTGAAACGACCGATAAATTTTACTCAGAGGACATTTCTTTCGGGCTTGAAGTTATTTTACATGCCCTAAATCTACTACATGGGACCCAAAGCTTTACTGCCATTCCGAAGGAAGCCGTTCGTAGGATTTTTACGCCCAAATAATCCATCGACCCTGGCTGGGATTAAACCCGCGATCTTGGATTTAATAGGCAAAAAGAGTACATTTGCACAGAGAAGCAATGCAACTGCAATAAATTAGAGGGAAAATAACAATATTTTCCACATTACCTTTGTATATGTGAATACTTGCAAGTAAATATGTGCAAATTATGGCAACTGTGAAAATATTTACAATGTTATCTTACTGCTAGCTGTATTTACTAAGCAACAGACAAATATTTACATCAAGTAGCAATCATGAATATTTACTGCGTTTTCCACTGTGACCATAACACAAAATAAGAAGAACTAAAAAGGCAGAAATTGATAAAACACAAAACACTTAAATAATTAGTCGGTTCTGGTGGTGTAGTGGTTACCATACCTGCCTCCTAAACCCAAGATCGCGGGTTTAAACCCAGCCAGGACTGATGGATTTTTTCGGGCGTAAAAATCCTAAATATGGCTTCCTTCTGAAGGAAGTAAAGTCGTGGATCCCGTGTCGTACATTTATGGCACGATAAAGAACCTCCAGCCTGAGAGGCCTCTGAGCAAAATTTGTCGGCCGCTTCACGCCCTGAGTCGAATGGGACGCTGATGACCTGAGATGTTAAAGAGCGTCCATAAATCAATCCATCAAAAAAAAAAAAAAAAAAAAAAAAAAAAAGCTTAAATAATTACACAATTATCGCAATATTTCAAACAATTATTTGTTCGAATTGTTGTGATTGTTTTTTAATTTAGATATCCTTTCAATAAGTTTACATTTTTGTCAAATGTGAATGTAAATTGGTTATAAAATTTAAATGAAATACCTCCTTAAAATATAATAAATTGACGAACTAGATGTGCCTGTAGAAAGTAAAACACAACTAAAAATATTAATATTTCTATCCTGCTCAGCTCTTCTTCAGTATAATAAATAAAGTGCAGATGATGGAGGCTCGAAAGCCATTAAGTTAATGCTTTCTTTATATCTACTACTTTCATCAGGTATATTTACGAACGCTCTTTAACGCCTCAGGTCATCAGCGTCCTGTTCAAATTAGGGCGTGAAACGACCGATATATTTTGCTCAGAGGCCTTTTCTTTCAGACATGAGGTTCTTTTACGTACCGTAAATCTACGACAGGTGACGCACGGCTTTACTTCCTTTCCGAAGAGAGGGGATTTTTACCCCCCTGAAAATGAACCCGCGATCATGGGTCTACGAGGCACAAGTATGGTTACCACTAGACCACCATGACCGACATCTCTAGCACTGATGACTTCTGAGTGAAATACTGAAATGAAACAGCTTAATGCAAAAGGAACAGCTAAAATTTGAATGCATATGCTTAAAACAAACAGGTAGTACCATGTAAGTTTCTTTCTCAGTTTAACGCACGTTTTTACTGTTGAGGTATCACAGACGGTAACTACTTTGAATATGATGCACGAGTTATAACAATCATTTTGGAAATGAGTTTTTTATAGTCAGTAAGAGTTCCAGTCATAAATTTGGGATATTTCCCCGGCATTTGCCATTGATGAGGACTGAGGAAAACCTGGAAAAACCCCAGGCAGAGTGGATGGTCCTTGCGGGAATCCAACCCAAATCATTCCCGTCGTGAGTTCTTGGCTTAATGACTGCAGCCACCTAAGGTGTTGCAATTTTTCTTCAAAGCTTAATAATAATAATAATAATAATAATAATAATAATAATAATAATAATAGAAACATAAAATGATTTTCATTTTAATACCATTGGAGTGCATTCAGAAGGCAAATGTTCCACTCATTTTCAAACAAATCTCATATAGTAGTGAAGAACACCCCTTTTAGTCTTGTGGCTGACCATCCGGACCCCCCCCCCTTTTTTTCGTGGTATTCCCTGATCGCTTAAGCGAATGCTGGGATAGAACATTTTCCGTTCTCCAATTTCATATTGTTTAATTCTGTTGATTCTATTATAAGGTGGAAAATGGTGGACTTGTGACAGATGCTTGCGCATTGGAAAGGTTTGTGCTCTGGTATAGAAGTGGCTCCTCTAAGGGACGCGGACTCCTTGAAGCGGAGTTCCGCAGCTTTCTGAGTGCTCTGTCTAAAAATGTTTAAGGTTCCCGGGTCTCACCGCATCTGGATCCGGGCTGTCTAGTATCACTCTCATCTTTCCTTTCCCATTGGAGACGTAGACACAAACTGCGGGCCTTGAGCACGGCTGAAATCATGAAAATTACTTTTCCGTTTCTACCAATCCAATCCCATCCAAAACTACCATGGGAATTATTGTATAGGAGTCTTTAGCAGAAGAGGTAGCTGAACATATGCCGCATTTCAAACAAAGGGATAAGAAATGGCTTATAGACTTTCAACATTTCTCTGAGAGATGGATATATATATATATGTATATATATATTCTATTATTTTCAAATAAACCCCATTGTTTTAGATAGTGTTTAACGCTCTTTTAAGGTGCTGAGACACATCAGGCGATGGATACTGATGATGTATGAGTTTTTTTATTTGGTTTATTTACGGACGCTCTTTAATATCTCAGGTCATCAGCGTCCCATTCAAATCAGGGCGTGAAACGGCCGACAAATTTTGCTCAGAGGCCTTTTATTTCAGGCTTGAGGTTCTATTTCGTCCCGTAAATGTACGACACAGTACCTACGGCTTTACTTTCCTTCCGAAGGAAGCCATACTTAGGATTTTACGCCCCGAAAAAATCCATCGGTGCTGGCCGGGTTCGAACCCGCGATCTTGGGTTTAGGAGGCAAGTATGGTAACCACTACACCACCAGGACCGACTACGTATAAGAGAATAAAGCATAATGTTGATTGGCATAAAATTATTTATTATAATTTGATGTTACACACGAATTCGACTTAAAGCGACAATGCAGATATGATCACTAGGGACAAAAATCTGTGAATAGAGTATTATAAATATATGTAAGGAGACAAAACTAATAATGAAAAAATAGATTCGGTAGTTGCAGATATTCTGGAATAAAAACATCACAGGTAGCACTAAGATTAACAAATAACAGAAAGTAACCGAAGTTGATTGTATAAACCTGAGCATTTTAAATATGATGGCACATATTCAAACTAAGACTCTTACTTGTTGAATAAATACATAAATAAATCATTGCTGAACTTCCGAAGTTAAGTATGAGTTTAATTTGACATTCTGTCGTTAATACCACAACAAATACTGATATATTTTCCTCTGGAAAGGTTCTGACTGATAACCCCAAGGATCCGGCGTAGGAAATGTAAATTTTTTTGAGTAAGAGAAAGGAAAGTTTTAAATTTATTTTCACAATTTAAAAAAACAATGTGCCAGTATTTATGAAAATTCTTTCATTTAAAACAATACAGGGAATTCAATAGAAAAAGCAAATATTGAATACTTTACGGATATCAAATTAATCATAGTGAAACGCCATGATTAAATTCTCTGTGATATTGCATTTAAGAACGCATTATCAAGAAAATGCAATTTGAAGAAAAAATCCCTAGCACTGAATAGCAAGGAAATATTTAATATCTATATAGTTTTTAAATTACGTATAATCTGGGTTAATAGATCAACATTGAATATGGTCCTAGCCTAGCAAATTTGAGGTAACGATAGTCAGGAGGTGCCATTGACTAAACCTTATTCAATTATAATACGTTCCGCATTGTGGCGGCTCCTTTCAGATGTCGGACCTGGTGGTGTAGTGGTAACCGTCCTTGCTTCCTAAACCCAAATCGCGGGTTCAATCCCAGCCAGGATCGATGGATTTTTGGGCTTAAAAATCCAAAGTATGGCTTTCTTCGGAAGGAGTGTAAAGCCATGAGTCCCATGCCGTGGGTCCCATGCCGTGGGTTTACTGCATATAAAAGAACCTCAAGCCTGAAAGAAGAGGCCTTTGCCAAAATTTATTGGCCGTTTCACGCCCTAAATTGAATGGGAAGTTCATAACCTAAGATGTTAAAAAGCGTCCGTAAATTAACCAAATCAACAACCCATTTCGCATGAAGCCACTGCCAGAATGATTCCCTCCCTGCGGTTCCAGACACAAAACACTAAAAGTGAAATGCAAGGAATTATAACACGGGAAGGATGGCGTCTCATAGCCGACACGATCTATGCTCTTTACCAAGGCATTTTTAGGGCAATACGGAAAGACAATGGTTTTACCAAGCGGCTAGTTAATGTGTTGTAAAATTTGGGAGAGGAAAAAGAAAGGAAAGTTAATGTGGGTAAGTGTAAACATGTAGCAAACATCTGCAAATGCAAAAGATATGTTAATTTTGTTTAAATACTAAAGAAAACATGGCTATAATATATAGGTATTAGATTACTGAACACTACCAAAACATCTATTGAATTCTCAATAAGTGATTTGTAACTACCTCTGTTAGTATGGAAGGACACTCAGAATTTCGATAAGGTATAATTTGTAATAATAACTTTTTGTGTTAAGACAACTAATAAAAAGAGATAAAACTACATTTTTTTATTCCTCTTATATTTGTCGATTACAGAAAGACGTTCGATAGGGTTAAAAGACGTAAATCATGAACCACAATGAAAATTTGAAATAATCCTATGCATCTAATGAGGTCATTAGTTTTGTGTAAATTGTGTAAATAAACACACATTAAAGTGCAGCACTCACAGAAGAAACAAGAGCGTCCCTAAAAGATAAACCATGGTGAAATTTATTCCCTATTATATAGACTATGGATAAATAAATAAGGGAGTGGAAAATGACTGTAAAAAGTAGATCTTTTCATTAAACAGAATACATTGTTGTATGCAAATGATTGCGTAAATATCCAGGAAAATGAAATTCATTTACAAATAGCATTAAATACATTACAATAAATAAACCACCTAAAATGAAATGTTCTATTAAGAAGAGAAAAGCATCAGCTTTTAAAGGAATGAATGAATGAATGAATGAATGAATAGTGTTTAATGCCCGTTTTTGCTACAGAGGCACCACAGGCGATAGACACTGGTGATACATGAAATGAAATGATTTATTGGGAAAGGATATATTTTTAAGGAAGGAAACGTTCTAGGCCTATGTGTAGGGTATCTTCCCTTTGCCATTTATGAGGAGTGAAGAAAACCTGGAAAAAACCTCAATCAGGGAGGACGGTCCTGGCGGGATTCGAACCCCAGAACTCCCGCTCACGAGTCCGTGATTTAACGACCTCGGCCACCCGTGGCGGTAGCTTTTAAAGCAAAATTACCAATAAGAAGTAAGGTTTACAGTAAAGTTCAGATTACTGTGTTGACATTTAGGCTCTAATGTTACTTATGGTTCTGATAAAGATTTCGTTATAAAAGAAAATCCCAATAAACTTTCACGAAAGAGACTCAGATAAGTCTTTCGAACGGGATGGCTCATGTAGTAACTCTTGAGGCTCCAATTTCGTAGGTCCCTGGTTCAAATCCTTTGAGGCCAACCATCCTCGCCTTTTTTTTTTTTTTTTTTTTTTTTTAATCGGGATTTCTTCTGATTGCTTATGCAAATACTGAGATGATTCTTTCCTTTATACATTATTTCCGGTCTCCCATTTCCTTTCATTTAATCCCTTTGAATTTGTTACAATGTCGAAAGTGCTAGAGTGCGGGGCTGGCGCTGTGTGGTGGCTTGCGATTTGTAAAAGTTTCGGTCCCAGCTTCTGGTGTGGAAGCAACCCTTCTGAGGGGCACGACTCCTTGGGGAGGGGACTCCTAAGGCGTCAGTTTTTACTCTGAAAACATGCCTCTTCTATGTCCGCTCATCACCGCCTGGTATCTTCCTCACTTCATCCCTTCCTCCCGAAGGTGGCCCCTTTGGAGGCTTAAGCAAAAAGAGCCAGCTATGAGCAAGATGCAAGATGCAAGATGCAAGATGCAAGATGCAAGTATCGAAAATTCCTTCTCCACCCCAAATAACTCAATCCAATCCAATGCAAATAAATTTTTATCAATTCAAATGTTATTATTGGATCCGAAACCTCAGTATTTACCCAAAAACAATTTTAAATATTTAAGCTTCTAACATGACATTTTAAAGATATGTCAGGAAATATACCATAAAAGAGTATTTAAGAAATGAAAATGTAACAATTAAATTAAAATTTTGTCATATAAATCAAGAGGAAACCTAGAGATAGGAAGACCTCGTAAATCATCTCGATCTGTGTAATTGGAATGAATGTTTAACATAAATGTTGAAAGGAAATGAAGAAGAAAAGGCCAAGTTCCCTAGTTTGAAGACCTGAAGTGGGATATGTAAGAGTAATTCTTCGCGCATGAGCGTTCAATGCAGCGCACAGTGTTTATTGTAATGCCACGAAATTATTGTTCAGGAGTGGTCAAAGATTTGTCCACTAGCACAAAAAGGCCAATGTTACAGTTTCAGAAACAATATGTATTTGAAAAACAATCCTGATCGACACGGGTGGCCGAGGTCATTAAGACACGGACTCGTGAGCGGGAGGTCTAGTAGTCGAATCCCTCAGAACCGTATTTTCTATCAAATGTTTTCTCACAGTCATAAATAGTAAATGCCGGGGAGATATCCTAAACTTAGGTAAGGAGCGCCTCTTTCCTTTAATAAAAACAATCCTTTCCTAATTTATCATTTTATCCCATGTACCGGGATTTTCATGGTTTTGTCGTCCTTTTTACGGCAGCTGGCGGATTGGCAGTCACAATAGTCGGTCCTGGTGGTGTAGCGGATTGGCAGTCACAGTGATTACTCCCAGAGAGGCGGATGTATCTAATATCCGCGCAAGAGGTTCAAGTACTCCCAATTACAAATACGTGGTAGCCCGAATAATTGAATTGAGTAATTGAAATATTTTGGTACAGTTTGTACACAGCAATTGCCTATCTTACAACTATGTGATATACATATTTTCCATCATTTTAGTCCATATGTTGAATACGATTCATCATTCTAGTGACCATAGCATCACACTGCTCCCCTTTTACAGAACTGCAGAATTGTTTGAATGTTTTCACGAAGTTCATCTAGACTACAAGGAATGGGTATGAAGCGCTGTTCTTTCAGTACCCCTCACAAAAACGCATCATACAACAACAAATCAGGCTTGCGTGAAAGAATGTGTAAAATTTTAGTGTCTATAAATGAGTCGACGAGGGAAAGAGCTGTTGGGTAGGCGTCCATTCCCATGAGGAGTGTGGAAAATGGACCCACCTTGTTGATACACTTGTTTGTGCATATCAAGTTTGACCAGATAACAAAATATGTCCAAATCTCATTCTCATCTCAAATCTCATAAAAACGTTCAATAAACTGCTTCTTGTACACTTATGATGTTCTGTTTCCTTGTGCATCGTCAATGAAGTATGGACCACTGATTCCGTGGAAAGATACTATCACATTCTCCGAACGTAATGGTCTCTGTGCATATCATCGGGGGGTTTCCCAACCGAAAAAAGAATATTTTGCTTATTGGTATGGGGACTCAATGTCACATCACATTTGACAGATTACACCAGTTTTGCAGACACTCAGAATTTTGTACACGTTGAACATGACCGTGGACAATATTCGGCTCTTATGATGAGGTCTGGTTCCTTCAACTTCGGGAATACCATGTGCAACATTTTCTTATGTAAGAATTATTTTGCGTGCGATATTCGGTTATCTTCTTTGGGCCACTCTGTATAATTATAATGAAAATAGCCAGGAGAAACTAGAAATGTTGTTCTGCTACAATCACACATTTCTGGCATCATTTTAGAAATTTACTTTTTGCACGCATCAGTTCATATTCCGAAATTGGGTCAATTTAAACGTAAAAGTATACGTGCTCACTGTTGTCCACGAATTGCAGTCAGGTGATCATATGTTTCTGTTATTGGATGTTGTGGAATGTTAAGGATACAGTAATTGATCCACGCTTAATATTCTTTACTGATGAAGCATGGATGCATTTACGTGGTCATGTTTCGAGGCAAAATAACAGGTACTGGATTACACAAAACTCCGTTTTGATCTCCTTACATGACTATAAAATCGGCGTACGGTGTGCTGTAAATGCATCAGTGCAATTTTTGAGAATACCATAAATGCAGGAATGTGCAGGAATGACAGACTGAGAGTATATGATTTGTATTTATGGGGGAAGTTGAAAAAATATTGTGCATGGAACAAACCTCCACGCATAACAAGAATTGAAAGAAAATATCAGGCGAGAAATTTATTCAGTTTCGGAAGATTGCGAATGAGAACTTTCTAAAAGGATGCCGAAACGTGTGGAGTTACAGGACATTTACATTGCAAATGCAGTTGTAGTTGTAATGCAAAAACTTGAATGAGCTGTATGGATAATACATCCGCTTCGCTGCAAGTTACCGCTCTAACTGCCTACCCGCCAGACGTCGTAAAACGGGCAACAAAGCCATGAAAGACCCAGTATTGTCTATGTCCACTGTTTGAGATGTAAAAACGGGATTTAAAAGCCTTTTTGATTTTTCTGATATTCTCCAACATTGAGCTAGTCAAGCAAGTACTTAAAATCCATTAATTACCCCAGTTGAAGAAATTGCTTGTAAGGGTCCGGCTTGCATAAAAAAATATAATGCTATCCTAAGCCTATTTATTAACTTGACTTACAGCAAATTAAATTTGGTTCGTAAATCTCCAGGTGTTGTAAACACGTGGAGAAAATATTAAAACTTAATGCTAGTTGAAAAGATTTCCGGTGACGTCCTTGCTTTCATTCGAGGAAAAAAACTAATAAGTGTTAAATATAATTATATAAACCAAGAGTTCTCAACCTATGGTGCGCGTACATTGATGAGACCTGAGTTACTGCTGGGTGGTACATAAATATTTTGGCAAATAAGGTAAATTAACAGTTATTTTGCAAGCAACAAATATTTTACAGCTCTACTATAAATAAATGGAAATGTTAGATTTTACATTACCACAAACTTTTGTTGATACTACAAATATATATAAAAATTCCACTTTACCCCTATGGCAATGACAGAGCGCAACTCGAATATATTTGATCAAACAACAATAGGATACATTTTATCCTTTGTTTAGCTGAGAGACGAGTTTACACCTAAGAAAGCAATGAAGTTAAATTGTTGTTGTTGAATGCAAGGTATTTTTCTCATGAAATACTTTCAAATCATTCGATGAAACCTTCTCTTTTGAAACGTTATTTTGACACCAAAATAGTCATTTGAAATGCAAACCGTGGAATATTTTCAGAGAAAACTATCAGGCTTATCATAAAAGAAGAAGAAGAAAAAAAAAACCTCATTTGCAGGATCTAGCATGATGACTCTGGAGGCATCATATTAAGATGGGGAAATCTCACGATCGGAGATTCATTAATATTACCAGCAGCTATAGATATGGTTAAAATAATGTTGGGGAACAAGGCAGCAAACCAACCTAAAGTGATCCCATTATCCAATGGCACTATATCTCGAAGAGTTGTAGATTTGTCTGCAAATGGAAGAGCTATGACTCCAACAGTCGCGTTACGGGACTTAGATTTGCAGTTCGTGATCTTGATTTAGGTGATTTGTGTCGCTGTTAAGCAGCAGATATTAGAAAAATTTCGTAATAGTCAATATTTTTCCGTACAATTGTATGAAACTACTGATATAAACGTGGTCTATTTTCTTACTTATGTAAGCTTAATTGTTGGAGAAACAGCGAAATAAAGATTCTTGTATTGTGAATCACTGCCTACTTGAACAACCTCAACTGACATATTTTCAAAATTACATCAACTTATGAAAATTAATGATATAAAATGCAATAAATGTGTTCATGTTTGTTCTTCAACGTTAACGTCAAGGTATCACCTCCATAAAGAAATGCAGGACTGGAAAACACTGGAGAAATCGTTGTTGCAAAGATTAAAGATGTAGCCCAGAAGCAAAATGTGTACCTTGTAGCATTCATTGTGAGGCTTTAGCACAAGAACGGTGCCTGTTGCTCTAAAGGCAGTTTTAAATGAAAATGTGAAAGTTACCAACTTAATTAAGTGTAGAGCAATGAATTCACGGTGGTTTTCCATTTTGTGTAATGAAAAGGATGGTGAACAAGATTCTCGTTTATTTCATACTGAAGACAGGTGGCTGTCTAGGGGAAATGTATTGAGCCGTCTGTTTGAACTTCGTCTCGAAGTGCAGATTTTTCTCTCAGACTTCAAATATTTCCCTGATGAGCTGTGGCTTGCCCGCTTGGCTTATTTGGCAGATGTATTTTGCCACTTCAACCAGATGAACAAGAGTGTGGAGGGCGCACTTGCTCCATATTCTGGTACAGGATAAATTGCGGCTCTTAAGAAATATAACAAACACATATTTGCAATGTTGGATGCTTTCTTTAGAGAAAATGAAATTCTTCTTCTTTGAGAACTGGCAGTGAATATTGAGGAAGTACCTTGGGAGTCACATTTCAGATTTCAATTTATGCTTCCCTGAAAACTTCAATTCAGAATTTTCGATTGGAGACCCTTTTTCTACTGGTGACATTTTACCAGAAACCTTAACTCCTTTACTCCTACCGAGAATTGATCGTCGAGTTATCATGCTTATCAAGCAAATAATCAAGAAAATGGATTTAAAAGACTTCTGGCTGGCAAAAAAAAACAAAACAAAACAAAACAAAACAAAACAAAAAAAAAAAAAACAATATCCAATGATCTCAGAAAAAGCTGTAAATTTTTTTAGGGTGTTTGTAGCCGCTTACCTTTGTGTGTGTGTGTGTGTGTGTGTGTGTGTGTGTGTGTGTGTGTAAAACAAGAAGTAAGAAATAACTTGAAAGTTAATTCCGATTTAAAACTAAAATTAAGTCAATTGGAACCAAACATTAAAGAACTGTGTTTAGCTAAGAACGGACAATCTTCTCACTGAAACAAAAGTATGAGTCAGGAATTAGTTAAATTTGTAAAGTTAATAGCTTTTACAGATCATAAATCTGAGCACTGGAATACTACTATCAGGAATATACGTTTATCGAAGATTTTTATGTATTCATTCACTATATTTTGACCTTAACAAAATTAGTTTGTAAAATATTTCACAGAACAATCCATTGATTGGGAATAGATTAAACATTTTTTCTCCAGTAAATATCTAATTCTAAATACTACACCCAAGAAATAATTAAATTAATTACTGGTATTGCTATAAATGTCGAGAATTGTTTATTTTGAGCCTTGTACCATAAAAGCACGCATTTACCTTGTAAAATGTGCATACTCGTACATCTAATATCCTGCGTTGAATGTAATGGCACGTCACTGGAAACGTTGAGAACCCCTGGTATACATCTTAGTAATGACTTGCAGCAACTCACCAGCCCCGTAAAACAAAGGGCTTGAGATCCGATAACATCTGCTCAAGTATTTCTTCGTTTTCTTGGCGCTGAGAAATCTAACGCATGTCCAACAGTCCCTTGTTGTATGAGCCTGGGGTGATAACATCTAAACATAATAGAAAGTTTCCACGCCGTCACGTTTATGTCATATGCTAATGTTATTCGCTTGAACATCATGATGCATTAATTATGTCCTCAGTATTAAGTGAATGAAGTTTTCTCATCTCCGGTAAACGCTATTTGAAATTCATAAACATTTGGCCATTATCCACAGTTTTCGACTTTGCAGCATTCATTAACTGAGATATAACCGTCACTTTTCTTTTAGTGTATTATTCATGATTTTAAACCATTTCAAAACACTACATTTTACAGTGATATCAGTAAAAAAAGCCTTCATTAATAGCGAATGAAATTCGTGGCAGCAAATATATTTTGAAACAAGTAAATGTTTAGGCGCACTGGATAAGCATCTAGATAGATGGATAGCTAATATCCATCTATCCATTTATATCAAATAACATATTAAAAACAATTTTGAGAATGTATTTAATACGAGTGATTCATTATGCTAAACTGTAATCATAATTTTCGAGTTCCTCAGTAAAAATATTTGTTTTGTTACAAAGAATATATTTATAATACTATTGGAATATTTTATTGTCATTATATAAGCAATTTTCTTAAATTTAAACACTTCTTTAGAAACTTTAACTTAATTTTTTTATTTGCAATTGATGAGTACACTTTAGAACTTTCTTTTGGCAAGAGTGCTTGAATTTACAGAAGTTATCTTTGTAAACTTATTTTGAAAAAAAATGTGCTATTTTTAGCATGTCATTGAAATTAATTGCTAATTCATTTCTATAGTCAGAAGTTACCGTCTTCATTGCACAATCATATTTGAATTATGACAACCAATGAAATCGATCGTTTCCTCTAATCATATTCAACATTTCTCATTTTCAATTCATTTTTAATTTAATCTTTGCACTAACAGTACATTTTTACACATACACTTTCCGCAGTCCATTTGTAGTAGTTCGTCTAGTGCATTTTTATCAAAATGCAAGGATTTCTTGTTAAGTGGAATATTGACATAAATAAATGCATCTCATATATCTTAAAATGATATTTGTTGAATATTCCACCTGGCAAGCCTTAAAGACCTTATCCAGACCGCTTGACTTGACCATTAATCGAACCGAGTAGCCGCGAACGCTACCATTCTTGAATGAGTTTTCTTACTCAATTCATCGAATTCTGTAGCAACATTTTATCCTCCAGATGTTTATAAGAATGTATGCGGTTTTTTTTTTGTTTTTTTTTTTTTCCCTATTTACACGATGCTTAATATTAAAAGTTGTATTCAAAAATGGGAAGCAGTTTATTATTCCAACTCTCTCAGATTTGGGCAAACCACCCAAAATTCAGTTATGAGTCATTTATTTACCTATGAATTAAATGGTGAAATTAATTTTTCCGTAAATCACCGCAGTTTCGCACTAGAGGGCTCCATTTTGTCATCCTTCGCTCGCCTTCTAATATGCCAGTCGGAATTGTGAAGGTGTTTAATTCACATACCTTGTTTGTCTGTGTAGTAGTGAGAAGACAAAAAAGTGGCACGAACAGTAAGTAAGTAATCAATCAGGTTTATTCATTCACAGTGTTGTGTCCGAGGGCAGGTCCTTCACTGCACATTAAGCATCATGATATCTGGAGAGAGAGTCTGTATGATGATGCAGTTTCTTTGATACAACTGTATGGTGGAGCTATTGTTTACTCAAGGAGGGTACGGGTAAGATGTTATCTGTGCTCTGAAAGTACCGTGTTTGCAAACATTACACTGTGTACCTGTCAATCTTGGTTTTTGCACCAGCACAGTGAAGAATGTGAAATACCTAGAAGTGGGAAACTCTCATAAAATGCATTAAAACTACGAAATGGATTATATATTCGTGTAGTTGAGTTATTTTTCTAAATCTTACATTACGTTAAGAGGTTTAAATTGGCGGTTCGGTACTTAAGATTGCTGATTTGAATAAAAAAAAGTCTTACTTCTCAACCCTGTACCGTATTAGGTTTAAGTATTTTTTTTAAATTCTTGTTGTTCATTCTGAATGCTCCCAAAATATTTTGCATACATAATTTCCATATTTTCCGCACATAACTTTATGGCACTTCTTGTACAAATCGCTTCTATATTTCTATTCTTTTTTAGATAACCTTAGAGCCTGAAAAATTGACTTATTTGTTTTTATTATTTTTAAATAATACTTAACACATATTTTCACAAATGAGACGTCACAGGCGGTGAATACTGCTGAGTTTTCACCGATATTAGCACAAAACTCTACCAGCCTTGTTTACTACTCTGCAAATATTTGGTCTCATGTCTTAATTTCCCCATAATTATTTGGTGATATTATATTTAATACACAAAGATTATATTTCATAGTAAGCACTAAACGAAAGCTTTTTTCACTACAAATATATACACTCTCCAATATATACTAATGTAGGTAGTAAAGCAAATATCGGGTAAAGTAATTCAAACCTTTTTGTCATTGATTAGTATTTAACGCCCGTTTTTACTACTGAGGCACCACAGGCGGTGACCGATGATACAAGAGATGAAATGATGAATTGGTAAAGGATTTTTTAAGGAAGGAAACGTTCCAGGCCTAAGTTTAGGATACCTCCCCGGCATTTGCCATTTATGAGGACTGAGGAAAACCTGCAAAAACCTCAGTCAGGGAGGACGGTCCCGACGTGATTCGAACCCTAGACCTCTCGCTCACGAGTCTGTGCCTTAACGACCTCGGTCATCCGTGGCGGTATTTAAACCTGATATACTTTTGTTCTTAATATTATTTATTTACTAAGTAGTGGCAACATTTCAAGACGCATAAGGAGAATTGGAAGTAATTGAATTGAGAAGTTGCGAATCCGATCTGCAAAGTCAAGATTAAGGTTCTTTGACATTGTCATTTTGTTGACAACATGACGGTAATGCCCTCTATGCTGGCATGCTGTAGCTGTTTGTGTCTTGCATTGTTTGTTCTATGTTATCATTCCATGTGTATGTAAATAGTCCAGGCTCTCAGTCATTGTACACAAACTCTGTTTAACTTAAGCTTTCTGTAATAATCGCTTGCCTTCAGCAGGCAGTTGCTACAGTGCGCCAACTCCTTATGGAATATAAAATATATATATATGAATTCCATATATATTTTATACTAAATGAGCAGAAAGATAGAGCCGGGTAAAGGGATATAAAATAAATCACTGCTGCAATGAACTGTAAAGACGGAAGAAAGTAAAATACATATTCATTCAATTATTTGAAACTCTCATAACAATATTCCAAAATTCAAGCCAATATTTGAATTCCAAGCGTCATTTGAAAATGTAAATACCCAAGGGCGGCAGCAAGCCGCGTCCCCCGTTATACAATTAATTTTCTCGGTCTAAATTGGAAATCACGCGTTTCCGTTTAACTGCTGAATAAGCAATCCCGCAAATCAGGCTATCCGGTTTTTATTAGCAAAAGAAGATGGCAAATGTTATGGTTTTATATGTGATTTTGTTTTGTTTCTTTTGGGCAAAGTTTTGCTATCTCAGATTTTGCTATATTTTGTTCATGTTTACGCTACTAAAAGGGGAAAATGTTCAAAAAGTTTCAAAAAGGCCGAAATACTACAAAAATATTAAACAAAATTTTAAAGGTGAGGTTGAAACTTCTACCGTGGCTACCACTTGAAAAAAGTATCGTTTCGAACATCATATAGACGAAGCTCTATATCCATAATTTTTATCAGATATTACTAGATCTGCTTGAAATTGTTTAGTGTAGGAACAAAACTTGAAGCTACTGGCTGATTGCAACACAGAAAGTTAAGTGTCTCAATTTGCATATTATTTGTGATTCAACTGCTTTTATGATCTTTAAAATTAAAAATAAAATATATAGAACAAATATTAAATTTGTCTGTGGTCTAAAAAGTGTTGTAGAGAAACAAGGTGGAAATGCACTTTGTCATATATTGAATTCAGCCATACTCCTAGAAACACTTGTATTATGAATGAAGTATTGTTGAGAGCAATGAAAGGTGTTAGCGACGAAAATGTTAAAGCTGATTCTAAGCATGTTATTGAAGGTAATAATTACCTTAAATAAAAGAGAGTTCTATGCAATTGCATTTTTAATGTAAAACAGCTTAGATGGAGCGTGGATACAGTCAGTCCATTATTTTTTTATCTTTTGATGTCGAGGTTTAAAAAAGCACTACTTTAAGTGCAATTGCGGAATGAATGCGAATGTTGTTTTATTGCATGGTATAGCTGAAAAAATTTTACATGCATTACAAATGTTCAATATATGTGCCCTTTGTCACTAGGAAAAAAATTAATACTATAGTTCATTTCTTTCTACACATGTCACCGGCCATGTTTTGAAAGGCAGTTCCCATACGCACCTTTATATCCAGAATTCTCGTAGGCAGAGGAAAGAGAAAAACTCGGTTCTTTATGTAACTTCACAGAAAAAATTGGAAGGGATTACGTGAGATGGCGGAGATATCGAGGAGCATCTGATCACTGTCGATTCCGCGTCCAATCCATCGCTGCTGTAAGTAAGTGCTAGTTTAAAAATTCCCTGACCTCCCGATGGAAATGACTTGGATCGCCAGTTGTTGCAATATGAAATCGTCGCTGTCCTCATTTAGCTGTGCTAGCAGCCATTCTATGATCATATTGAGATAGTCAGCTCTGTTACTGTCCTTAGCCGTGCTCTGGAAATAACACATATTAACATAACGTTAGGAGAGTCTCGCTATGCTCAACGTAACGATGGAGATTTTTTTTTTTGAATGATTTATTTATGGACGCTCTTTAACAGCTCAGGTCATCAGCGTCCCATTCAACTCAGGGCGTGAAACGGCCGACAAATTTTTTGCTCAGAGGCCTCTCTTTCAGGCTTGAGGTTCTTTTTCGTGCCGTAAATGTACGACACGGGACCCACGGCTTTGCTTCCCTTCCGAAGGAAGCCATACTTAGGATTTTTACGCCCCGGAAAAAATCCATCGTTCCTGGCCGGGTTCGAACCCGCGATCTTGAGTTAGGAGGCAAGTATGGTAACCACTACACCACCAGGACCGACTCGTAACGATGGAGATTTTCTCTCTCCCATAATTTAAGATTAAGGTTGATTTACATTCCATAGGATTCTCGTACAATATATGTACTACAGAACGTGAAACAAGTCAAAATATACAGTTACATTAATGATATTTGTTAGGAATGAAAGGTGTTTTCAGTTTTAAAATACAAATGCTCAATCTCATATATGTAACAAAAATATTTAAACTGCAATACAAGTAAAAAGAGAAAAGTAGATTTTATACATTGACATTTACAGTGATATTTTGCCATATTTTATAACTTATCTTTAGGCTATTTGAATATCATAGTGAATTCATGAATTGAATAATAGATCTCATTATATAGATATTGTGTAAGAGCAGATTTGAATCTTTTTCTATTATTGGATGATAATTTTAGAGTAATTGGAAGACCATATTCTGATATATTCACAATGAACTCCATTTTGATAACAAGATAAATGGGCCTATGCAGATTACCCCATTTTCTCATATGCTTACATTATGTTTATTAATTTTTCTGCTTAAATTAAAGGTTGATTCATCACTAATAATAAGTTTGTAACTAAAACCTTTGTCTTTCACCCTCTGCTGCAGTGCGATGCAAAATGCCTTCCATTAATGCTTGTCACGAAGTGTTAAAAATTTGATGCAATCCAAGGCGACAAGTCTTCATTCTTAGGCACTTTCGTAACACACGCCAAACTGTGGTTTGCGGTATGACCTGTAACTGCTGCCTCCTTCAGTCGATTTACAGGGTTCCTCTGGTCTGGTTTACTGTTTCCTCCAACAGAGAGGGATGCCAGGTGCTTTTTTCCTTTACACAAGCGCCCCATTTACACAACACGCACCATCTACGAATGTAACTGTCGGAGGGAGGATCTTTAGAAATTCCCTGAGAAAGTGGCGCTGAACAACGCTGACGATATTCCAGAGTACAAAACACCCTTTGTTTATTGGTCGCCGCCATGTTACAAACACTGACACCTGGCGGCAACAATCGTAAGTACAGGATGGCGTGGTGCAAAGAATAAGACAGGAAGCATAGCACAGTGCTCATCCGTATTTATTTTTGAACAGTGTTTAATGCCAGTTTTTGCTGAGAGGGTGGACACTGATACTTCTTTAAACGAAAAGATACATTGGGGAAAGGTTATTTTGTTTATGGAAAGAAATGTTTCAAATCGAGTGTTTTAGGTTAGCTCCACGGCATTTGCCATTTATGAGGAATGGGGAAATCCTGGAAACAACCCTCAGTGTGGGAGGGCGGTCCTAGTAGGAATCAAACCCCAGACCTCCTGCTCACGAGTCCGCATCTTAACGACCTCAGCTACTCGTGGTGGCCTCATCATTATGGACCATCACATTCCAAATTAAGCGTCATTTTGTTGCAAAATACACGCCTTTCATCTCAGTCAGTTTGCTTTGATATGGTTTTCATTAGTGATGCAGCAGATATTCCATTTGAAGTTAAATTCCTAAAGGTTTATTATATCGAAGAAAAAAATAGTTTCAATAAATGTTAATGTCAAGAATAAATTGTAGATCTACATGAACACAGATGTGAAATTCGAGGCTCCGTTGGACCGGTATCAGAAATTTTGTTTCGTTGAAACAAACGTTGGGTCATCCAAAGATTTGGTGATGGACGTGGCGGCGGAATACTGCATCGCTCGATAAAATGCCAATCGGGCTACACTAGGGGCGAGTGAGCGGGTTTTATCGAACTGCTGCGTTGGCCTCAAGACTCACGCCACCTAGCCAATGGGTGTCTAATTCTAGCATATAGTATAAGGAAACTAAATTGCTAATACTAGGATTATTGTATTCCACATCGAATATTCATTTATGGTTCTTATTTCGCACCGAATGTACTAGTGCTGTTAGGAAATTATTTGAACAGATATTAACAGGTGAATGAGTTTCAGGTTGTTAAGTTTTTTTTCAAAAATATGTTAATCAATTTGATTTTTAAATAGCATTAAGAAACGTAATGAGTAATTTCATAAGCAGATCCCAGAAATATGTGGAAAGTGACGCCAGGCAGTTTCATTATATCTTGCGCGACATAAGTAAGTCCATGCCCTTTAGAGTGCATTACAGCCGTATAATGGTTTTACCGCCAACTCTTGTGTTGCTCTCCCAAGCCGCCTCGACTCTAGTGTAGTTCTGCTGACCGTGAGAGATGATAATCAGCAGATGCAATCCTTACCGCCGCATCGGTCAGCAGATAATTGAATGACCCAATAGCTCATTCGCTCTGCACTAATGAAAATATGCAGCTATTGAAACTCGCATTGACGAATTTAGGTAAAGACGTGATTGAAACTTGAAACTTGATGTGTGTCATTACGAAATAAAACCTAAATCAATTATTTAAGTATTCTGAATACCGTAGAGTGTGTTTTGCCTTATTCTATATGAAAAATAAAGTAATGTTCCTTCAGTTGCTAGCTGGCAAAGTGCGACTGCATACTTGGAGAAGTCAGTTGTGCACGTGCTAGCAGCAGCTTGTAGAGCGTTTGAGGATGACTATCAGCAAGTGATTTTGTGTACATATATTGCTCGTGCTTTCATTGTGTGTCAACAGTGTGCTAATTGCTCTTCGTTATTTATTCGGGAAGTATGTAATTTCCCCGTAAAGTATAAATAATATATGAAATTAAATGCTACAAAGGTGCGTTAATTTCCTAAAATCATACAGGTTAAAGGTGCTGTTTACAAACATTATGTGTAGGAATAGCAAATGCTTTGTGTTCTATTATTATTATTATTATTATTTTTTTTTTACTCTTATGCTGTTAACCATATATTATAGTATTTACTTATTTATGTACATTTTGACCACGTAGCCTAGTTGATGACTCTGCAGGCTTCATGACGACATTAAAACGATCATTATCATGGGTTCCGATCTAATTGCTGCGGTGTCTATTGCCCCTTTGTGAAGTTTCGCAAAGGAATTCGCAACAGGCTGTAAGTCAATATTTGATTGTGTTTCATAACGGTATTGTATTTAATTCTGCATTCTCGTATTACATCATTGCATTCGAACTTCCATTACAAGGTTAGAACGCTTTCATAGTCAATAGTCAAGTTTTAAAAATTACAGTACTTCATGGATTGCTATTTCGAAGATCTTATAACACAACCTAAAGTAATTTTGTAATGCAGATCCATTACATTTTTACCGAACAAACAAGACTTGTTTACGTTCAGCATGCATTTATAATCAGGCTTAAACAAAAGTTATTTATTTTTTAAAAGTATGTCACTTTACAATACCTCTTCGTTACTTGAAATGCTATCGAGTTCGTTTTCTGTCGGATAGATTGACAGGCTATCTTCTTGTGTCGCATGCTTTCGCAATTTTTCTCGCAAATGAACTTAATTATCTAGAGGAATTCCTTTGATATCTCATTAGTTTTTATTAATTTTTAATGGAAATACTTATTTAGATGTTCGTGGCAAGAATCCAACCGCTGTTGGATTTGACGCTATAGAAACCCATGAAAATAACGATATTAAGATTGGTTGACTCGAGATAGTTAGTAGGCAGATATCCCTGGCACGCAAATCTTAATTTGTATTCCTGCTAAATCTCTCAATCTGATTCTATGTAAGGGGTTAACTATGACAGGCATTACAATTTTTTCTTATATAATTTTTCACTTGACTTGTAACTGTAGTAAATTTTCGGTGAAAATACCTCATATTGAGGTTTAACAATATTATGGAAGCAATACTAAGGCCACTGAACTACCTGCTACCTTGCATTTCGTATTGTGCCGCTATAGGTCATAAATCATGATCCATAATTTTATATGTTTCATTATTTTCTTCCTTATTATGTCTTTTTCCGAATTCTCGCTCTAAAAAGGCCATTGTTAATTACTGGTGTAGAACAGGTTATTGTCTATTTTGCTCGGCTGTAATTCGTGACGATAATCTTTATTATAGCGGTATACCGCTTGTGCTTGGATAGTTACCAGAATTGACTCAGGTACAGTTGATACAGAAGTGAGCATCTTGGTTCTTTGGCTTCTCTCTGCGGGGCGCCATCATTAGTGATTCCTATTTTGGTTATATCATCAACTGAGCGATGCCTCCTCACCTAAGTTACCTACTGAAATTGTTAGTTCTGGACCAACTTCGCATTAATGTGCCATTGATCCATATGTTCAGCTATCCAAATATTTAGCTATTCAGATAATATTTTAAATTGTTTGGTCCAGGAGTTCTCTGTCAAATTGAGTAAAATGCAGCATTCTTTCGGAAAATCATTTTTAATGATTGTAGGAATTAATTTGCTTCGGAGGGTCTGGTGTTAAGTTATTGCATTTTTTTGAGATTAAATGTATTGTTTAATATATCTTGAATTGTTTGAAGGGAATTAAATAAGGAATTTTTCTTTGTATTATGGTTGAACGATGGACAATTTATTTGGCTTACTCTATTATTTTAAGTTCTGATTTAGTAAAAGCAAATAAAAAATTCTTCTATTTCAGATTGAGATATTGTAATATTATTATTATGCTGCATTATGTGTTCTTGCATGAATTTTGGGTAATGTCAATAAACCTTATTTCGGTGTAATTTTTCAATGTAACTTCATTATGTGTGTTTATATGAAAAGTGCTGTGTAATATTTTTGCTTTGACTTTTGATGTTATAAAATGACAAATGATGAAGTTAAAAACTTCAGTGATATCTAATGCATTTTTCATTTTATATGTACTTCTTCAAAATAATTTCTCTTGAGAATTCATTATTATGAATTGATATTACGTTTCAATTCAACAGATCTGTTTTGCAATTCTCTCTTCATGTTGCATACGCTAACCTTTCTAAGTCTATATTCTGGGGGCTTTATCATTTCTGTACGTTTCTTCAAATGAGGGTGATAATGCTGCAGAGCACTAACGAGAGAGCGTCTATCGTTCATACGAAGACATCATAGCTATATGTGTATGTATGTGTGTGTCCACTATCAATTCTTTCCATTTACTTTGCAAGGAATTAAAGAATATTTGTAGTGCTAAAATTGATTTTAAAATTTCTTGAGCCACAGAGTACATGTATTTTCCGTAATATGTGTAACTGAAGCGACGCAGGTGTACTAATGAACATTATATGTCAACTTTTCTTTAATGAAAAAACATTTATTCTCTTTATTGTTGGTGAAACGAATGGGACAGTTGATAAAACTGTAGCTAATGTATGTTATACAACAAATAATTTTGAGATTAAGTGAAGTTCCCTGGCACTAGGATTACGATGGAAGTCCGAAATATTCTTATGCGTCTGTGTTCTACTTTTAATTATGATGAATGAATCGAGTGATATCATTTGATGTGATAAATATATTTAAAAAAGGGCGTGTAATGCGTATTCTGAGTTTTGCGCTAAATAAAAGTTATTAATGAGGAACACTTTTCTATCTATTGCAGATGCAGCCTTAACATGCTGTGAGGTATTCCTAAAGTACAGTACGCAGTTTTACTGAAGGGCTACATAATAGAAACAAGGAAGGGGCATTTTTTTTTTTTTTTTTTTTTTTTGGGAGCATCATTATAATATGGGGTGATCCACTCGTTACAGCAACACCACACGGTTCTGGCGCTCTTGGCGGTGTCCTTGGACATGAACCGGCTGTTCACGTACAAGGTCACAGCTATTCAGTAGAGCGCCTACATTCCTGCGGTCAAGGTAGCATTATTTAAGATTTTCTTAGTGCATTAATTGTTCTAACGATAAGCAAAGCGCAATGGCTCAATTTATATTTGACAAATATTTTCCTTACCCTTTTCTTATGAGCATGGATGGAAAATTGCATCTCTCTGGAGTCTACCTCCCTAAACTTATAATATGTCGTATGAATGTTGTCTTAGGCCGGCCTGTGCCATTTATAAGTCGTGTACATAGCAGCTAAAATGGTATCTCCTTTTTCATTGAATTCTTTTAATTATTATTAATATTTATGGTATATTTAGGACGCTCTTTAACATCTTAGGTCGTCAGCGTTTCATTCAATTTAGGGTGTAAAAGGTCTAATATATTTTGCTCAGAGATCTCTTCTTTCAGAGTTGAGATTATTTTACGTGCCATAAATCTACGACATGGCTTCGCTTTCGAAGGAAGCCATACATAGGATTTTTACACCCGAAAAAAATCCATCGACTTTGGCCGGGATTGAACCCGCAATCTTCAGTCTACGAGGCAAGTATGGATCAGTAGATCACTAGAGCGGACGTATGGAATGAGAAGAATAAGATCTTTTGTTAGTCATAATGGAAAGTCTTTATGTCTGTTGTGCTCGGAGAAATTAAATATACCAGTATTTTCTAGCCACTGATCATCCCCTTGGGCTAGTGGTTAGCGTTGCTGACTGCTGGTTGGATGTTCAGGGTTCGATTCCTGATATCTCCTTCGGAATTTCTTAAGAGAGGTCTGGAACGGGATCTACCCAGCCTCGAGAGGGAAAAAAGAGTAGCTGCCTGATAGGTGGCGTTCTTCGATCTCGAAAGCCGCGTGATAGGAGGTGGCGTATGCCAATATGCTGATTATATACCCCCTACAATACTTCACTCTATGAATTGTGTCGCAAGACAGAGGTAGAGGAAAGAGCCGTTGCTGTGGCAGGTCAAGGCCGATGTCGTACTGTCGCACTATAGAAATAGACTCTTTATTTCAACATGAGAAGATACGTTAAAATTGTATGTAAATAATTTTGGAATGCATATGCTTTCAGGCATTATTATTGAACGTGTTTCGTCATTTAAATGTTTCACTTCTGCACACTGCAACGATTTTGATATTTATGCACAACCTTCATGACAAAAGCATATGAAATATCTGTAAATAGAGTACATTAAACATTGGACTTAACGAGAAATATAAAGCTACAGGTGCTATTCGAGACAGTTTTCGTTTATCAGAACCTCGGATGGCAGGTTTGTGAAGAATGCTTAGCAATGACTCCAGGAGAGGTCTCTCTCGAAGTGTTACAATCCTATAAGTGTATGAGTCTGTGTTGTGGCTCTGCGAGCAACTGATTTCTAATATATATGAACTCGTGGAAGCTCAACCTTCAGAGAAGCTTAAAAATCTAACTCTCATTTTTCTTTAGTCCTTCTCCTGACAAAGCGAAGGCAGTTCACTGTCATTCTCAGAGAGACAATGCTCGAAATCTGTTTCTCTTGACAATGTTATGTAAGTAGTAGCGAAGACTGTGAATATCATAATAACATCCTATACACATTGACATAGGCAGTTTCATGCTTGCCTAGAGGACGCAGGTTAGACGCGTCCCATTATTGTGACGTCAGATTACTGAGTAATGGAATTAGTTGAACTATATTTTTTTCTACTTCGAGAGGAAATATCAAATATCTTCTGATACACAAATTAGTATAGTTTAGTTCTTACCTTAAAATTTATTTTATTCAATGTAATCTAATTTAATTTTCATCCTGTATTCCAGAGTATTCCATTATCCGAGTTGACTAAAAGAGATTGGATATGCGATCTGCATTTGTATGTGAGCTATCAAGTTATCTGGAATATTACATTTATAATGAATTCTGTGTATGATTTCGTGCTAGGCTCAAGTTTTGAACAAAGCAATTGGAATGTAAATCTGGCTATTTATGAATTCAATCTAAGTAAACAAATACTTCGATGACTTCATGGAGTTTTTAATGACATTGGAAAATGGGTTTTCCTAAACATTACATGTAATGTTATCTTATTTTATCTTATAAAAACTACAGACTTTTCCCTTCAAAATTGTATATAGATTGCATTTTAGCCCATCAAATGTGCCTTTTAAACATGGTGGGGAGATTGATACACGTCCCCTTTCCTTGTTCAGTCAACTTGAGCATCTCATCAAATTCTTTTGCATTGCGTGTTAGTAAATAAATGTAGCAATGTATGGCAAGTTTCATTCTATTTTGGTGGTCATTCTGCTTCAATGGCATGGGTCTGACAGGCTGGCAGAATGTTCTTTTGTTTGTGTATTGAATTGAATGGATGTGAAACACATTGTGGTTTGTTAATATATTGTAGTTCAAATTCACATAGTTTCAGTGTTATATAGGTATGGGAAGAACAAAGGTTGTGGGTAGGCTTAAATTACGAAAACACTGTAAGGGACATGAGACAAGTCACATGGCCGATATATTTTCATGAGCGAACTTGATAATTCGCAGCATGGGCTTTGTCCTAAAGGTCTTGGCATAGGTATAAAAAGTCTAAAGTAATTGTGGAAAAGTACACACACAAACATTGACTTTCTGCTATAAAACCCATTTTTAGTGATCTTTTTGAAAACGATCTTTAAAAAAGTCTTCGTGGTGGTACGTAAAACCCCTATGAAAGCTTCCATGGCTTGATGTGGGAGCGAGTGCCAAAAATGTTTATGATGGGTTAAAGACACTAATTATTGGTATTGTAGATAGTGTATTTGCTTTAATGGTGTATTTAGTAGAATAATTATTGTTTATAAAAAGGCGGGTAAACATAGAAAATAACACGAGAAGTGAATTATTGCAAATAGATAGTCGGCAACTCTGATATGTTTAAAACAAAGCAATAATTACCAATAAGGTTGTATAAGAGAAAAAGAGCGACTGCAGAAAAACAGAGGGAACAGAACTATTGGACTGGAATGTTTTAAAATGCTACTGTCTATGAAAATTTAATACTCTAATGTTTAAATGCTATTTACCGTATCTTTGGATTTTCAAGAATAGGTGGGCATATCTCAAAAACGCTATTCAAAATATAATAATATTTTTGCTGTACACTTTATTACCACATTCTATATGTTAAAATAAATGTTATTGCTGTTTTTAAAACTTTAAATTTAAAAAAAAATATTATATATATAGATAAAAGTTTATTGCATTTTTAATTTAATGAAAACAAATTTTTCTCAATTATTAAGCTTTTAATTTTAAAAGTAAAATATTCGCTGTGTCATAAAGTCATCTAATAGATGGTAGAAAAAATTAATGCATACGCACCTGAATCAGATAATATACTACATATCTATAATTTATAGAAGCATTAGCTCACTTTTGCACAAAAATGTTAAAACCTAACTGTTTTTATCTAACTTATTGAATAGAGTATTCTTCAAGTTGTAAAATATAAGAAGAGCTTTGGAGAAACAAAAGTAAAGTTACACTGGAAGTACACTATCTTAGTACTGAAAGCACTTCTCAGTGTCCGCTTCAAATAGAATTATTATATGTACAGAATAGTATATTGGTTAAATGAAGTTGCAAGTTGGGTCTGGAATTACACAGGTATTTGTCCAACGAGATATTCCCTGCATTAACTTTGTAAATTTTCCTTGAACCTATGGACAATTATTTTCTAAATGAACAATATCAGAAGTGTATCACATGATAACTGATTTTCAATTTGTTGGTGTTTTGGGACAAAGTTAAAATAGTCTTAAACCCAACATCGATAACTTAGTGAAGGAAAAAAAAATAGATTTTAGAAGTTTTATTGGCTTTAATTATAATTACAAGTTTTACTTTTGATTGTCAGAACGTGTTTAAATAATTAATTTTAAAGGGGACTAAAGTAAACAATCCTCCCTCCGTTTTTGAGCTTGTCGACAGAAACGGTTTGAACCATATTCTCAATGCTAACATTCTGAACCAGTGTCTGCCAACTAATTGCCCTTTGATGTCAGCATTCAAGGATTTCCTGCCCCGCGATGTACGGGACGTACATTTAGGGAACTGCTCCGCTAGTCTCAGAAGATCTACAGCTTCAATGGGTCGACGAAGTCACCGCCTCGCCGCCGACTGTACCGCTGGACGCCCCGGACCACATTCTCTACTCTGAGCAATGGCCAGACATCCCTGATTCTCTGCCTCTGCTGAAAGTCATAGGAGAGTCTCATCTCCGGAACACATCTTGCATCTCTCGCCAGCCCCTACTTAGCTAATTTTCACCGTACTTCCAGACCTATAGCTCCGTTCTCAATGATGTCCCCGGGATCTTCTCAGAGCAGTGTCTTACCAGAGCTGTACATGGTTCATCACCACTTGAACGACTGGTCTTTGCGGAAGAGGAACAGCACTATAACCTTGCAACAAGGCCCCTACATAGCCGGAAAGGTATTGGCTGCTCAGCTCAGTCATTCTCACCGCTCCATACCATGCAGACGCAACTGCCAAAACGAACGACTTAACCGTCTGCACCAGACCTCCCCTGTGCCAATACTGTGGCGCTGGGTCACTCTTGGTTGGGTGTTCTCTGCTCCGGCGTTTTCGGTACTGTGCAACCTGCGACAGCAAATACCACTTCACTGACCAAGCTGCCTACCCTAGTCTTTAGCGCCGCGCAACAGCTATAGTACAGCCAGCGCCCAACCATGAGATACAGCCGATGCTTACCACCTAACCAGATACCCTACATCCCAGGAACAGGCAAGCCCAAAAATCGGCTTCTTGAGGCACACGAGAAGATTTTAATGAGAATCGATCGTTTTTGTTCTCTTGAGCAGTCACTGGCAGTCATCGCGAAAGACATCGGTATATCTATCCAATAGATCGCCTCTGCAATCCATGAAAATCTCACTGAACACAATTAGTTAGATCGCGTAAATGAAGTGTACACCGCACAAACTACATTTATACTCCCATGCAGAAGACTCCCATACAAAACCACAAGTTGCATCCGATCAAACATTCCACCAATTTAAAGAACAACTCTTCAACGCATTAACCACGATCACAGCCACATATACAATTCAACTACCCACCATGAATATCCCACACTGTTCAGCTGGGCCGCGCAACGCTGCATTACCGATCCCGGAGGTCTTCTCAAGCCAACTCTCGCTCATTTTGAATGAGAATAAATTATTTAAGTTACAAAAATACTACTACTTCCTAACATCTTTTCCTTTAACTCTCGGGGACTATGCAGGGCTCCCGACACCTGAACTTCTTTGCTCCCAGTCACTGACCTGCAGTCCATAAATCCCCGCCACTTACGAGGATTCTCATGCGAGACCTCGCCTATCCAACTTTACTCTTTTACATATTCTCACTTATTAACCTTCCCTCACAATCCTCAACAAATTTTAAAAAGGCGCGTTGTATTGGCGAAACATGGTACAATTAAGTGGCGGCATTCACACACATTACGAATATATCGCGGGTATATATATATATTATTTAGAATAAATTCTTGAAAATAATTTGAGAGATTTAATTTAATATTGCATATGAAACAATTAGAAGTGCTTTGACTTTAGTGCAGGGTTAAAATGCCGCAATGCAGCATGTTATGTTACAAAAGTATTTCATTTAAAGCAATTAATATTAATGTAGCATATTACATTGTTTATTTATATTTATATGAAAAAATAACTAAATAATTATTACATAAATGTAATTTGTGCAAAACTTACATTACTGCATAATGCAAAGTCTTGACATATATTTATGTTACATTATTCCGTTTAAATTATATTTATGTATATGTAATTTTTTATGATTAAGACAAAATAAACATTTTAATTTACAAATGAACACACAATGAGAAAAACTGTGCAGAAACTTCTCCGCAAATTACAACTTATTTGTATATAAATATCGTTACTGGAAATAAGTTGATGTAGAAAGATATGAAACATATTAATGGGATATTAACAAATTAAAGAAATGTGTAGAGCTGTATACTCTTTTATAACACATTATTTCTTAAAAGATATTAATAAATTACTAACTATTTCTTGTAGCATCATAATGTACTCTAATAAATAAATTGACAAAAATTAAACCGTGTACAACTTTTATGTGTATAAATCATAATAAAAGAACATAAGAATAGATGGTTTTTAATAGCATACAGTAAATTTTAGGGTAATTATTTGACCATTCCAGTAAAAAAGGAAAAATACAATTACAAAATTGCAAAGTTAAAACAGACTCAGAAGATAGTACATTTGTACCGTACTCAACACTGAAGAATTATTCTTCCCACATATGCAAAAATATTGGTCTCGCAATATGAGTATCTTAATCAATCATTGTTGATTAACAACCGTAATCACACTGCAGTGGTAATTACGTCGACAAATACCAGTCGCTTATGTACACATACTCAACCCCGTGCACTGAGTACTATAAGCATATTACTGCTTCCTGAAGCAGATGCTCTGCAAGCACTACCCCAACTTACCCTTACAAGGAGACGATTTTTGGAGCTCCAGTACTGAGCGACAGCGGAGAGAGCCGAACTCCTCAGTCCCGAGCGGGAGATTTTAGTAGTAATGGACGTTTATTGTACGATTTTAGGATACACTCAAATAAATACATCTGTCGCATGGGCCTTACGGCCGTACATGCTAATGTCGTCCTTATAGCAATCAAGAGGGCCATACTCATGCATACGTACATATATATACATATACATCCATACATATACATATGTACATACGCACATACCTACATACCCACAAATCTACATGCATACATACAAATATACAGATACTTCCATTCATTTAAGTTCTCTATTAATAATTTAAATACAAATACATAGACATGAATGAAACCCTTACTCTTGAGCACCCTTCCCTTTACTCATATCCCCTCTCCATCCCCCCCTCTTCATTATGGCCATTAACTTCCGTTGTCGGGTCTTCTGTAGAAATATTCCCAAATTGTGTGAGTAGCTCGCATGCACCAACACTTCCCGGCATATGTTCGAATTTCTATTGGAATTCAGAAAGTGCGATGATAAATGCTTATTTCTTGAAAACTCCGTTTCCCTGCATTCTGCCAAAATGAGCCTCCAGGTATCTCTTTCTCCGCACAATGCGCAAATTCTTACCCCGAAAGCATTAACGGTTTTGCTTCCTTTCCAAGCCCCCAATGCTGATGCACGTTTTTCTCCGCGTGGCAGCTTGTAACAGTGTAAATGTTGCATGTATTTAAAAGTAACGTAACCTATGCTTTGTCCTCCGTAACTTACTGGCTGCAAAATATTGTTTCTTATTACCACAGTGAGTTTTTCACTTTTTACCACGCGTTGTCTAAATGGAATTCACAATTAATTCACACACACACACACACACACACACACACACACACACACACACACGTATTAACCTTAACCTAGAAACTTTGTACAAATGGTTTGCTGCGGCGAGCGTAGGCCGCCTGCATTTGGTAAATATAATTTGATAGGGGACTGTGTGCTACTAAGTAGGCAGGTAAATCATTATAATGATGGAAAATCTCCTTTGATTCCAGCAGAAAAAAATATTCGTAAATATAAATTTATAGGGAATTGAGTTAGCGAGTAAATCATTGTAAAGTGGCAAATCTCCTTTGACTGCAGAAGAAAAAGAAAAAAAGATAAAACTTCAGTACGTGAGGATTCAAAACTATAACTTCACTACTATGACGCTCTGTAAGATGGACACTGTTTTTGAATCGTTATGCGATACATATATTAGAAAATAAGTTCTGGGAGACGGAAAGTGTTGCTAGATCCTAAATAAAGAAGAGTGCCGCACTAAGGAAACTTATTGGAGAAGAGCATTGCTTTGGCAAATTTTCAATTCGTTGATTGCAAATAAATAGTACTTTTGTATACATCAGTGGAAATTCTATAAATTTGTTGCAATTAAAAAGATAAGATTATTCCGTCATGAGAACTACAGATGGTGATTCCCAGCATAAGATCAAGTTTTCAGTGTATGAGGGAGGAGGCCTCTGTAAGATTATTCTCTATTTCTCTCTTTCTCTCCTTCTTCCTCTTTTTCTGATGTAAATCCACTATAGGCGATACTAGTGTTCATAAAATACATTTTCGTTCTTCAGTGATTTTGTGGATCTAATCCAGCAGGAATCAAATTGTTTTATTTATAAATAGAATTCAGTTACAGCATGTACCATTCTAATTTCCTTACTAAATATTTCAGGACTGAGTTATTAGTAGTGCCTTTTTAAAATTAAATTGCACAAAATGGGTAAATATTTGCTTTTAACGATGGTAATATATGCAATAAAGAATGAAATAGTTATTACATATGCTATGAGCAAATAACTATATAGTATAATATCTTTAACACATTTACAAAAACGTATAAAGTATTTACTTTCATTCATACCTTTTTTCATCTGAAGTTATTGGGATTACTTCATTTTCTTTCATATGAAGTTTGTTACTTCAATATTAAAGTGTTTATGTGTGACTAATTGATATTTGAAATTTTCAAATGTTAAACTTCCATTATGCCGTAATACTAATATTTCCTGCCATTGGCTGAAGCATCATTTTACTTTACAGGAGGTGATAATTATATATTTGAAGTTATCTACAATTTATCTTCCTTTCTTGTTCTTCTTCCTCTTGGTGCGAGAGTACTCAAGGGCCATGATCAACTGCAGCGACCTCTGCGTCCTCTACATCCGTCTTGCGATATCATATTGCAGAGGAGCATGTAATCAGCACACAGATAACTCGCCGGTCGCCATTACGCGGCTTTCTAGATCAAAGGATGCCATCTCCTTATCAGGCTGTTCCCTCATTATACTCAAGAGGTTGGGTGGATCCCGTTCCACACACTCCTAACTTATAACAAATTTAAGCAGGTACCGGGACCTCCAGAATAGCAGTTTACCACTTGGCCAAGAAGGCGATCAAATGCCAAATCTACAATAAATAATTCTAAATTGAGTGTTACTTTTCGATTCATCTTTTATTATACTACTGTTATAGTAGCAGAACACTTACCACACACACACTTCTGTGTTCTTAAAAGGTGTTTTACCGGCAAAGGGTGACCGAGGTCGCTAGGGACGGACTCGTGAGCGGGAGGTCTGGGGTTCGAATCCCGCCAGGAACGTCCTCCCTGACTGAGGTTTTTTCCAGGTTTTCTTAGTCATCATTAAGGGCAAATGACGGGGAGGTATCCTAAACTTAGGCCTTGAACGCTTCCTTCCTTAAAAATCTTTTCCCGGTATATCATTTCATCTCATGTATGATTAGTGTCCACCGCTTGAATTGCCTCAGTAGTAAAATGGGCGTTAAACTCCCTTAATAAAAATATTTTAATTTAAAGTCTTTGGATAATCAGACTGATATTTCAAAATTAGTTGATATTTCCAGAAAATATGCTCCAGCTGGAATATAAATAATTTAAACTCTTATAAATTGAATATTGACTCTGGGGGCATTTTTTAAATAAGAGGAATTTAATACAAACTTGACGAGGTCAGAATATTGCAAATAATATTAAACAGATTACTACGCTTCCCGCATTCGTTGTGTTGGTTTCTGCAGCAGTTGCCCATTTTAATAGCAGAGTTGTCCATTTCATCATCTACACTGTAGTAGTAGAAGAAATAGTAGTAGTAGTGGTAATAGTAGTAGTAGTAGTAGTAGTAGTAGTAGTAGTAGTAGTAGTAGTAGTAGTAGCAGCAGCAATAACAATAGCAGCAGTATTAATAGCAGTGTTAGTACCGGTTATAGCAGTAGCAGTATTAATTTAGTACAGGTAATAATATTAGTAGTCAGTAGTAGATTGCAGTAGCAATTTTGTACTTAAAGTACTATTGTAGCAGTAGGGTAGCAATTTTAGTAGTAGCAGCAGCAATGGTGCTGGTAGTAGTAGTAGTAGTAGTAGTAGTAGTAGTAGTAGTAGTAGTAGTAGTAGTAGTAGTAGCAGCAGTTTTGGTGGTAGTAATAGCACTAGTAGTAATAGCGTTACAATAGTAGTGTAGCAGTATTGGAGCAGAGGTAGTTTAAATAGTATTAGTATTAGCTGACACAATAATTGTTGTTGTAGTAGCACTAGCAGTAATAATAATAGCAGCAGCAGTTTTAGCAGCAGCAGTAATAATTGTAGTAATAGTATTAGTAAATGTAGCATCAGCAGTGGTAGTTGAATTAGTAATAGTACTAATGAAATTAATAGCAGTGATAGTTCTATTATCATTATTATTATTATTATTATTATTATTATTATTATTATTAGTAGTAGTAGTAGTAGTAGTAGTAGTAGTAGTAGTAAAAGTAGTAGTAGTAGTTTTAGCAACATCTGTACCATTAATAGCAGTAGTTGTTGTAGTTGTAGTAGTAGTAATAGTAGTAGAAGAACATTTGTTGTATTTTTATTATTAGCAACGGTAATGTAGTAGTAGTATCAGTAGCAGTAGTAGTTCATATATTTTATGGGATATGAGGTTTAATAATTTTTAATAGGCTCACTTTCATCAGAAATTTTCCTAATCTCTCATATCCTTACTTGCCTGCCAGCAAAGTCCAACCAACATGATCATCTCTCTCTCTGATGTTGTAAAGGAGTGCGGTAGATACTTTTTTCCTCCATTCTTCCGCACCTTTTGTGATAGACTGATTCTTCAACGAGATGTTCGTACCCCAGGGCTTGTACTAGAACGGAGATTGGTTGTGTCGGCAAGAGGTTGTTTTAATGCTATTTTTATAACATATAAACGACAAGTTTATGAAAACTAGATACGTGGGCTAGGTGTGTGAATTAAAATAGTCTCCTGACAACCAGTGTTTATTGTCTGGCAGAAATGACAATAGCATTATTAGAGGTAGTAGCAATATTGTAGTAGTAGTAGTTGTAGTGGTAGTGGTAGTAGTAGTAATAGCAGTTTTAAACGTATAGAAGTAGTGGTAATAATACCATTATTGTTATTAGTTAAACTGTTGAAATGAAAGAAAGAATACAACGGGACAGCTAAGCGCATGCACCCAAAATGCAACTCGCACTTAAGATATAGTTAACACTTTTTAAGCAGATTTATTTAGAACCAAACAGACCTGTCTACTGATTTTGAAGAAGAACACAAACTGTTATAAACATTGGCCTAATTGTGTGTACACACACACATATTGCATAAGCTACAGTTATCGGATATTTCCTGGCAGTGTATTTATTTCTTTTGGACGAAAGCAGTAACACCGGACACTCGAGGCTCGGTGAGATAAAGCGATGTTGTTTATGTTTGCCCAGCATTTTTCCGGAACTAGCTAAACTTTGTGCGATCAAAAGCTAGAGATAGTGCTGCAAAGTTGATGATTTGCGCTTGCAATAATCAATCTGCCAATACAGAATATCTGCCTTAAGTAATGAGCATAACTGCAGATAGGTGACAAATATGTTAACAGAAGAATGAATGACACCACAACAACTTTTAGAGATATATTAAGATTTTTGCCCTAAAATATAATTTTTTCTTTCACTTTTATGTAGGCGGAAAGTGTTGTGAATAAATAAGCAAAGTTTGGCACGCCAACCGTGGTTCGGTTTTAACATATACAGTCTGTATAATATTAGCACAATAAATTTTAACTTCGTTAATATCTTCAGTTTTTAATTCGGTTATTTCCAGCCCTATATATGGCAGCCTAGCCCTGGACAACAATAACTCAATTTTCGTAGAGGCAGAGCATACATTTTCACAATTTTTATACAGTAAGGTGAGGTAAAACATTATAACAATAAACAAATAAACTATAAAAATAAGCGAAACAACTCCAGGTATGGATAGTATCCAATCAGTTTCAGAAATGGGGAGATGATACTCTAGCAGTTTAACTCTTCAAATTATTCAACAAATGTATGAATGAACAGAGTTTAATGCCCGTTTTTGCTAGAGGCACCACAGGCAATGGACACTGATGATACATGAAATGAAATGATAAATTGGGAAAGGATTTTTTTTTAAGAAAGGAAGTGTTCCAGGCCTAAGTTTAGGTACCTCCGCGGCATTTGCCATTTATGAAGACTGAGGAAAACCTGAAATTATTCAACAATAATCTGGAAACAACCAAATACCTTTTCAATGGCAAACAACAAAGAAAGCATTCAGTGCATACACAATACTCAAATTTATCTACAGCACGTCTACCATTGAAAACTTTAGTAAATTATTAAAAATAATAACTTGATATTTCAAATATCCGTTACGAACAGATGTGGCAATATAAAAAAGTTTCTTACCAATCACATGGTCATCCATGTTCTACTTTTTGGTACATCTTTTTCAAATTTGAGTCGTTAAACAAATCCATTAGCTCCATTTGAAGAAAAATGGAAGCACTTTTTACATAAGGATGGAATAAATTCATTTTGGTGCGCCTTGAGTTTCTTAAAGTGTCAATCAATTTCTTTTTTTGTCCTTTTTACTCTCACTCTCAATATTTTCAAACGGTACACTCTTAACTTTGATTATTTATATTTCCACTTGTAGAGAAGTTAACCAGATTATCCCTTTTCAGTTTATTTTGCAACACATTCACCTTGTTTTTCTTATTTTAAACTAACTATTTGGGTTGTTATCTGGTCTCTCCCGTGTAGTCTGACATATAAATCGTTATATATACACAAATACTAAATCTTGGATCCATAAGAATTCTTAGGAGGATACATCCTGATCTTTCATTTCTAAATACAGTATGTTTATCCTTAAAGTAAATAATATTAGTTTATTACATTGTGGCAAACAGGTAACCAATCTCCTTATGGAATGGTTGTTCACTGCCCAAAACCTGATGGAAAGCGAATTGGCCGAAATGAAACACTCTGGAAAAAATTAATTTCACTTTTTTACGTACTGGCTTGAGAACATCTTCCATTTTCGGCACTTTGGAACAAAGACACGGCTGGTGAATAAGTCGGGTGAGAACATGTAATTTTGGTTTGTCTGTATATCATATTTCAACTTTTTAGTGTTGCTGCAAAATTTTTGTCTTCGCCTGTTTGATATACTTTATTTAAGGACGCTATTTAGCATCTCAGGTCGTCAACACCCCATTCAAACTATGGCATGAAACTGCTGATAAATTTTGCTCAGAGGCCTCTTCTTCCGGGCTTGAGGCTCTTTTTGTTGCCATAAATCTACGCCATAGGTAGCGAAAGACACATGTACGTGGAAAAATTAATATTTTTCTTTTTAAACATTCTTTATACAGGGTCACAGTGTCCTTCTGAAAGGTTCTTGCATGGATTTAAATAAATTCTAAAAACTGCTCTGTTATTTTCAAACTGTTCTTCCAAGTTTGAGAAAAACTGCAAAATTTCTGAATAATGTTAATTTTGTCAAGTGCTATGAAAAAGTGTTGAAATGTTGATGATACTTCCTGTAGATAATTAGCTATTCACAAGTAGTGAGCTACATAAATAACGTAATTATTTTATATCTGCCATAAATATGATTCGGATGTTTTCAGTCTCTTTTATTGTGGATTTTGTAATAAAGGAATCTTCATAGAAAGATTTGGGATGTTTCGGTAGTAAATAGCCGATGACTGGCTATTACTGCCTATTCACTACGATTGTTTATTTTTGTTAATGGTATCGTTTAACATTATTCTATTTGAGAACCGCATTGCAAATAATGCATAAAAAGGAACTTTATCTCTAGTATGCGAAAACACAGCTTAAATGAAGCAGTGTAAGATATAGTAAGAGAAACCCTCCAGGGTCTTCTTTCCTGGAACTAAGATCACAGCTATCAAGCTGCTTATTTATGTTGTGTGGATATGATACGCGTGTGGAATGAGATAAATCACAGTAGCCGAGGAAAAGAACGCCATGTTTCCACAATATTTTTAAGTACATGTTTAATGCTTATAGGAATAGAGCATGGCTGTGAGAGTACATTATTTATTATTTATTTATTATTTATCGCAACCCCAGATATTAATAATTTCTGCTCAATCTCTGATGTGGGAAAGTAACAATGGCAAAAACTGAAGAATTGTTAGGAATATTGTTATAGTGTGTTACTGTTTAGAAGAAAGCGATAACACCAGATACAAGAAACTCGGTAGGATGGATCCTGTGCTTTACTGGAACTTGCTAAAATTTGCGTGATCCAGGAACTAGATATAGCTATGGTGTTGCAAAACTGACCACTCACTCACTATACGTGATAGTCAATCAGCCGATAAAGAATGTCTTAATTCAAGAGTGAATAACGTCTTCTGTTTTAAAGAAAACTTGTTAAAGTGAGTAGAGGAATTCTTTCAGTAATGGGCATGATAGATGACAAACACGTCGGCACAGTAAGAATGATGCCATTTCATTTGACTTTGATAAATATACTGATGTTTTCGCGGTTAAATATAACACCCACTTTTATCAGGGCGGTATGTGCTGCAAAAGAGCAAGTTATGGGCCGCTGTTTGACATATGTCTGTATGATGAATGGTAAAGTTGAACTTCTTCAATATCTTTAGCTGCTTGATCACAGTTATCTCCTGCAGTTACAGAAATAAACACATTTGACATATCTGGTATGTATGATGCATGGGAAATGAATTTGAACTGCGTTACTATCTTGAGCTTTTGATTACGGTTATCTCCTGCAATATCAGAAGTGGATACTATTTACAACATGCTCTGGCTACATCTAAAATAACACAGTGTGCCTCGAACTAAATCGTACGATAGTTAGTTTCAAACGTTACTGACACAGAAGTCAGGAGTCATATTAACTGTGCAGTTACTTTACATCGTGCTGGCATTCTCGAAGTCTGTATATCTATCTAGGTTATGTGTTCGTCAATGGAATAAGGGCGGCACCACTCGATGTACCAAGGCCAGTTCTTAGAAACAGCGCTCAAAGCTTAACCACAATGCTATACTTTCTTAATGCAGAAGGCCGAGTTTTTTGTACTCTCTCTATCACCACACATACATCAATGTGGCAACCTTTTATACACAGCTAAATGCAAACACTACTTCCTGTACTTTTACATCTGTATTCTCACACAAGTTGAAAGTTCATTTTACGAGCTGGATTGATACATTATTGTTCTATATGAGGTTACTCATATTTTAAAAAATACCACGAGGTACATTTAAAACCTTCCTTACTCAAATCGGCGGCTTACTGATGCGATGCCAGCGTCTGCCGCCGCAAACTCACGGCACCAAAGCTGTTGTGTTGATTTGCTTTATTTACGGACGCTCTTTAACATCTCAGGTCATCAGCGTCTCATTCAATTCAGGGCGTGAAAGGGCCGACAAATTTTGCTCAGAGGCCTCAAGACGATTAGAAGGCATTGCTCTTCTGGGTAAGCTCCTGGTTTCAAATCCCACACAATTGTTTTGTACGGCCGTAAGGCCCATGCGACAGTTGTATGTTGACAGTTGAATGTATTTTAAAAATGGTACAATAAATGGTTCATTTACTTAAAAAAAATGTACTTGCACTTCTTAAAAATGAAACTAAAAGTGTTGTCTAATTTGTAGGGCTTGAATTTCAGCAAGTTTGTTGCTCGTTCTACAGATTATTTAGAAATTCCTGTCTGCTGTTGACGTCTCAGAATTTTTCCAGAGCTACGTTCAAAGAAAGCTCCTATTTCATTAATCGTTTAATTCATTTTTACTTCATTTATTCAGTTCAACATTAATGTCGGGAAATTGTTGGACATTTCACCCACAGCAATTTTACTAAGCGATTATCTTTTTTTCTTTATTCTGTTATTTTTCTTACACAGGAACTTTATCTCATTTTTGTATCTCAGTGTTTTAGGGCTATAAAGTTGATCTTTTACACATACAAATTCTTTAATCAATTCAATGGCGTTCCAGTAATAAATTTAATAAAACCGCCTGTTTAATAAAATGTCCATCTTCATCACGTCTTAATAATAGTCATTGCTGAAGTACAAAGAAAGTATGAAGTTTTTATAGATATTTCCACACACCCAAAATATTTTTGATCTAAATTCACTACTTGTACTCTCGCTAAATGTTAACAACAACAACAATAATAATAATAGTAATAATAATAAATAATTTTGTTATAGTGGACAGGAATATTTATTAATAGTGTCCAAAGACCATCACCGTAGTATACCGGTGGAGTTTGTGCTTCCCATGCAGCGAACACGGGTTTGATTCCCGGTTGGGTTCGTTTCCTAACTCAGATTTTTCCCGGGGCTTTCCTGAGTTCCTTAGGTGACAGCCCACGAAACTTAGCCACAAAGTCCCCTGAGCTCATTAGCCCAAGTTATCATCTATCATCCTTCATCTGGCACAACAAGATCTTCAATTCGCGGTGCCATGCTCATTAAGAGAGAAAGAGAGTCCAATTGTTACATTGCAATTTTAGCACAATGAGCCTCTGGCTGCGATGCATCCGGAGAAATGACGGGTCTGCAAGTGCAAAAAGAAACACTGTAATTTGCAACACTTTTATTTATTTTTTACATGGAGTAAGGAGGCACGGAGGGTTAACTAGCACATGACACCTATCTTTGTTACTTTATGTGCCTACAGTCAAACAGGATAATTTTCACAACTAACCTAAAAACTGAAATTTTCTAGTTAAAAATGTGTGTTTTATGTTCATATAAAACAATATATTTAATCATATGATTTTGTTAATTTTACTGATGATATTTTAAGGGATTTTATAATCTCCTTATGTCCACTTTTGAATATATATATAATGAGGTTTTTGAGTTTGGCGGACACTTTTTCCAGTTTTACTGCGGCTTCCCTTCCCCATTAAGCAGCTTAGGCGGCCTGTAACTCAAATAACCTCACTCTATGTTTATTTAATGGTCACTTTAGTTAATACCCTTCATGTGCAGGATCCTATTTTGGTATTATTTTCCTATTTATTTCGGAGACATCAAATTTAGTATATATAAGTTGTTGGTGTTATTTGTTGCTGTACACGCAATACTCATAAACGTGCTATAGAAAATATTTTTACTGAATAACTCATGAACATTTGCATATTAATATCATATATTCTTATTCAAAGATCCATAGTTCGTTGCACTTAAATATTAGTATATTTACATAGACGAGTCGTGAGAGGAATTAACTATATTGCAGTTAATAAATCTTGAAGGTAAGGGTTTGAAGTTACAATTTATTTTATTTTTGAGAGCAGTACAGAACAAGTCAGTAAGTACAAAATGTTAACATAAATTACCTTTCATTTCGCTAAAGTTAGACAAATAAATGTGCTGTTCGTTTCAATTCCTTATGAAAGCATAGACAAGTTAACATTTAAGATTTCTTTTTTTTTATTGGCACAAACATGCTTTAATTGCAACTTCTGCAACAATTTATGAGCACAATATTTGTATTTTACTATAGTAAGGATCTGAACGAAAGTCTTGTACTTAATTCTTTTAAATTCTAAAATGAATTATCAGGAGATGAATTAGAATTTCAAATTACTTTGTTATATGCAAACAGAAAATAAAATTTCAGCTTAAGTTTTAATATGTTGGAGAAAATGTTACGCAGATTAGATATCTATCAAAATTACGGAAATATTTGGTACGCCACTAAAAATGTTTAAATTTAAAATGCCTATTTTTCAACGACCGGTAGAACATATTGGGTCAATTTATGTATGTCGATTTTATTATTAATGGCAACATTCCCAATTTCGTAGGACTGTTTAAGACCAAAACTTGGTTCAGATCGTGCACCAGTCTGCCTGAGCTGTAAAGTATGTTGTGTAGAACCTTATATGTAATTGAAAAGAACTACGTACAATAACTAGTTCCATTCTTCACGAATTAAAAAGTTGCGGTTTTATATCCTACACGTAGATTATTCCTTCCATTACCAATAGATAGGATCACATTTAAAAAAATAATAATACTAATTTATCTGAAATGTTACAGTGCGTTTTGATTGTCTCGGTTCATTTATTTTAAAACTCGATATAGTCGATAATACCTTTCCATTCATTTATTTTGCCTCTCTTTGCGCACAAAACGATTCCGACATTTGGCAGTCGAGCGCATATTTTAAACTCTATTGTCATATATTTATATTGATATATGTATTTATTTATTTGAACACGAAATAGCCGAGGGCAGGTATTTCCAGATGTCAAAATGACTAAGCGCTCAAGAATAAGCAATGCGTTTTTTTATAGCTAGTATCATTCCATTCCCAAATGTTTAGATATTTTTAAGCACTGAATACAATTTAAGTGGTAATAGGATACCAAAGTAAGTACTAGTAGTAGTAGTAATAGTAGTAGTAGTAGTAGTAGTAGTAGTAGTAGTAGTAGTAGTAGTAGTAGTAGTAATAATATTTATTATTCTAGTTAAATTAGGTATACATGCATTGCATATCATAGTCGCATGGGTCGCAAGACCCATTCATGCTGCTTGTAAAATATTTCATTTCTGAAATTAATTCCAACAAACGGAACAACAACATTAATAAGAATGCAATCACACACACACACACACACATGAATTATTTATTTGTTTTATTTAAGGACGCTCTTTAACATCTCAGGTCATCAGCGTCCCATTCTATTCAGGGCGTGAAACAGCCGACCGATTTTGCCCAGAGGCCTCTTCTTTCAGGCTTGAGATTCTTTATCGTGCCTTAAATGTACGACACGGGCCCCACGGCTTTACTTCCCTTCCGAAGGAAACCATACTTACGATTTTTACGCCCGAAAAAATCCATCGATCTTGGCCGGGTTTGAACCCGCGGCCTTGGGTTTAGAAGACAAGTATGGTTACCACCACCATACCAGGATCGACACACACATGAAGCAGACATACATACAATAGTAGTGATATTCATATAAATTTTCATATTATTTATGTACGTTGTTTATAGAAATGTCATAATCCTAAAATTATGTATTTCATTTAAGAAAATGCGGGTCTAGTTAGTTTTGTCTATTTACAATTTGGTGCCAACATGCCAGCTTCCCCCTACTGGAAGTCAAAAATGAATTCAGGAGAAATTTTACGTTAGCATCTTCTGTCTGAGCGCACTTGGCCAAAATGTGCACCCAGTCTTCCGGTTTCGAGCATAAAGGGCAAATCCTTCTACTTTCCTCGTCAATACCTCGTCAACCAGAATCGCTCTATCATTTTCGGAATAGGCAACTCACATTACGCTGGGAAGGGTTTGAAAAAACAGCAGTTGATTTAATAACCGTTAACATCTGAGCACTGAGAACGTTTCACTGATACTTCGTATATATTTTTTTTTTTTTGAAAACTGTTCTGTTTCTTTCACTGACTGTCATTGCATAAATATATTACCCATATGAACTGAGTAAATTCAACAGGTCAGAATCACTAACAGATAAAAGAAATACTTAATATAGGTACACATGTAGAGGAAGAAATGAATCTGTATTAATAACAGTGGACCCATTGAATATTAGCTACGTAGTTTATCTGGTAATGAAAATATTACAGAGAAACTAAATAAAAACGCACTTATATATTGTTTTATTATTTTGCCCATTCTTAAAATCCTTGCAAGGTGCAAATAACGTGAATGTGTGCCAATAAAGTACATGAAGGCAAAAGTTGAAAATATGTACGGCTATTTTGCGACACTATATATATACGTATCGTACATCTCGTATATAAATAAATATGTTCATATATTACAATAATCCTTCATAAATATATGCAGTTTTAAATTGCTCACTGTTACACTATAAAATTACGATATGCTTCAACTATAAAATGTTCCTAACAATGTAAGAGTATTTTTAAATAGAGTTTAACGCCCGTATAAACTGCTGAGAATAATTACTACTACTTAGAATAATAAGCCAGTGGAGTTGAATTTCACTAACTCTGTAATAGAGGAAATTCTTGTAATTGCTTCATTTTAACCCACTAAAAATTCTTTACTGCTGGATTTTTAAAATAATTGTCATTTTACTGTTAATACACATCTAAAATGGAAAATTAAAAAGTAGTAACTATACATTTGGATAACGCAAAAATGTGTAAAATAAAACTCAAAACATCCACGAACTTTTAATTGATAGAGGTACCTGCCGTGCGGTTTCCACTGATATTGTATGAGCTTATAATCTGTGCAAGTTAACTGTTTCAAACTTAATGCATCCGTTACTTAACATTTACCAATGCCGTTCAGAAGAATTTGAAAGGTGCGAAATAGGACCTGTTCGTGACGATGATTTGTACACTTGGTACAAGCCCTTTAAGAAATTACGGTATATAAGATACCATTTAATTTCTTTTATATCATATTTTATAAGTGGTCTTATTGTTTCAACAAAATATAAGAAACATGTAATAAGATGCATCAGAGAGCAATCATTGTACACTATGTTTCACGAATGAATTTAGAATAATAGAACTAATGTTTGCTGCTACCTGCATATAGCTATACAGTCACTCTTGTTTATAGAATTGTTAATAAGAAAAAGAGCACAGGTGAATTTGGAACAAAACTGCTTACTTCTGATAATGAACAACCTAATAGAGTAGCAAATAACATCAATATCTTTCAACATCAGTCAATACAATTTTAATTGGCCACAAACCGCTGCAAAAATTAGAGTTTGTGAACATTGTGAAAAATCTAATTTCTGTTAATTTGGGCCAAATTTATTATTTATTGCAATGGAAAGCTGTTAGTGCATCCAATATTGTCGTTTTCATCACTTTTCATAGAAAGTCTGAAATTTTCGCGGACTGAATTGGAAGCTTCCTTTTCTCTGCCGGTACATCTTCACTTGTGATTTTAGAAATAGAAATATTTAATAGAAATATTATAATTTCCAGTTTTATGGATTACAGAAAAACCAATCATAATTCATTTGAGACATTTGTAACTGAATTATCAAAATATTTAAAATTTTGAAATACCTATTTTGGGCTTCAGAATGTTTTGGACGCAACGCTTTAAATAGCGCATAAGTGCGAGAGACTGAACTATGTAGTTACATGACTTGAAAGTCTCATAACATAACATGAAGCATATACAACTATTATTTGTACGCGTAGTTCGTGAAAGTCGGGCATAAGCATCCTTAACCGAAATTTAGTTACGAATTGCTTCCAATACAATTCATCATGTACCTAGTATATGAATCTGAAATCAGATTAAATCAAATACGGGCACATGGACCGAGAGTATTTTATTTTTCATGTGAAACCTTGAACTCGTTTCAAAATCTGACGTTTTTCCCTCCGACTTTATTTTTCAATCGAGAACATTTACATTACATCCAATCAGAAGGCTCGAATACATAACTAATATAATATGCTTGTTATTTCATTGCTGACAAACACACTAGAATATAATTTTAATGAGTATTTTTGCCTTCTTATTTCAAAATCAAGGTTTTTAAGAAGTTAAAACGGAGTGTAATGTGCAGGAAACTCCAGTCAAATATCTAGACAACATATTAAGCAGGCACAGAGCTGGAAACTTATTATAAGTAAGCAATTGAGGTATGCATTTTTCCATCGTTTTGGTCATCATTTTAGTGCAGATGTATATGTTTAGAAAGGGATGATGGTTTATGTTCGCTCAATTGTTCGTTATGCCATGGAAAATTATAGGACTAATTTTTTGAAAGTTACTTCAGAAATGTTGAGTATCTTCATTTGAATATTGTACTAAGATAGACATAATTTGTAATAAACACGAGAACTTTATAAGCTTTAACGACATGTTCGGTTATTGATTAGCTAATGTTAACTATTCTCCTCATTATAGGTGGTATTCAACAAGAGGGTTGTCACAATATCCATAACAGAGGTCATCAGCAATGTCGAATTTTGGCAATGAACGACATCAAACAATTTCTTTTCATGTTGTACCAGAAAAATTAAAACAAGCTTTTCTTTTGAGACTCTGCAATGAAAATCGTCTCAAAAGGAGCGAAATACATGATTTCAAAAGGCAAAAGCATAACAACTGAACACACTATACAAAATGTACAGTCAATAATGTGAAGGCTTGCAGACACATTTTTATCAGCTCTGAGCGTTACAAAACACAGAGATCTAGGAATATTCAATTGAATCGAGGAACACGCGTTGGAAGCAGTAGAATCTCAATGTCAACATTTTCAATAATCACTTGGATGTTAGTTTTGCTTCTGGCACCACGGATGAATGCAGGACCTGTATAGAATTTAATGAACGTCTCCGAATGGGAAAGTCTGAGAAGAACAAAGGTGATTTATTTTAAGAGCAATGAACAATAAAAAATCGAAGTGTTTTTTTTAAATATCTAATGAACACAAAGATGATGTCTATGTCGCTTTCATTTGACTGCCAAAAAATCTAGTTTTGCCTAAATTGAGTGACGAAGATCGTTATATATATATATATCTATTCTTTGACAGAATGTTCTGCTAACGTGTGTGCAAGATGACTTCTGATTTGTACTCCATCCTCTTTGAAAATATAGAACTTCGTTTTCAATTACTGGGCAGTCTTTCTTGCCCTTATTCGCCTCATTGAGAAATATACAAATTGAGTGATTATTGTCACTCAAGTAAGCAAATATCAATATGTTTATTTTTTTAAATAGGAAACTTTAAGGTGAATGGAGATGAATGGGCTCCGACTGGAAAAAATAGGCAAAACGGCAAATAAATTACACTTCGCGATAAGTCAACACAGAGAGGTTGTCTTCTGGTGCACTGCTAAAAACAAAATTGTTGATTGAGAAGTTTTGGCTTATATTATTAATACTGGCATAAAACGCCCGATCACAAAGAAAGGGAAGGCACTTACAGAAATTAATCATAAAGAGACATTTGTTGGTGTTAAGGTAAAAACAAGAAAAAGTTCAAGAGGTTGAAAAATTAAGTAAATACCCTGGGTCACATTGCAAAGATAAAGAATCCCCTCAGTGGCACCAGAAATATATACGTGAAAATAAAATACATAATATTTATAAATATTGAATGCGAATGTTTAGGCTTTAGTACTGATGAACCCAAAGTTGTGAAAGTGAAATGTTGAGGAATCTTTTAAATTCTTTTCTTTGGTTATTACTTTGTGTTTATGTAAGATTAAAATAAAAATATGGCATTGGAAAAAGAAAATCTGTTTCAAAAGCGGACATAAACTTAGCTTTGTTTCAATAGAGGACAACTGCCTTTTAATTATATTTACTGAATAATGGAATAATATGTTTACTAATATGTCGTTTTTCGTGTTCAAAGAACCTCAAACTTGGTAACATATAATGCAATAAACTTAAGAAAACATTTCAAAATTCTTTGGTCTTCGACAGACCCCTGTCTGTAAATATTTCTATGTTACTTATCCGGCAGAGTAAGGCGTTAATTTGTCATATTTCATACATTCTTATTCAATGATGAATAGACAAAGAATTGGAAAAAATTTAATGTATGCATTTTTACATATATTAAGGTGTTTTATCATTTAAAACGTTTTTATGAATCTATTTATATTCGTAAAATTGGAATCGATATTTCTGAAAGGACGAAATTGTAACAACACAGAGATAAACCAACTTTAGTTTCTTGTACATACCATCCCTTGTACAAAAGTATGTGTTGATAAACTGCCAAAAGTAATCATTTGATTTATTTTGATTGATTGATTTATGGACGCTCTTTAACATCTCAGGTCATCAGCGTCCCATTCAACTCAGGGCCTGAAACGGCCAACAAATTTTGCTCAGAGGCCTCTCTTTCAGGCTTGAGGCTCTTTTTGGTGGCGTAAATGTATGACACGGGACCCACGGCTTTACTTTACTTCCCTTCCGAAGGAAGCCATACTTACGATTTTTACGCCCGAAAAAATCCATCGGTCCTGGCCGGGTTCGAACCCGCGATCTTGGGTATAGGAGGCAAGTATGGTAACCACTACAACACCAGGACCGACAGAGAAGGGAGAGATCCCTAGAGTAATTGTGAGGAATTGCAAGATGTTTCGTGATAATATGTGGGTGTATATGGGGCATTCCTTTTAAGAAGCATTAAGAGATATTACTTTCTGCGAAATATGAAACCTCTGTTGCTAGAACATTTTGTTATGATAAATGTTAAACATCTGACATTTTAAGAAAAGTTGCATCTTGAAAATAAATATATTTCGTGCTATACACTGCACAAACTCAAACTGAAATTGTACATTACCTCTTTTTGAAGCTTTCTTAATACTATATAACCAATATTTACTTATCCAAGGATTTGTGTATCGCGTTAGAATACATTTAAAAAGCTGTATTGATTTTAAAATGTTGAAATACATGTTTAAGAATTTAATGATTATAAATTTTCAAAAAATATGGCTTGTTATCAAAAACAGCTTAGAAAATTGAAAAGTACTTATTAAAATATTTTAGCGCGCGGTGGAGAGTTGTTAGCATAGGCGCATGCGCGGTGAAATTGAGCGCGAGGAAAAGTGGTTTGAAACAACCCCCGTTTCATTCCAAAGTTATTTTCTCGCTTCCTGTTGAAGACACCAGTAATTCTAAATATGTTATCATTCTATATAGGTAAGGAATCAATATGAATTGTAAAAAGTATGCTAAGGACACTGCAAGATGACGAAATAATTCATTCCAAAAGCAACTCCTTAGTACGAAATAATATTTAATAAACAACTATTTTCATTCTCTCAAGAACTTCAATTTAATGTAAATTTTTTCTACATATTCTGAAATAATTCAGAGTCATTTATTTCGAAAGTTGAACATGTTCTAAATTAAAGCCCTTCTAAGACAGGAATATTGGTCATAAATAACCTTATTTTGCATAAATCTTACTATCTCCTGTATCTATAAGTTCACAAATTTTCGGTTAAATATAAGCATAGAAGGAGCTCTGCTGATCTATTTCACATGAACTATCCCATACCACTGTCTAATAACAACAATTTATGAGAAAGGAGATCAAAACCTGTATAATTAGCATACGGATCAAAACTCTAACTCGTACTTTTTATCTCTAGTCAAATGAGGCAACTAACATTAAGTAGATTTAGGCACTATGAATGTGTAAAATACTTCTCAAGGAGTCTCCAAAAAGTTCACTCGCTTGTCCTTAGTTAACACACGTAATTGCTATAGATCAAATACTACGGTATCCTATGGCTCTCACACCAGGAAGATAATCGACACCGCAGCAGGTTAAAATAGCACATTTTCCATTAATCAATGAAAATGTAACTGGAAGTTCAAAGACCGCCCAATCTGTTGTATTCAAAGATTTTCATTGAGCGTGTGCAGCTCATTGAACTTTTCCTTTGATAGAGCAATACAGCTTATTCCTGAGTGAGAACTATGGCCATCCCAATGTCGCAGAGAGAAGCTGTATGTCATGATATCCTGCACGCCTTCTGCGACATCCAAGTCGCCTTACATTTGAACGGTTGGACAGGCATGTGTGAGAAAAGAGTTTAGTTGCCATCCCACAAACTCAAAGTCTAGGTTGTCCAGCATTTTGAGTCCGAGGAGAGGGTTCTGGCAAAGATCGACGAGGATGATCGATCACCCATATACTATATAGTAAGCCACAGTAGCATGATCAGATACTATGCAGATTCACATCTGTTCAGAAGAAGGGCGATCGTCTGAAATGCACAACATAGTAATTGGCTGTTTTAGAGATGCATGACAGGTAGAAAGCCTTTTTAATAACAATACTGTGGTCCCACAAGGCGTCATTCACAAGGGAATGCTACATTAATCACAACCATAGGTGAACCCATGAAATCCCATATGCATTGCGACAGAGATCATTAACTTCTACGGAGTATAAACGTATAGATGATAAAACATCGTAGACTTTCTGCCTGTGCGTGCATTTGAAGAAATAACAACTTTACATACATCTGGAAAACATCGTTTTATGCAGTATGACAAAAACATGTAGTTCCAGCAGGACAGTATACCATTCCACTTCGCTAACGAGTCACACCAGTAGATGAATTGGCAGTGGTTGATAGATCGCGCGAGATTTACGTCATTGCCACCGACATTGTCGAACCTAAATCCACTGGACATTTCTCGCAGAGCTGGTCTACAGAGTATGCTGAAGTACGAAGGGGAAATATTCGTAATTGTTCGCCTATAGCCTGTCATTGCTACAGTTAGAAGATAGGTTGGTCAGGCTACCTTGTATGCTGTGTATAAGGCATATCCTGCAATGGATAAGAAGGATGGGACATTTTGAATACCTGTTGATGTGATTCACTGTACGTAGAATAAAATGTAGCGTTGATAAAGTTCATACTACCGTTTAGGAATCAGTAGACTCAATTACCTGGAAAATTCCGAGCGAGATCTCGACAAAACGTCGGTTGCCACAGCATCCACCATCCACCACTAGATCTCTGCCCACAAACCCGGATAATATGAACTTTACTAACTACAAGGCCTTAGTAGTTAAAATGTAGTGTAATTGTGTAAAAACACTTTATGCATGCAATTATTCAAACCACTATCTTTGATTTAGTGTTTTATTAATATGCCTACTTTATCATGCAGATTCTCGTTTAGGGCTGATCACAGTATGTTGCTTCCCCTTTTAAATTTTTGGTATGACGTCTTCTAATCTGCAACGGGACGTCATTTTCCATACACCCAATATATAATGTGCATAATTAGATTTTCTTTCCGTATTCGCGCACGGGATTTATTGGAATGTATTCAAGGACGTCCATAGCTCTGATATGCCAGTTATGTAGCATTGCGTTGAGTTTCTGAGCAGTAAGACCGTTATTTTATAGTACAGTATATAAAGACAGCGTATGTTAAGTCCTAAACATGAATATTGAATGACGTGCAAAACAAACAGGAGTAAAAATAGCCAGTCTTTCAAAAATTGAACTGCAATGCGTGAATCAAAATGTGTTGGAATTTCAATGCCTGCCTCGTAGCAAACAAGAAACGTTTTAGCAAAAGGAAAGCAGGTTTTCTGTACTTTACCGGGTGGCGGTCAGGGTGTGCATCTGTATTGTACACCAGACTTCTGTGGAAAATAAAAATGCATACATTATATTTTTTGTTTGGAGTCATTGTAAATTAAAAAATGTCGTGACACTTTCCCTTTTTGTGTCGTATTGGCATATCTTTTCTTCTTTTTTTCCTTTTGGTTCCATTCCATTTGTGTGTATTTTAGCAAACAAACTACTGTGAACAAATACTTGGCTAATTGCGCAAGTGTCCCATTGAATAATATCCGACGGTGTAATGTATAGTAAAATAGATATATAGATTTAGGTTAAAAAATTGTAATCATTGAAATATAGACTTCATTGGGGGAAATAGCCAATAAAAAAGACAAAATAAGGCGGAAACTGCAAATAAAAGCAGCACTGTGCTGAACTGGTAGTAGCGCAGGAAGGTACTTCGAAAATTCAGCTTAGATCACAGAAGGCCGTTTATGCCTTCGCCCCAGTTGGTCATTTCCGGGAGGAAGGAGACACCGGGCAGCCAGGATTCACGGGCGGTGATGCGATGATGTAGACGGGGTCCTTAACATGCTTCCCGATAGATCATCCCGACGCTGGTGAAGCGTCTTCCAAGGAGTTCAAGCCTCTCAGAAGATCCGCTTCCGGGACAGAACCCTTTCCAAAGGGCACCGTGGCATTGCACCTGCCCACCTCATCTGGCACTTTTGACCCTGTAACAGAGCCAACAAATTGAAATGTGAGAGTGTAAAATTCGTGGAATGTAAATATCCATTCCAGCATTCACCTAAGTGACCAGGGTAAACTACGAAAACAACCAAGGTCATGATGGTCGGTCCAGAACTCGGGACCTCTGAATGCGAGTCTTAAGCGTTACTCTCGGTAAAAATAAAGACAGTTACCGCTAAAACTCTTCAGGAATCAATTTCTGTAAATTGTATTTAAATTGATAACATTAAATGACATTTTTTTTTCTGTTGGTGTTTGCAGACTTTTGAAAATAACTCTGTCGTTATCAATGAACACATATGTACGACTGTACTCAGTGACAGTGTTGCTTATTCACTACCCCTTCCTCCCCTTCTTAGCATGCCGTTATCTGTCTTTCTCACCCAAGTTACATTGAAGCTATATCTGCAAGTAGGACTCGTTAATATGTGTAAACAAAAAGAGAGAAAATGCAACTTTACATAAAGATCTTTATTTCAAAGCCTAACTCTGTGAATACTTTTTACTTGACATAAATTTAATTAAAAGAAAATAAAAAAGCAAAGTTCAAAACTTCCCTTCTACTTTCCCTCACCCGATTCAACTTCAATTTGAAATCTCAAATGGTAAAGGAAAAATTTAAGTTATGTTTAACTTTTAAAGACTGTGAAATTGTTATTAAATCTTTGAGTATTTTATCAAAATACTGAACACTCTACAAGAAAGAATAGAATGCAAGCAGATTATTCAGTAATTCCAAAATTCACTGTATTACACTAATAATAATAATAATAATAATAATAATGATGATAATAATAATAATAATAATTGTCATTTTATACAAAAGAATTTGTTTTTTCATCCTAAAATTGACATTTTACTCTGCGCAAATTTAATATAACAAATTAAATAACGGCCCGAAGTTTAAAACCAATATTATTACTTTATAACTTCCATTCGTCACCCAGTCAACCACCGATTCAAAATTTCAAATAATATCCCTATCTTTTAATGCTTAAATTTTAAATAGGGTACAATTGTTACCATATTTTTGTTTTAAATCGTTGCCTGGCAATATGTATTGTAGTACAAATGTGGAAGATTTGAAAAAATAAGCAAGGCAGCTGTAGGATGAATAAAGAATATACTTTTTGTAAAATAAAATGATTAATGTTACAGTAATGCAGTCTATTTTGGAACGCCTGAGTAATTCGTTTACATTCTGCTCTTTATTGTAGGGTATATATAATTTTGAAACAACTTATTACTAAAACACAAATATTAATCAATTAAATGTCCAATAAGCTTTATAGTATTATTCTTTCAATACAAGCAAAATGTCAATAGTTCAAGCAAAAATAACAATAATTGAGACTGCCAGGTAACAATAATTAACAAAAATTGCGATAATAAATTACTATACATTTTAGGCATCAATATCTAGGGATGTCATTTGAAATTTCAAGGTGTGGGTTGCGGGAAAAGAGGAGAAAACTTAACTCTAATCAACATTGGTTTTAAATTTCCCCCTCCATATCTAAATTAACGTGTTACTTTAAAATTAAATTTACATAAATATGTAGTTGATGAGACTGGCAAGTTGTGAAATGAAATTTCTGTATATATAACTTCTGAAAATTTACACTGAAGAACAAGACCGCTACGTCACCCGAGACGTCAACTGCTGAAGAGCGCTAAGCTGTGATCAAGGTTTTTTTGGTAATTAGCTCCAACAATATGGACTCCATTATGGTTAAAAATTGACTAATAATTGCTTTTTCTGTAATTATATTTACAGGAAATATTGGCAACACACAAAACGTGAAGCATTGCCATGGCCTGTGATAGTCAATAGAATTTAAACATGACTCCCTTTAGATATTTTGTGCCTCATATTTATGTAACTTTAATAAGCTGTTGACTTCTCATTCAAAGATCACAATTTAAGCACTCAAAGATCACAATTCATAACTGTTGTGTTGCATAGGTGAAATTAAATATGTTTAGTGGTACGTTTAATGAATTTTATACCGTATGTTTGCCTTATGTTTGATTCAGCAATATGAAAACGAAGAGATGGCAAAGTTTCACTAACTCAAAACAAAAATTAATAACGTTTGGTTGTAGACTTAATGTGTATAATTACTATTTTAGAATTTACATTTTGCTTTTAAAGCCTTGAATTGTGATAAAAATAATTGGAGTGTTTTTGTGATGTTTCAACCTTTCAGGGATAATGGAAAATGGCAACCTGAGAGAGAGATGCCGATCCAAAACCTAAATCGCAGGCTATATGCCAAAGTTGTTTTCGGATGCTTATAAAAGTGGAATAAGAAAACTTACAAATATTTGCTTGTAGATGTAATACTTTTATTATACCTGCACTAGTCTCACAAGCTGCGAAAACATTAACAGTTTTTCAAAATGGCGCCCCCCCCCCCAGCTTCGATGCATGGGTGACAACGTCGCACAAGTTCTGTCGTCTGCAAGTTTCGCAACAGTATACGACATTTCGCTCGGGCTGATGAAGTGAACACTTGAACTTGTAAGCACAGATTGCAGTCTACTAACACCCACATATCAGGACCAACTTCATTGTTTTACTAAAGCTTAAAACCCACGCCATCTGCATTGCATTAGTGAAATTTCTTTTCCTAACCCTTATGATGTACGCCTATATTATGATTGGGGTACCTACCCTTATACTGTTATACCTCTTGCAACCTACGAAAAATGGCTTTGGCTTATGGCTTGCAAGTGAGGCATTTTGGAACCGGAGTTCCCTATCTCAAATTATTACATTTGCCCTTCTCCATCATCCTTGAAAGGGAACCTATTTTAATAAATGAAGGATTGAGACCAGTATGTAGTATCTCACCCACTCTTTTTATTATACGAGGGCTGAGAAGTAAGTAATGACAACATATTCATAAATATTAAATCACTTATTCTGGAAACTTTTACATTCCTAGATCTAAGCCATAAAGTATAGATGTTGATGATATTTTAAATATGAGACAAATAACAAAAATGTTCAAAAGCACGCATGGGAATGGCTTACTCTTAATAGTTTAATAGTTTAACTGTTTATTGTTATATTTTAATTGTGCGCCCGCAATACTGTGGTGGTTCCAACTCAGAACAAATAATGAGCCACAGTAATTTAAAATTGAAAAATATTATAAAAATATATGTTCGGTTCATTGATAGCTTTCGCCATCTTCCAGTGCACACATACTATCCCTCTCTATTGTTACATTGATCCATTAAACGCCTGGATTTCATTGTTGCGTCCATTCCTTCTAGCCAATTTTAAACTCCATTTTTACTATCTTTCCATTGGTATCATACCATTATTAATTAATATAACATTTCCTTTATACTTTCTTTATTGTGTCCAAACAAAAATAAACTCTTCTGTTCAAGAATAATTTAAATATACAAATTTCTAACCCAGTCATCTGGGAAGCTGCTGATGCCGGTAATAAGCCCGGATAAACGGGGAGATTTTTTAAATAGTGTTTAACGCCCGTTTTTGCTTCTGAGGCACCACAGGCGGTGAACACTGAGATATATTAAATGAAGTAATATATTTGGAAAGGACTTTTTTAAGGAAGGGAACGTTCCAGGACTAAGTTTAGGGTACACCCCCGGCATTTGCAAAGTATGAGGATTGAGGAAAACCTGGGAAAATCCCCAGTCAGGGAGGACGGTCCTGGTGAAAATCGAACCTCAGACCACCCATTCTCGCCACTCGTGGTGGTAAGTGGGGAGGATGCAAAACTGGTAATACGTTCTTAGATGAAATGGAGGTAAATGCAGAGGGAAAACCTAAGAAATGCAATAGCTAGCGGAATTTCTGCAAGTATTACCAACAAGTCCTATCCTGTGGAGATGAGCAAAGGGTTTTAAGGTGAAGACAAATTGGTTAAGGCATAATAACTCTAACAGACAAATCTCTAATCCTCCAATTGGGTGGTTGTACGGGGATTCAGTGACCTACTCACGTAAAATCATTACTCAGAAAACTCTCAAGAATGTTTACATATATTTTCACTTTTTTTTTTTTTTTTTTTCAATTTCTAGTCTGGGTTTTTCCCTTACTCATAAAACCAGTCATTTCTATAGCCAAAAATGTATTAATTTTCTTGGTTAGTGTTTCTATGCCTACTTCTGCTCTGCATGTTAACATTGTCAGCATAATAGTTTCATAGATTTATAATTTTTATTCATTGTATTGTTAACCAAAATCTATTTAAAGTTTTCCTACATTTAGAAATAATATCACTATTTTTATTTAATTATTGCTAAATGTATCTATTTAGAAGCCTAAGTAAGTGTACCAAGGCTATATTCTCCAATTTCAATTTTAAATTATTGAATTTTTCTCTACAATATATACATATTTTTACTCCTTATTATTCAGTTGCATTTTTTATATTCTCCTTTTTATCTTATCATGTAAATCAATATCACCACGAAGTGCCAGATATTTAAGGAATGTATGATATATATTTTGGATTGGAGTAGGACGTATGATTTTACTTTTACCGTATCTAATATTTTAATACTTGTAGAAGGTAAATTTTAAATAAAAGTGGTGATAGACTATAGCCCTGTCTTAATCATTTTGTTATCTTAGAGCTTTAGTAAATATATTATGCCGATTTTTCTTTAAGACAAAGAAAGGAAAAATGACAATTGTTTATATCAACTCCTTTTTTCACCTTCATAAAAAGGTAACAATGAAGGAAAAGGAAGAAAGACAAAATGAAACGTGAGATCCATCGCCCTGTCCTTTTTACCTGATTTTTTTTCGACTTTCGGCTTGTTTGTTTTTCTAACTGTGCATTTCCTTTTCTCTTCTAGCAGTTTTCTGATTTTTGTCCTTTGTTCATATCTTACAAGGTATTAATTTATTGTATTTTTCTTCCTAAGTTCTTCTTTCGTCCTAAAAGGAAACAAAATGAAAGATTATTGTTTTTATTATTATTGGTATATTATTATTATTATTATTATTATTATTATTATTATTATTATTACTACTACTACTACTACTACTACTACTACTACTACTACTACTACTACTACTACTACTACTACTACTATCCGTTTTAGATAATTGTGTAGTCATATAATTCTTGTTAATTCTACCAAAAATCTATTTAGTGATAAATTTTTTTAAGTACTTAATGTACTGATACTAATTCCATTATTTCCATGATTGTTTACTGCGACTATTGTGCTCAAATACGATACATTTCAGCAAAGAAACCTTTAAAGTTTATCGGATGCTCTTTAAATGGTACAGTAGCGGCATTATCACACAATACGTTGACCCACAACAGTTTATCTAATTTTTTTGACCTATTGCGATTTTGTAGGCAGCAGTATTTCCGTATAAAACCTACATAGTCATTAACTTCAAACAGATGTTAAAAAAAATGACATCCAAATGAAATGAAAAAAAGGAAGTCAAGTAGCATGTTAGAGAATAATTCACGGCGTTTAATATATAGTGAAAGAATATCAAGGAAAGGAATAATTTTTTATTTGGTTATTTGTGTCACTGTATAACATTTCAGGTCATCATCAAAATCCCATTCAATTCAAAGCTCAGTGGCCTCTTCTTTCAGGCTTGAGGTTCTTTCACATGCCGTAAATCTACGACACGGGACCCATGGCTTTACTTCGAAGAAAGTCACACTTAGGATTTTTGCGACCAAAAAATCATTCTACCCTGGCAGAGATTATATGTGTAAATTGTTTTAGAAAGAATGCCAGCATATATACTTATACATCACTTTCTTAAGGGACTCTAGGAGTGAGTTTTGACCAAAATTGATCAAAAATCGAAAATGATGTATTTGCTGTCAACATTTGCATGTCCCCTCTCCGCACCCTTTCGACTCTACAGCCATCATGCTCCGCGTGCCACACCCCCTCAGGACAGAAGAGTGGATTTAGATACACAAATGTACTGTCTTATGGAGACGCAAGGACTCACCAGCAACTAAAGGAAGTGGCGGTATATGGTGCTGATATGAAGTAGTGGAGGAAGAATGTGTCAATCATGCCGCAAAGAGGATGACTAGAGCTTTTCTGAAGCTAAAGAAAGACGCTACTGACACCCGTGGTCGTAGCTGCGGTTAGTTGAAGTTAGAAACTTTAAAAAGACTAACCAGGTACTACAATCTGGTCATCCATAGGCATCTGCAAGATATATCGGCCATGAAAAATGTCATATGCTACACTTTACCGGACTGTTCAGTTTCTTAGGAACTGAGATCTGTGATAAGAGTTGAGGAATGTTCGGCAGCTGCTTCAAAGATTAGTAAGACCCGAGTCTGGACTCTAAGAGAGCAGGAATTTGCTGCCACAAGCAGGAAAGGACTTACAGGTGGCAAAAGTAGCACAACAACAGAAGGATACAAAGGGAAATACAGACATACATTACTATAAGTCAGGAGGATTCTGATATATAAGTTACACACCTCACTATTACCCAGATTTTTTTTTTATAAACAGCGTTATTCTCAAAACTTCATTTTCACATATTCAGAACGTTCCATGCCTCTCAGCTTTTGTTTAAAGTTAATTAAAATTTACCAGAGCGCGCAGAAGCTTCCATTATAATATTATGTAAGGTAAAATGCATGATTACCACAATAATGAAAAAAATAAATCTATAATTTTTTTACACATTTTGTAAATCTTTATAGATTAAAAATTATTACATTTCATCATCAGGTTTATTAAAAACATCTCTTGGTACACTTTTTATATGATTTAAGTTCCAATTGCAAAAGTGCCAACCAGTTTTCTCAACTCATGAGACGCTTAGGACATTTTATTATGCGACATTTTACTTAATAAATTTATGAAATAGTTTATAGCTGGCAAAGTATTTATAAAATTTAAATAAAATATGGGATGCATATTAACAGCAATGTAATCACAGTGAACTTTTCACAAAATCCATACTAAATGTGAAATTTTGCAAACTGATCCCAATGTCCCTTAACTACACTTCTAAATTATAGAGAAGTTGGGAATATCTATTTATGGGACGAAAAAAGGAAATTGCAACGAGATAAAATTTATGAGACTTTTCATTTTAAAAGCAATAAACAGATAAGTTATATATCACCGCCACTGGAGACTGAGACATGCTTAATGTTCGTATACCTGAAGTTGGTGATGGTAGCGATGAAATATCTATGGATATTACGGTGTTAACAACTGAATCGTTTACCATCTCACTCTCAAAGCCACATCTGCCCTGCTTTTGCTGAGTAGTTTTATGAATGATTGTTTTCTTTGATCAGTATCCAAAAGTACGGTTTGATCGCATACTTTTGGAACTCTAGCTCATATTATATTGCTTGCAACTTCAAGTTGCTCCCTTATCAACTGTTGTACTTAAATGGTTAAATTTTGATTTTTCAACCATCAGATCTGTGTCTGAATCCTGAAAATCGAAAAGTGCATAAACTTAGCGAATGCTTTCTTGTCAAAAACGTTACACTCTGAACTAGACTACGAATTGAGAAGCTGTATTAAGATAGCCTTGAACTAAATCACTTGCTTGTTGGTCCTGGTGATCTAGTCGTAGCCATACTTGCCTTGCAGATCCAAGGTCACGGGTTAAAATACGGCCGGGGTCAATCGATGGATTTTAGGGTGAAAAACACCCAAATGTGGGTTTCTTCGGAAGGGAAGTATAGTCGTGGATACCGTGTCGTAGATCTGATCCTGAAGTCTGAAATAAGAGGCCTTTGAGCTAAATATGTTTGCAGTTTCACTCTGTTTTAAATGATATATTTATGACTAGAGATGTTAAAGAGATTAAATAAACCAAAATATATTACATCACTTACTCAACCGTGAAACGTTTACTTTTCCAGTTATGCTCTGAATCTATGTGTAGATACATCATAAATAAAAATTTTTTGTTGAAATTAATCAAACATATTATACACAAATAAAGTTAATTTCTCCCCGATTTCTATGAGTACAATATGTTCTTGGTGAGATGCGAATCAGTGATCTAGGAAAAATTGAACAATGTTATTATTTGCTCGTCATACCTTATCGCACTTCAAGTTCTTGTATGCATTTCAGTGCCTCTTTTTTCAGTATGTCTCATTAATGGGAAGATGCATAAAAATATTCGCAGTATATTGAACAATTGTTTATTTTATTAAAAAGAAATGGAATAATATAAACATAAAACAAAGGCCTTTCGGAGGTACAGCACTATTATGTGCATTAGAAACACCCATATGCTACACAATGCGAAGTGGATTGTAGTGCTGCTCCTCCGAAACACCATGTTTATACTTGAAATATATATATGTGTGTGTAAATAATTGCAACATATATGTATTTCACACACAAAAAAAAACCCACGAGTGGCGGAGGTCTTTAAGGCGCGGACTCATGAGCGAGAGGTCTGGGGTTCGAATCCCGCCAGGACCGTCCTCCCTGACTGAGGTTTCTTCCAGGATTTTCCTCAGTTCTCATAATTGGCAAATGCCGGGAAGGTACACTAAACTTAGACCTGGAACGTTTCCTTCATTAAAAAATTATTCTTTTCCAATTTATCATTTTATCTCATGTATCATTAGTGTTCGCCGTCTGTGTTGCCTCAGTAGTAAAACTGGGCGTTAAGCACTATTAAAAATAAATAAAATGAAATAAAACTCAAGAGGCTGCCTATTTAAATAATGCCACAACTTCAACTAACCGCAGGCCGGGGACTGGTCGGCCTTGAAGCTGTGACGTGAATTTGCAGGCCGTCGCATATCTCAATACCCAATTAGGACGCAGAAAGAAACCAATATCCCACGCGTTAACATTCCATAGATACCGCACTAAGGCAAAGAACGGTACCCGTCATCAGATCACATGAGCTGGCAGTAGCAAATCACAGAGGATGTAATGTTGAAGTTTAAATGTTGAGCCTAAATGTGAGTTTACGCTCTCCAATGAGAATCACATATTTTAAAAACCCAGACCCTGTGGGTTACGTTTTTTGGATCCCGGTGAGCTCATAGAGCGAAGCGACAATGTGTTCATGGAGTATAAATAGGGAAAAAATTCTTTCATGTCTTCATTCTTAAAGCTTCTTCCGCTGAGTTTTCTTGTTCGAAGTGTGAGGCAGACGCAAATGAAAAAGTGGTGGTTGCTGATGATGACGTCGTTGAAGATGCATATTATGCGGGAGCATCTTCCGGTTGAGGATAATTAGAGTTATGTTCAGCGCTGACACACAGCTTCTTTTATTATTTACCACTCCGATTCAGACTCCATACAACAGCGAATGCCGCAGCACATATGTGCATAAGGAGATATCAATTTGATTCGTAAGCCTTATAAGCACATAGCTGGCACTTATCTTTAGATACAGCTACTATATTAAATTTATGGCAATTGCCGACTTCCTAAGTCTTAGATTCAATTCCACCGCCGGCAACACGAAGAGCTCCGCAATCCATGCAGATGTGTTGAGAAGTATAGATGAGAGCAAAGCACCAGTAATAAACATGAAATAGTGTGCAATTCATTTGTACTCAGTTCGTCCATACTCTTCCCCAGCCCTCCTCCTTGCAAATCAACGGATAAAACTGCAGAACCAAGCTTCATTGGTTGTCGTCTGAGCTCAAGGCGATTAACCAAATATGAAACCATAAAAAAAACTATTTCATATTTTTGGCGCCCAGCCTGGGGCCACTACTTCGATGGACAAACGAATCCATGTTTGTAAAGTTATTATTTCCTTTTTCAACATGTATTTTTGATTTATAAAAGTAAATCAGGGAGTGAAAATAGTTTTATTGGTTGCAAAATAACATTTTTGCACAATATAACTTTTATGAACAAAGTTAAATAGTGCCAATAACTCTTTGTTTAATACAAAGTTAATATTTTGTTCCTAATCTTGAATTTTTGTTTATAAAAGTAAATCAGAAAACGTAAGTATTTCAATACAATATAGGATTTTTTCTATACAACATATCCTTTTTTTTTTTTTTTGGCAAATACTAGTGTGCATTTATAGTTGCTCTGGCACAAAGAATATGCTAGTAGAAACACTTCAAATCAACCCATATTATAATATAAATTAATTACATTTATAAATTTTTATATCACACTGATAGAATATCACATAACAATCCTGAGTGGTGGACAATCTATGAAATGTGATTAAGGCAAAATTCTAGCTTGATCGACGTTTGATTAACTGGAGAGCCTTGTTATAACAGTCTAGCGGAAAATGAAGCACTTTTTCCAAGTACTGATGTACGTACGATGTTTCTACTTAACGTATGAATTGTATTTATATTAAAAGCGTATAAACTGGTAAATGAACGCAAAATGTATAACCAATTTAATTTGCCTTTTATACGAAATATTATTTGTTGTACAATTAACAATTGCATACATGAGTATTTTAAAAATGTAATATGATATTAATATAATAATGCTTGATATTATAACAAGAAGCATTGGAGTAAAAATTATATTTCAGCAAACATGAACTTTTGTTCATGTAGTTAGATATGAATATACACAAAAGTTTATATCTATTTGGAAGTTTTCCCTAAAAGTGCAAATTATGAAGATGCCGTTACCAAACATTGATTTTTTTTAAATCCATAAAAAAGCTAAATTTTCATATGATGCTAGTTTTTTTAATGTTTACGGTACAACATAAACCCAGTAATTTTATTTAAAAGAAAATTATTATTTTTCACAGTACATTAGGAAATTAATATAAAACTCAAAATTATTAAAATTCTTAACAATGCTAGTAATTGGAGCTGGATAGAACGGGAATGTTTTCTGTCAGTTTATTTAATATCGATGTAATTTTTCATGGATATTCACGCATTATGAAGACCCATTCTGTAGGTCTCTGTATGCTAGAGGTGAAGTTCCAGCTCAGCTTGATTCGCGCTTTCAAGTGTGAACTTCATCAGCCTTGAACCACAGAAACGGCAGCTAGCATTGCGGAGGGTACTAAGGATGCTATGTGATTATAAGGCTTTCGAATCACATTGACATCTCCTGTATGCAAACACATGCTGCGGCAATCGCTGTTATATGGAGTCTTTTCTAGCTCTGTGAATTTTCCATAAAATTCTGAACTGTAAAATTGTTAGGTAAATTTTAGCATTTCGAAACGTTTCCCATTTGATATATTTGTTTATATACAGTAAGTTTATTCAAGTCACAGGTCTCTGGAGAAGTGCTGCCGCCGCAACAGGAAAAAGGAAGATAAATTCGCCGTCGTAAAGTTAAATTAATCGTTTTTACTGAAGGAATTAAATGATTCTCTAATAAAATTTATACTAACCAGCGCTAAGTTATATTATAAGACATGTTGAAAATGACACCCCTCAGCAGCAATACATTGCCGGCATGTGCGTAATGAACTCCGTATTTCATCTAACTTTTCTTCTATAAGATCACGGTTGTTCACAGGATGTTTCTTGTCATTGAGAGATCGGGTGTCTCGTAATCTTTTAACAAGTTAGCAATACAGTTTCTCTATCTAGAAGAATATTTCCAGCACATTTTCTTTCTAATATCCTTGCAGTTTTTCTGCAATAATTTGTTTTTACATATATATCGTATTTAAATAAACTCTTCAAGATTGTGTCTATAATGATATAACCAACGAAGAAAAATTAGCACACAATTTACAAAGAATGAAAGCATTGAGTAACACACGAACTTACGGTTAACTAGCTGACAAATTTTTCCTCAATTTACCTCATTGTAATAGTGAGTTTACGCCATGTGCACAGAAAATAACGACTGAAAAATTCTACTGAATGGAGCAAATTAATATTTGACAATTGTACATTCAATTTTCATTCATTTTCAAGCTCAGCATGAGTAGAAAAATAACACATTAATTTTTATGTGAATAAACGAATGAACTCCAAGCAAATTCTAATATGAACATTCTTCGTTTAAACGTAGAAGGATACACGCAGTAGCTAATTAGCCTAAGGAACAAATAACAAACATTAACTGAAGCAAATGCAATAGATTGTATATGATGGAAAATCCCCAGATTTATAATCTTAACCCTCCGTTTTTCATATTCGTCTATATATAATATAAAAGAAAAACAAAAATAAAGTAACACTATTAACAATGTAACAAATTAACAGTAATAATAAAAGTAGAAAAGGATAAAAAAACTTAGATAAAGTCACACTTGAAATTGCAAATGACTGTTAAGGTATGTTATTTTTTTCTGTTAGAAAGACATATAAATTTGATAATAGCAAACTTTTTGATATATTATGTGCAGTGAAAAATGCTGAATAATAAGATTTGAATTTGACTTATTGAAGGATTTAGGGATGACAAAAACATTTCAGAGAATACTAAAGGAAAATAATTCTGAAAATTTTAGGAGATCAGCGTGCAAATCACACTAAGGCAAGAAGTACTAAATTAGAAAGGTGCAAATATTGCAATTTTGTCCTTGCGCAAAAAGCCATATACACAAGTAGGATGTATGAACGGCCAAACTGTTGGAGCACTTAAAAAAAAAAAAAAAAAAAACTGTATGAAGTGTGGAATTATTTTCTAAATGATTGACATGCTGTATTGTTATAATGAATGGTACCGACGCGATACCGATTGGTGAACGGGAAGTCTGGGGTTGGATTCCCGCCAGAACCGTCCTCCATTATTAAGGTTTTTCCAGGTTTTTCTCAGTTCTCATAAGGCAAATGCAACTGAGGCCTTTTGCAATATATAATTTCATCTCACTTATCACGAGTATGTCTCAGTAGCAGTAAAAAAAAAAAAGCATTAACACCATTCACAACGGGGGGGGGGGAGAATGGTAATATGGTGTAGTGATTATGCCATTTTTTGCCTTTTCCTAATGGGTGTGAGCAAAGACTGGATTGTTCATGATTATTTTTTTTATTGAAATGGTATTGTTGTATGATTAGGTTGCATTATTATTTATTGTAATACACGTAATTGGATGTCTTGTATATTGATTCTGTAAATGTCCTAAATATATTAAAGATGAAACGTTTTATGTTCTCTTAAAACGAGAAAATGATAATGTGTTTCTCCGTTTTTGAGAAAATGCGAGTTTTGCTGGCTGAAATATAGATGTGACCAACTTAGAATAAGGAGATCTACAAAAATGAATGATTAGTGTTTAACGCCCATTTTTACCACTGAAGCACCACATACGGTAGATACTGATGATATATGAGATGAAATGATATATTAGGAAAGAATTTTTTTTAAGGAGGAAAACGTTCCAGGCCAAAGTTTAATGTACCTCCCTGGAATTTGCCATTATGAGGATTGAGGAATACCGGGAAAAAACCTCAGTCAGAACGACGGTCCTGGCGGGATTCGAGCCCCAGATCTCCCCGTCACGAGTCCGCACCTTAACGACCTCGGCCACCCGTGGCGGTTAAGCAGGTCTACAAGAATATCTTGAGAAGAAGCTGACGATCGTGATAAATTATGCCACAATGGATATGGAGGCTAGATTTCGTTGAAACGGAGTTCTGGCAATTCCAAATGATATACGCAATGCATCTTAGCATTAGGAAACACAATATATATATATATATATATATATTTTTTAAAAAATGCCTATACAATAGAAAGCGGTGCATCCTTTATTTCTTTGGTGCTTTAATTCCTTTATTTACATTTCTCTTTCTTTCTTAAATAATATCTTAAAATTTCTTTAAATCACATAGTAATGGCTACTTCTTCCTAGAACATTTTAACTTATATAACTTACTGAATTAATTGTAATTAATTATAACTTATAATTTATAACTTACTGAATTAATACAGCACATAGGCGGAAAAAATAATGCTATATCACTGTTGCGGTACCATACAAGGTAACAAAATCAAGTGGAGTAGGTCAGACAGTAAAGCCTGAGGCTTGCATTCAGGAGGTCCCGGGTTTCCATCCCTTAGGTTCAGTCACCCTGGCCTTGTTTTCCCTAGTTGCTTAGGCGAATGCTAGTGTGGATCTTTCGTTCCCACGAATTTTCCGCTGACGTATTTCATATAATTTTATTCCATTGGTTCTGTTACAGGCTGCAAAATGCCAGGCGAGTGGGCTAGTGTTGTGCGACGGTTGCGCTTTAGAAAGGTTTCTGCCCCGGCGTTTTCTGGGTGAAAGCTGTGCTTCTGAGGGGTTCGAACTTCTTGGAGAGGAGGTTCCGCCGATGCCGGGGCGTTCTATCTGGAAACGGGTACGTTCCCGTGGATTCTTGGCGCACTGTCTCTCTTATCTATTCCTCCTATAGATACAAGTAGACAGCCCTTGAGTAAGGTTGAAGTACCGAAATATTCCCCTCCAATCCAATAGGTAACATGAGGTGTACACTCTTGTCATATGAAATGTAGTGCATTTGATTGATGTGGTTTATTTACAGTGTAGCCGAAAATAGAGGCCACATTTGATTAAATTAATACGGCTATAATCGATGTTAACAATTAATATAAATATGATTCGATGCATGTCTATAATTTGTATTAAGGATATCGTATTCATTTAGAAAGCACCCGAGCAAAATCTTAGTAGAAGGTCATTGTGTATTTGTGTGATAGTACAGGCTGCAATATCGGACTGCTCGTTAAACTATGGAATGTGTCCTATTGAAGTTTGCCCCAGTGGAATTTTAAGCGGTTCGACCAGGAAAGAAGGTTCTGACGCGAACCTGTTTCCGGAAAGGATTTAGGGAAAACAATTTGCTGAGACACGGAATATGCATTTTTTGACTAGCGCACAGAAAAGTATTATTTCAGTAGGTAAGGTTAACGGTGCATAATGACGTAAAGGAAGAATTCTCTCGAGAACTGCACACATGTCAACCTTAGCTGACAGCATATGTTTTATAGCCCCTTTAACAGTAACATTTAGACACGTCAACATGTTTCTGACATGACTTTAGAAAAAAATGGATGATTCTTCTTTATGGCCGGGATGTGGACTATCGCGATTTCATTGTGGGTAAATCTGAAAGGGTAGAAAAGTGAAGGAATCAGTTCAGAAAAGTTTTCGAATATTTACTGCAGAAATGTCCATTTTTGGAATTACTATAACGGGAGAAGATTTATTTTAGAAAATTTTAGTCCAGCTCAACTAATAGAAATCTTCCAAAATTGAACGAACCAGAGCGAGTCTATATAATTGTAGACATTAAGAAAGGACCAATAAAGCAGTTAGAGTCGAACCGAGCTCCATATTTTTGCATATCTAATTTTTAGCGGGAGAGGTTCCTAACAATACAATAAATTTTACGTCTAATATAATGTAAAAAAGTAAGAGAATCAGTTAGCAGTGTTGAGTTAGCATTGAGGAGTGAGTGGAATAAGTGGGCATAGAAATAGATAATCAGAATCGGAGTGTTCAAAGTCTGCAAATAAGGAATATTTAGTAGTCAGTTAAAGCAGTCAGCAATTGTGAACCGATAAGCATTATCTAGAAGTCAACTGAGATCTTCGAAATATTTCCAAGCCAATGCGAACAGTCCGTTATTGTTATAATAACAGCGAATAAATGGTGTCAACTGAGAACTTTAGTGTTTCCGTGTAGCCTGCTTCATTTCCTACCCTTCCCTCTGACTCAAACGAGCTACAAAATTCCGGAATTTCCCTGTGATACAATATTCCTAATCCCGGCGCATAGGGGATCCAACCAAGAAATCAAATAATCACTTAATTTCCTCTTCCTTATCTCACGAGTAACGACCACATCCTAGGCATGGCCCTAACAGCGTCCCATCAAATCAGGGCACGAAATGGCCGATAATTTTTGCTCAGAGGCCTCTTCTTTCAGGCTTGACATTTACGACACGAGACCAACGACTTTATTTCTCTTCCAAAGGAAGCCATATTGAGGATTTTTACTCCCGGAAAAATACATCGGTCCTGGGATCGAACCCGCAAATTTTGGTTTAGGAGGCAAGTACGGTTACCACTACACCACCAGGATTGACGAAATGTAGTGGAGATTGGAAATAAGGAAGAAAAACGAACAAGAGAATGTGGATGACTGCAATCAACGCAGGTTTTGTTAAAAAGTGTGATCAAAGTTTTGCCTGAAAATTTGTAAAATATTCAGATTCGTGAGTCTTGGAGCGTTTTAGCTCCATGCAGAATGTTAAATATGGATATTTAGTAAATAAAGTTTAGATTTAGTTGCGACGGACTACACATGTGCATTAGTAATTACCAGCAGCATTATTATCAGTCTGCAGCTTTAAAGCTTTGCTGCATCAATAGAGGCACGAAACACATCTAAAGAAACACTACCTGGTAATTCAACTTATGCAAGTTCGATCCACCGCCCACATTGCAACCAGGAGCCATGACAGCAACTTTAAACACATCTCCGCATGGCGAATGACATGAGCTCGTATTGTCATCAAGGTGTTGTGGGTGTAAAGCAAAACTCATGGGCACCTCCATAATAATGTCTAGGTTGGAAGATAGAAGCAGATGGGTAGGTATTTCAGGTGATATTACACGTCTACCGGTAGTTCAGTCTTTTAATTACACCAATCTGCTGATACACCGACTCTTGATTTCCCCCTCTCCCAGTTTCCAGTTCATCCATCTCATGAGCCAAAGTGCCTAAGCGAGTCAGAGGAACACAAGAGATAAAACGTTGGAAACAGACGATGCCACTCTAGAAAATGTGTGCTACGTTACCCGGTCAGAGTAACACAGAGTAGTTTTTTATTATTCTCATTTAGTATGTAGCAAATAGTGGCATCTTATATTCTTGGACTTATTAAACATGTTTTATCATGTCTTCATAACTTCACGATTTGCAACTAACAAGTTCCTATTACTATCTTTTCCCCTCACATGTTACGCTAATCGTTGCGGTCGTTCAATTAAATAGAAATTAGGAGTGTGTAGAGTATTTTTTTTATATATTTCATTAAAAATTACTTTTTTTTCAATTTTATAATAAAACTATGAGCTTATATACCAGAACAGTTTTAATACAAACGAAGAATTATTTTCTAGAACCATATAAGCTGAGCCCACGTTCTGTGAATATTATTTTAATATTCCATGTAATTTAATTTAATTGCAACTTGCATTAATAAAGTCATAATTTTTAACCTCAAACATTTTACGATAATATTATTCAGCTATTTTTATGATAATTTATGGAAAATCTAATTTATGTGTTTATAAATTATATTTTGCATAAATTTGGGCACTTCATTCATTGGTATTGTGCCAGGATTACTGTACCCAAACCAAGTAACAACAATAACTTTCTTACAGGATAAAAGCTATTTAGTAGCAAGCAGCAGTTCATGATTAGATAATGGGGAACAAGCTGATTGTTGAAATAATGTACAATTGATTGGTTGATAATTATCTAGATATTATAATACAATACAAATTTTGTTATAAAATACAAGAATAGAATGACAGAAGATTGCACACAAATTCTCTCATATCATATGTGAGAATTATAAAGTTTTGTGTTTGATCATAATGACTAGAATGTAAGGTAAGAGCTTGAGAAGAACTATGTGAATAAATATGATGCTTTTAAAATGAATAATTTATTTTGATACTATAGACAAATTAGTTCATTCAAATACACATATCTTACTTTATTTTAAATTTATTTAATCGGGTCATATAGACAGCAGGATTAACTAACAAATATTCTCTAGTCATTAATGATTTGGAATATTACATTGCTTCTCCTAAGCACAAAGTTGGGGTTGAACAGTTATATTTGATGAGATGCTTCTGCAAGAAGGGACTTTAGCTTTGACTTATTGCATTTCGGTTGTAGGCGGGAAAATTGATTTTATTTTTGCAAATTAATAGATTGTACTGCAACATTAAATAAACACACTTAACATACGCACAAAAGTTCCCTTAGTGGATCAATACAAAAAAACATAATTCTAAAGCTATGGTGCTATAAGAGTTTGGCCTTTGTGATCAACGGAACAGTATCTCACCTACAGTACACTTATTCTCCGACAATTGTATCGTCCGTACAAGAAATCGACTACGGAGATGCACTCATTCTACAAGATACACAAATAAACAAATGCATTACCTCAGAATCCTTTTGAACACTACTTGGATGACGGAATATATCACGGAAACCGCGCCTAAAGTATGGAAAGCGCAGCATTTCACAATGTGGGTCAGATTTAGGTTTGGATTCACTACGCAGGAGGATTTTCGCACTCGGTAGCTAACGCTCCTGTTGTACATTGGCCCTCGAAGAAGGGATAAGATGGAGATTACACAAGGCGGCTATAAATCTAAGGAGGCGAATCTGGGCACAAGCGGGATTCCTGAGGTTTCCACAGATAATAGGTTCCAGACGCTGGCAGGTGGTACATACTTCCAAGGTGTCACCCACATCATCCCAAAGCCGCCAAACAAAACCCATCAGACACTAGGACAGTAAATTTCTCTCAGCGCAAGCCACAGCCACACCACTAGGCACCATACAGCCTCGCCTGACGTTTTGAAGTTGTAACTGATACTGCAGAATGAAATTAAAGAAAATGGGAGAGCGGAAAATTTGTGTAAAGTTAATGTCCATTAAAAGTATTTGTAACTAACAACGATTTTCGGCCATGCTTTAAATCAGTGCTTCTGAAAATGTGGTCTAAGGACCATAGGTTGCCTCTAGAATCTAAATTGAACGTGTATTTAGTAAAATCAAGCATTTTACTGAGAAAAATGCGAATTACACACCACACTGTAGCTAAAAACCACAAGCAAACAATGTTATCGTTACAAAAGCTTTCTTTCATAAAAACGTGTATTTAACACTGTTTTTGGTGTGCACAAATAAATTGCAGCATGCATGTATAATATACAAATGTTTCCATTTATAAGTTAATAAGATAGAGATGATGCAAATTCTATTCTGAACAATAACTGGCTTACAGGTCTACATTATCCTAAAATATCTTGATAACCTTGAATACCAAAGTAATTAAAACGTATTTTCTTATATTAGTCCTAACTTAAGTAATCAGGCTTAGCACTCATATTCGGGAGGTATCAGGTACAAATCACGCGTCCAATTAATCTGAATGCAGATTTCCGTGGTTCTCCTTAGTCCATTTTCGGAAAGGGCGCTGGCGTGATTAGCACTTCTCAAACTGTGTCAGAAAGGTGTCTCCAACAAAATGATGAAAGGTCTGATGCAGATTGGCAGCGATGTCAAATTCGGTGTTAAGATAGACCCAAACAGTATATCGAAATATAGAGCAGCCAGCAGAGGAATTTGTGAGGGATGTATTCTATCTCCGTTATTGTTTGATCTATTTATAGATGATATCTCGGATGCCCGTTTAGCAGAGAAAATGAATGCCCCTGAAGTGAACGGTACATGCATTCCAGTACTTTTGTATGCTTAGAATGTAATTCTTTTATCTCTATTGTTTGCAGAAAGGCATTCACATCCCAGAAGAGTATTGTATGAATTGCGGTATGGTGATGAATGTTTAAAAAAAAAAAAAAAAAAAAACTCAAAACGATGATACTTAAAAATGACTACGTGTATGGCAGAAATGAAAAATGGAACTTAGTGAACCAGAGATACAAAATGCTAAAACTTTTTATTATTTCTAGTAAAGATAATCCCTAAGTAGTTCATTCAATGAAAGTGGCAACATATATATATATAAAATACCATATTCTAGCAAGTGTCGTAGATGGCTGATCAATAAATTTCTTATGAATGAAAATATGTTTGCCTTAATTGTTCATCAAAGAATTTTCTTGATAGACTACATGAAATACACCCAGCCCATCTAATCTTAGCCGTTATGTTCTGCGTAAACCCAAAATCACGGGTCAACCCCGGCTACAATCGATGGATTACTTTGGGGCGTAAAACTCCTAAGTATGGTTTCCGTCAGTAGGGAAGTAAAGCCGTAGTTCCCGTGTCGTAGAGTTACGACACGTAAAAGAACCTCAAGGCTGAGAGAGGAGGCGTCTCTGCAAAATTTATCGGCCGTTTCTCCCCCCGAATTGAATGGGACGCTAATGACTGAGATGTTAAAGAGTGTACGAAAAAGAAAAAGAAGAAGGAAAAAAAAAACCAGCCAAGACCCCTTTGCTCTATAAAAATGAATACACAAACACACTGCTGAATTGTAATTCCCATGAGTTGAGGATTAGTATGTTAATGCGATGAATATCTTAATTAATTTAGTATTTGAATGTTCTAGAGTGATACTTAATTATCATTAAGAATGCTAATGTTTACATTGTGTACAAGATAACTAACATAGCTTACAAAGTTCTTTTAAAGCTTTATCTAGGCACCTTGATATCAATTCCTTTTTTTTTTTTGTTTTGTTTTGTTTTGTTTTGTTTTTTGTTTTGAGATTGATTGCAGACAACTGAGTCGGAGCGGTAGTCTAGCAGGAGCAGGATATTTCGATTAATAAAAATTAATAGAAGTATCTGAAATTAGGCAATTAGAAGACTTTTGTTATCTAACTAATGCTGTTGTATAACGTCATCTGATAAGTGTATAATCTTAAAAATAAAACTTTCAGGATACGTTTTCAAGAACAGAGTTGGTCAAGAAAAGTCAAGTGCCGATTTCAACCAATAAGCATCAATTGAAGTGCACGGGCTTGTGTGTTTGGTTGTCTGTGAGCTGGTCTAAGATTTCCGTGGTTTTCTTCCAGTTTGTGCTTTAGTTTTTATTTTAAAGAATTAAAGTGAAGTGAAACATGGAGAGAAAAACACATAAACATATAGTTTTGCATAAACATGAACGTGAAATGGGTATATAAAATATACAGTTCTTTAAGAAGGAGGCAGCTGACACACAGCACTTGGCCAGCAACTCGGCTAACAGTGTTACCAAGTACCAAGAAGGCACGGCTGAAGCTTGTGGTATTGGTGTGAGAACTGTGCAGAAATTGCTAAAGAAACATGATCATTCGATAATGATAATTCTTTTTAGGTCACTAAAGAAATATCGTATGCGCAAAAGAAGAAGAAAAAGAAGAAGAAGAAGAAGAAGACGCAGTAACTGATTTAGATGATTTTGATAAAGGTGTTCTGCGTAACTTGATTTTTGACATGTATAAGAATGTAGAGTTTCCTATTGCACATGTACTAGTAGAGAAAAAGAAGAATTCAATTAGGTATTAAAGGTGGGCAAGCAATCCATGCTGCGGTTTTTGAAGGACATGGACTTTAAATACAGGCTCTACACGACGGGAGAAGGTTTCTTTTTGAAAGGGGTGAAATAGTAGTTGCTATGGTTGTGTTTGTTCCAGGCATATTCATGTATGAAATTAGAAAAGCTAATTCATTTAACAATTATTATTTAGACAAAATATGGGTGAATCTGAACAACAAAGAGAAGGTATGCTGGACAAATTAAGATCGCTTTGGTGGGGTAAAAATTCCATGCTGATTCCTCAAAAGCGTGTTTTGTCACAGAATGTAAGTTAATTTTAGATAAAAAAAAAACAACAGTATCATTCTGAAATGATATATTTTCAGTTCATAAAATGATTTGAGCAACAATTAATTCTCTATATCACCACTAAATCTGTCATTGTTATGGACAATGCCAGCATCCATTCCTTTCAATTAGATAAAGCACTTTGCACAAATACTGGGAAGGCGAACATAATTACTGGGTTGTTCAGCTGGAACATTTCGCATTCTGTAACGCTAACACAGGCGAATTTGTTTCAGTTGGAAAAAATGAACAAGTCAGGGTACAAAACATATGAAATTCATATTATCGCCAAGAACCATGACCATTAATTATTGAGACTTCCATCTTATCACTGTAATTATAATCCTATAGATCATTAACACTATCTACTTCCTTAACTAATTATTTTATACTTTACTTTATATGCATGATTTCTTTCCTTTCTCAGACAAATAGTATACTTCCAGGACACCGAGTTTGACACCTCCGAGAAACATGTAGCTATCTCTCTCTGCGCAGTAATTAGGTAAAGACCCGCAGAGATATAATAGCTGCTGCGGATTCTAGCCAAGTATTATTGAGCGCTAATAGCTTGAGTAATAGTAGTAGTAGTAGTAGTACTAGCAGCAGTAATAATAGTAGTGGTAGTAGAGGTAGTTGAGTAGTAGTGGTAGTAGAAGTAGTAGAGGTAATAGTAGTAATGGTGGTAGTAGTAGTGGTGACAGAACACGCTTTTGAGGAATCAGCATGGAATTTTTACCCCATCACAGCGATCTTCCCTTTGTTGTTCAGATTCACCCATATTTTGTATTGGTAGTAGTGGTAGTAGTAGTAGTGATGGTAGTAGTGATGGTAGTAATCGTAGCAGTGGTAGTAGTAGTGGAAGTAGTGCTGGTAGTGGTAGCAGTAGTAGTGGTAATAGTAGTGGCAGTATTAGTTATGGTAGTAGTAGCAGTGGTAGTCGTATTAGTTGCAGTAGTAGGTGGTAATAGTAGTAGTGGGGGTAGTAGTGAATGTAGTAGTAGAAGTAGTGGTGGTAGTAGTAGTAGAGGTAGTGGTATTAGTAGTAGTAGTAGAAGTAGGGGTAGTAGTGGTAGTAGAAATGATGGTAGCAGTTGAAGCAGTGGTAGTACTGTTGGTAGTAGGGCTGGGAGTAGTAGTGGTAATAGTACGGCAGTAGTAGTGCTGGTAGTAGTAGCAGTAGTAGTACTAGTGGTAGTAGTAGATTAGTAGTAGTGGTAGTGGTAGTAATAGTAGAAGTAGCAGTGCTAGTGGTAGTACTAGTAGTGGTAGTAGTAATAGTACTGGTAATAGTGATGGCAGTTGTAGTAGTAGTGGTAGTAGTGTGTAGTAGTAGTAGTGTAGTGGTGGTGGTATAGTGTTAGTAGTAGTAGTAGTAGTAGTAGTAGTAGTAGTGCTGGTGGTAGTAGTAGTAGAGCAGCAGTAGTAGTAGTGCTAGTAGTAGAGATAGTAGTGGTAGTAGAGATAATAGTGGTAGTAATATTGGTAGTAGTGGTAGTAGTAGTGGTAGCAGCAGAAGAAGTATTAGTAGTAGTGGTAATAGTTTTTTTTTTGAGTAGTGTTTAACGCCCGTTTTCACTACTGAGGCACCACAGGCGATGGACACTGATGATACATGAAATGAAATGATGAATTGGGAAAGGATATTTTTTTTTTTAGGAAGGAAGCGTTCCAGGCCTAAGTTTAGGTACCTCCCCGGCATTTGCCAGTTATGAAGACTGAGGAAAAACTGGAAAAAACCCCAGTCAGGGAGGACGGTCCTGGCGGGATTCGAACCGCAGACCTCCCGCTCACGAGTCCATGCCTTAACGACCTCGGCCACCCGTGGCGGTATGTGGTAATAGTGATAGTCCTAGTAGAGGTAGTGTTAGTAGTAATGGCAGTAGTAGTAATGGTAGTAATCGTGGCAGTAGTAGTAATGGTAGCAATCCTAGCAGTGGTAGTAGTGATAGTAGTGCTGGTAGTGCTGGTAGTGGTAGTAGTAGTAGTAGTGGTAATAGTAGTGGTAGTAATAGTGGCAGTTGTAGTGCTGGTAGTAGTAGTAGTGGTGGTAGTAGTATTAGTTGCAGTAGTAGTGATAGTAGTCGTACAGATAGTGGTAGTAGTAGAAGTAGTGGTAGTATTAATGATGTTAGTAGTAGTATCAGTGGTAGTATTAGTGGTAGTAGTAGTAGTAGTAGTAGTAGTAGTAGTAGTGGTAATAGTAGTGGCAGTAGTAGTGCCGGTATTAGTAGCAGTGGTGGTAATACTAGTGGTAGTAGTAGTGCTAATAGTAGTAGAGCAGTAGTAGTGGTAGTGGTAGTGGTAGTAGTAGTAGTATTACTATAGTAGAATAGTGCTAGTGGCAGTACTAGTAGTGGTAGTAGTAATAGTACTGGTAGTAGTGGTAGTAGGGGTAATAGTAGGGTTTGTAGTAGCGGTGATAGTAGTAATAGCAATGGTAGTAGTAGTAGTGGTTGTAGTAGTAGTAGTGATGGTAGTGGTAGCAGTAGTCGTAGTAGTAGTAGTAATATAGTATAGTAGTTGTATAGTAGTAGTACTAGTAGTAGTACTAGTAGTAGTACTAGTAGTAGTAGTAGTAGTAGTAGCAGTAGTAATGTGTTTATTATTTATTAGTGACCCAATACAATTGAATACAACTTCAACAGTCAGCGAACTGTGCGTGTGTTTATAATATACTAGACCTGTTTGGTGGAAGATATAAAATTTCCATTTCACAGTAGCTATAAATTATATCATTTCAACAATAATTATATAAAAAAAGAAAAATAAAGAAAATAAATATAGGAAATTAAGTTTCAAAATGTTAAAAATATAATACATATATAGAAAAAAATTCCATTTTAAATGACACACAGTTGGATTAAATCAATATGCTTTCCCCTAAACCCCTCTCCAAGATATCAACCTTTTCAGACCTGAGCAGTCTCACTTTCATCGGAAATTTTCCTAATCCCTCCTCTCCTTACTTGCCTGCCAGCAGAGCCCAGCATCACCATCTCCTCTATTCGATCCCGTAAAGAAGTGTGGTAGACACTTTTCCCTCCAACTTCCGTCTCACATTCATCGAGAATATGTCCATGATCCCCCCTCATCTTCATTATGAATACGGCGGAGAAAAGGCCAAGTAGGGAGAAAATAAGGTGACGCAAGAATCCATGGGTAAGCGCAATGACTTTTTGTGTAAATTGGGAAACGTGCAAAATGTTTATATGTGGGCATTGTGTCATATCAAAAAAAATTCAACTTTGAGATAAAATGCATTTCCAAAAATTTTCAGAAGTATTATAGTACTGCACGAGATAAGCGTTTGCAACCAATTTCAACTATAAGACTTACTGTAGACACTGAGGTAAGCTGTGAAATTTAGAAAATAATTATATTTTATGTACATATAAATTATAATAACTATTATTATTACCATTGATATTACCGCGCAAATCTTAATTATAGGAATAGGATGCTGAAGCTATAAATAATGGTGCAGCGAGAGCGAGTTTTAAAATCGCTCATTTCAATTGCACGAGAAAGAGGCAATTTATGAAAGAATGCATCATTATTGGTAATGAATCTCTATACCCCAAAGTTCAAAGAAAACTGTACTTTGCGACGTTTTGGGATTCTTTTCATGTATCGCAGTGCATTTCTGCGATGTTAGTTGAAATTAAATAGTTGCATTTTCTAATAGACGTTCATGTACACATTACTAAAGTATAGGTTGATAATATTTAATAAAAATACATTCTATAACATGTATAATCAATAAGGAAATATGTGGCATTAAGACTTTATAGTCACAATATAGCTTTGCATGAACGGTTCAATTCGGGAAAGGCACATGAGTCTAACCAACATTGACGAACTTTGATACATACTACAACGCAATAAACAGAAGACTTGTATTGAACTCTTCCAAATGATGAGCTTTCGGAAACCGCTTTAATTTTGGAGTCTGTGTTAATCAAAAGCATGGGGCGTATAAGAAGCTGTTCCTCAGGGTTCACTCCAACCTTTCCCGAGGGCCGGAGCATAGAGATAATTGGTTCTGATTCTGGAACTGGTTCATCAAAACGAAAACGATCGGGTTCATTCCTCTCACGTTGCAGTGCGTGCCGCCCACTCTGCACGAGAGATACATCTCTTCCGAAAAGTGGTCCGGCCACCAGAACATCAGATTCTCCGGGCGGAGATGCCCCAAACGATAATAAAACAATGATCATCTCTGAGACTATAATGAATTTCGGTGCATGGAAAGAATATTAGAGAGCTGGCTTGAGTGGAAAGTAGAAATAGTTAGCCTTTAAGGCCATCTTAGTGCGGGCCATATATTTTGAGAACTAAGAAAAGAAGTCTTGTTACATTAATTTATTTGTTATTAAGAGATCATCTAAATGAAATATTCGAATAATATTGCAACGTATAGACTCTAAGTACTTGCAATTATGAAAAAAACAATAATAAATAAAATGAAATAAAATAATTTTAAGCTTTCGGCCTTCTTATATTTGTTTTTATCTTGTTGTGCTTTTTATAATTCTGTTCTTTAATGTTAAAAATGATTTAAACTTAAGTGTTGCATTTATAAGGTAATATTCCTCTTCCAAAAAATACGTCATTGTCCTGCTCTGATAGTAATCCCGCATTTTAAACCGTATTCTGTTTTACTAATAACCACATCTGTAAGTGTAATTCTTTACCTTTAAAGCATAAATAAGCACACTGCAACGTCTTAAGGTTTAACTGTAGCCTAACGACGATCACATTTACAAAATTATTCTCACATGCGAGATAATTTCAGTTACATTCTGGAAATCTAGTACATTTCGCTGTTTCTTACATATTGTTAATAAACGGCAGATAGGATTTGAGTACAGTAGTGTATGCTCCTTTTAGAACTTATTTTATTGCAGGTAACTGCATTACTGACATTTTAAGGGGTAGGGGGAGGCAATCCCGCAACACGGGGATGCATTACCAATTTGGGTATCTGTATTACCGATAGGTTGTAGGATGCTTCCTTACCGACCTTTGGTGGCATGCAATTACCCACAACAAAGACCATCCATAGAAGAGACATTTTTTATTTATTATATAGACTATAAAATTCATTATAAAAATGGATGGAATTTGTTTCCTTACCAACCTGGAAAAAGGTTTTATAGGAAATGATGAGAGTTTGTTTCCTTATCGATCTTCAAGGATGTGTGAAGACGGGTTTATTTTACATATTATACAAAATAGTGAAAATTTTCTTCCTTTCCCACCTTCAAATATATGATGGAGAGGAGATTTGTTTTATTGATTAGATAAACTATTAATTAAAATTTGTGTGGATAAGCAAACATTCATGGGCGAGCATTATTTCAATTGAGTGGTGGATATTTGAAGTATGTTGTATATTTCAAAATATATTAATACAAATTCGAAAAAGTTTTTATTATGCTAAAAATTTGTCCTAATGTATTTTCATCCTCTGCAGGGCCAGGTATTTTTATCTGTTAATGGATTTTTCAATGTTTTCCCTTGGGTCAGATATTTTTAATTGGTAATGCATTTTCAATATTTTACCTCCCGAGGGTCTGGCATTTCTGGTAGTAAAATGGTTGTTGGCCGTTAAGTGCATTACGATATTTTACGAAATTTTGTCTAAATGTTTGTTTGTAGACGGCATTTCAGTGTTTTTATTCAGGGTCAGGAATTTCTTAGTAGTCTCTTCACTTCTTTAAGGGTGTCGGGCGAGGGAATGCAGGAAACCAACCTCATTGGCTAAAAATCAAGAGGGAACGAGAGTATTAAACATAAGCGGTTGTGAAAACCATGCTTCTGAATAATTGAAATAATAAAGTTTTCCGGTATAAAAACAAACCACACTAGCACGATTTATCAAGTGTGGGAATCATAACATCTCGAGAGACTGTACATGGTTTTAAATATGTATTGCATCAACTACAAATATACCATTCACAAAGAAAAATTTTCTTTATAGTGAGGCTATATATAGTATTGCTATAGCATTGTCAGCTCCACGTTCGTGTAACGAGATAGAAACTTACGGATTTGAATTAACACGTAAATAATTGTAGTGAATATTATTGCAAATATTGTGATAGTTATACATATACCTAACCCGCAATTTCTATTTTGTTTGAAAAGCATATACTGCATGGTACAGTAAAACATGTAGATACACTAGTATGTATTTACAGTGTCAGGCTTTACATTGTAAACTCCATAATATACCAGGTCGGTAAATACACGTACAAAAATATTATAGTGCACAACTGCCTTTGTTGTACAACTTCCAATTCATTTTAATTAATTTGTCAGTTTAATGTGTATATTTATATAAAGCAAATGTATCTTTTAAACCTCATTTATAACGGAAAGACAAATATCTAAACAAAAAAGAAAAGAAAATATCAAGTAGACTCCAATGTAAAGAGTGGAATTTTTTTTAATAAATACACCCATTTTTATAGTTGTTTGTGGAAGCCATTTTTATCAACGATACATTTGTAAACTTTTTACTTGAAGATATACAATTTAGAAATATTATTATGTAATAAAATGAACATGTACAGTTGTTCTACAAAAGTGCGGTGTTTTATCCAAAATATTTGTACTTTCAAGCACTGCGTACTTGCAAACTTCATAATATTACACTACCATTTTACATATAAACAGCTATGTGTGCAAGGGCGAGCGCATTTAGTGTATCCGTTGTTGCTACATGTTTTATTTACAATATAATATTTATTTCTAAATAATATGTTTTATATAAAGAACATTGTGTTTAATTATATTTTTCCAATGATTTTGCTTTTATGCTACTTTTAAATGCATATTAAATATCAATTAAAGCTATACTTTCTTAATGATTTTGCATTTATGCTACTTGTAAATGCATGTTAAATATCAATTATAGGTATACTTTCTAAATGGTTACATTATTATCAATACAGTGTATTAACCAACGGCTAATGTGTCAAGGTTATGAAATTTGTTGTGTAAATAACATTATCAATCAGTGTCAACATTTACAAACCTACACATGTAAGTGCAAACGAATCTAGAATAACAGACACAAAGTTATTTTGTACCTTGTACTGTATTCTCTCCGATGGTTTTCTTTTTGTAATAAAATATACTTATGTATGATTTGCAGCACTTTTTATTTTTTGTCGTATTTTCTTATTTTCGTTGTTTTTATTCCTCTCAACCATCTCCCCCTCCTTACCGATACTTTTTCTTGATTGGTTTATTTACGGATGCTCTTTATCATCTCAGGTCATCAGCGTCCTTGCCGATACGTAAGAATTTCATCCTGATTAGCAGTAATATCTTAAAGTTTGTTTAATTATTTCGGAGTCTGCAAATATAACTCCAATTATAGACAGTGGCTGGCACAATAAAAAAAATTGTGTTTTTATCACAAAAATAGAGTAAATTTGTCAAAAGTGTCGTATTCAATGTTTCACTTTGAAAAAAAGAAAGCTATATTTCGCAAAAAAAAAGAGAATATTTTCTCCCCCTGTTCACCTTTCACGCACGACAGTGAAAAATACAAACAAACAAACGAAGCAAGTGTTTTTTTATCCTTTTGTAAAAATAAGCAGTGTCGCGCGAAAAAAGTAATTTTGTATATCGTCGCTGGGTTTATTATTCCCTTTTATGTTCCAACTAAAAAATAATTTCAAGTGGTATGTGGCATTTACTAATTTTTCGCCACTTCTATCTGCTAAATACGTTTAAAAATGTAAGGAGGTGTGCTTATTGTGTGGTTGTAAAATATATTTAACATTTTTCACTTAGATTGAAATAATGCGCTGCAAGTTACATGTGCAAATGTTTGTTAATTTCCATTTTACGTGCGAAAACATTTTACGATATATCTCAAACGAGGAAACGTGATCCTGCTTCCAGTTATGACTCCCAATAAAGGTACGACAAACGAGCGGAGTTACCGACTATTGATGGCTAAGGGGAGGGTGACGTTGAGTGGTGTGATAAGGGTGAAAATTTGATATAAGTACTGATAGAAAATAAGATTTCACTCTCTTTAGATAAAAATTTATTCATAGATACGTTTTGGAATAAAAATTAAGTGTTTTAAGTCATTCAAATAAGCTATATACTTAGAAAAAATATCGCTGTCTCCCTTTATTTCATGATCTCGTTGTGCTAAGTTTTTGCTCTATTTTTACTACTTTTTCTTCAAATAAGTAACGTTTGTGAATATTAGAAACTCAAAACTGTTTAACCTTGCATAAAGATGTAGTTAAATAATATTTTAAATGAATTTAAATTAATAATTTATACATAAATACTTTTGGAATAGAAAGTAAGTGATTTGAAATCATTCAACAAAGCCATGCAGTGTATGTTTAACAAAATAATTCTCGATGTAGTATTTACAATAACTAACAATGAAAAAAAAAATAAAAATATATGTTTTTAAACGCAGCAAGCAAAATGGTAAACAGATAAAACATTTGTTAACTTAATACCAACTCAAACACATGTTCATAAGTAAAATACACCTGATTGCGAAAACATGTCGTATATAATGTTTAACTTTGTAAAACATGTAATTAAATAATACTTTCACTGTCTGTAAATTAATAATTCATTCAAATATACGTTTTGGAATAAAAATTAAATATTTTAATTCATTCAACAAAACTATATAATTAGGGAAAAATTGCTGTCTCCCTGTATTTAATAATCTCCGACATAGTTCTGTCTCCTGCAATAAAAATGTACTGTAAAGGAGAGATATTTTTTGTATAAAATAACGCATCACGTGTGTGAAAACAGACCATTTTAATATCACCTGTGGTGCCTCAGCAGTAAAAAGGGGCGTTAAACACTATAAAAAAGACCGTTTTAAAAATATATAATGATTTATTCCATATATTCATTCAACTGCAACAGGGAATATTACACTATAAAGTTATTCTAAAACCACGTCCTGTGTTCACACTCAATGAATCTTTCACTGGTTTTACAGCAATTTTAACTCTATAGAATTGTTTTTAAATAGTTTTAATACTGTAGTACTGGTACATCACACACGCGCACCCGGACAAACACAACTGTTCTCTTCAACATTCACTGTCGTCTGCAGCAATATGGTTGACCAGGATTTTTATTGGGATTCCCTGTTATGTCCATATCATGGCTGCGTTCTACAACAAAAACATATTCTTTTGCAGAGAAATCATATGATTGGGCGCAAACTGAAACATACTCATTCCTCACATGCCCTATTTTTTGCTTCTGCTTTAGTGAACAGTGATTGATTTCATGAAATATTTCATGCCATAGATACCGTGAATACCCCGAAAATAAAATTTCGAGACCACTTAGGTTGTAAACTGACACGGTAGCAACAATTTTGGGATAGAAAAAACGCACATTTGCAACGACAGTACGAAAGAACTTCCCGAAGTGGCAGACCGGCAACGAGAAGGGAATTATGTCATGATGAGATATCAGTGCAGTTAAGATCCTCAAAATACAGGCCCGAGGAGTATGGCATTCCTCGATCCACCATAAGCACGTAAAACAATTTGAAGTACAAGCTGGCGTCCGATAACGCGGTAGTTATGCTTAAAGGTCCGCTAGACGGTAATAGATCTATTTTCTCAAATCGAAAATAGATTCGACATTCCTGGTTGGTTAATTAATTTAAATCCAATATTGGATTCACCATGCCTCGTTGCTGGATATTTTTTCTTCTATGAATCGAATATTATGCAATGTGATATCCTCCAATAACTCATGTCCAGTGCCTCGAAATACTGGGATTTGTTGTAATTTTTCAATTTCTACGTGTGTACATATACGATAAACCGGCAAATATTTTATGCGGAAGTGATGCACTATTAACCGCTAATGTAGCAAAACGGCACCCGGCAAATATTTTAAATTAGGCCTACATTTATGTTTTTGATTGATTGCTTTATTTATGGACGCTCTTTAACATCTCAGGTCATCAGCGTCCCATTCAACTCAGGGCGTGAAACGGCCGACAAATTTTGCTCAGAGGCCTCTCTCTCAGGCTTGAGGTTCTTTTTCGTGCCGTAAATGTACGACACGGGACCCACGGCTTTACTTCCCTTCCGAAGGAAGCCATACTTAGGTTAGGATTTTTACGCCCGAAAAAATCCATCGGTCCTAGCCGGGTTCGAACCCGCGTTTTGGGCGTAGGAGGCAAGTATGGTAACCACTACACCACCAGGACCGACATTTATGTTTTGAAGAATAATAAATATATAATAGCTAAAAATAAATCTATAGAAAATTATCATCCACTTTGGTCCGAGAATATCACACCCATTATATTTTATTAGTAACAGTTTATAATAAGGTAGTTAAAACAATAATAATTATTTTTAATAAGTTATATAGGTGTGCAAATGATAATATTAGTCTAATGGAAATTTGAAAGGACAAATCGTCTGTTACTTATCCTAAATCCAAATTTGAATTTCCTAAAGCTGTTCTCTAGACATTTCTATCTGTTAAAGGTTGTGTAAAAGCACATTCTCAATGTCTCTCAATGCGGCGAGTTGAAGCAATTCCTCCATTCTTAGTGTTAAGATCTACTCTGACTGGCAAATTTTTTTTATTGGCAAACACCGTTTTATGTGTTACCATTTTCAGTCACGTGACTTTGTCGTTTACGATAACAAAATCACCTGATGGCAATAACTCTTTATTATCTCCAGATAAAGTACCCCGACGCTGGTGGAGTCCCCTGCAAGGAGTTCAAGCCACTCAAAAGGCCTACTTTATACCAGATTTCGGGGCAGAAACATTTTCTGAGCGCAAGCCGCTGTCACCCTAACATTTTCGATCATGTAACAGAAGCAATGGAACAAAATAATATGAAATGGGAGAGCGGAAATTTAGTGCATTATAAAAATCCATCACAGCATTCACCTAAGCAACCTGGAAAAACCACAAAATACAGTTTGATCAACTCCAAAGGATTGGAATTTGGGATCCCCGAATACAAGTTCTAAGCATTACCGCCTGAGCCATCCCGCTAGGTTGACACGGGTTACCTCCACATAGCATGAGTTGTTCTGCGAAAATGACCATCTTCTTACCATTACGCAAGTATTCATATTAATTATTCAATCATTAATTGCAATATCGAACTGCACACGACGTACGACCCATTTGTGTTCTCATTGTACGTTGATTGTTAAAATTTAAAAATCTAGGTTTCAGTTTTGTTAAATTGAGAAACACACACACACACACACACACACACACACACACATATATATATATATATATATACATCATGTTAAGAAAAATTAAATAATCTACATGGGTAATATAAAAACAAAATGAATCAAAATTTTCAGTACTTAAAAATAAATGCACTCAGATAAGTACAACATTTAGGGCGGATTAGTCTTTTTCAAGAAAAAGTACACGTCAAGCAGAAGGTTAAGAACTCAGTTCAGTCTGCTCTTAAACTTCTGCTTTCGAAATTAAATAATTGAGCTGTGGCCTAGTATTATTTCCTCATTTTCAAGTAAATGCAGAGAATTCAATAAGAATTTATTTACGCGGGCCTTTTACAACGAGGAACGCCTCTTACTGACACTTGAATGGATCCTTACACACATGCACTCACGGAGTTGCATGTTTTGCACGTGTGCTAGTAAAGGAGTGACATTTGTGTTGTTCTTTTTTGCATTTGCAGACGGGATAGTGTTGCATATGCACTGAATGCACATGTTCAGCGAGGAAACATAATGCCTAGATGAGTAAGTTGACCATAGTAGAATTGTACACCATAACCGTAAACTTCATACTATAGGCAGAACGTAAATATTCCTATCAGTACTGCAGTAGTACACGGAAAGAAGGCACTTGCTCTGTACATTATCGTCACTCAAGCCACGCTTCAGTCTTCAGCCGCTCTTCGGGGTGGATTAATAGGTTCAAGAGTTCTTCAAATTTTGAAGACGACACGTAACCGCGGTCCCCTTCATAGTTGAGAAAGGTAAAGTACACTTAAAATAAAAACACACCAGTGGCATGGCATGGAATGTGAGTTCTTCTTTATTCATTGTAAAATATATTTGTGCATCTTGGTCCAAACTTTTAAACAAACTTTTTCAAGAGCAAATCCACCGCCAGGCCGTACAGCACCAGCCCGCTTTGGTTGCTGCGTTCTACTCAACAATTTATGATGAAACTCAGAAATAAAATTATATGAAATGCCATATCCTGTAAGAATGGAGGGTACAAGATTCTCATGTAGCCCTACCATTTTCAACAAATTTTCCCATCTGATTTTGCGCTTGGAGAAATTCCTTTCCTGGTCTGTGGTGGGTTCTCATTGGGGACCACGTCGGGACGTTTCGAGTGATACTGTAGTTGTTCTTGCGGGCCATCTAACGTCTGTGGTTTGCCACCTAAGGAAATGTTAGTTACTCCGCTTATGTCCGTGTATCATTGCCTCGGGATTTGGCCTTCTTGTTTATCCTTTATCTCATTCCTTCCTTCCGATATGCCACCTTGGTGGCGTACCTAGAATAGGCATCGTCAGAGTGGCCAAGGTGCAAACTTTTCCCCTATTATCGCTATGTATTCCTATAGTTTTCATAATTCTCAATGTAATATCTGGGATGAATCCAAAGGAAGCATTACTTTAATTATGTATACCGCTTTCAGCAAAATAAAAGTGAAAATAAGAAATCTGATATCGAAATACCCTTCCAAAGGAATTGTGCTCTAGTGACACATCTGCCATTCATTCGCTCTGAGAATTCTCCTGTCGGTTGGAAAAAATTATATTATAGATTTACTATAACAAAGAAAGCGAAATATTTATAGAAGAATAAAGCAGAAAAATTACACTATCTTTATGAAATAGAAAACATTTCCTAACTCACGTCACTTAAGCCACTTATTTAAGCTAGACAATATTTCCACAGTTGATGATAACAGTCCTGTTGTCGGTTTAAAGCGGATTTCAATGCCAGTTTCACAAAGGAATCTGGTCTAGACTGCTTTTTCTCACCTTCCTTTCTTCTTTGCAATACCACACCTCACTCTGCGTAGGCTTAGCTAATCATCACAGACCATCGTTTAAATGACAGCTTCTGTATTACTTATGAATTTTTCACATTTATTGTTCCAAGTACTCATAGCAGAAACAGCCCTGCTCTTAAATGATAGGTATCTGGCAGCAAAACAATAATAACATAACCATATAGCACTTGACACTCCGAGTCACTGCATCTCTGTGGACGACGAAACGCAGTGGCAAGCTTAATACTGTTAGCGTGTTCAACTTTATCACTTGGGGAAGGCAGGAATGTAATAGAATCGCTGAATTCAGTTAGTACTCACATTCTAAAATATTGTGTTATTCCTTAGCTATGTCATTTATACCATCTTATCTTATATCTTCAATATTTTTCATTTATTATTAATTGTAGAGCAATGATATTTAACATATTTGTACACTAGCTGTTCTAACATATAAATTCGAATTTGTTATTAAAACCAATCAAAGAAAGGTTTAAGGTATTCCTTTATTAAAACAACGAATAGTCACATTGCTCTAGCATTGATACATTGCCATATTCCCATCTTCAGACAAAGTGTGCCCGAAAATGCCAGTCTAGAATTGGTTGTAAAACATCACAATTCGGTTTAACATTTAACCTTGCAAAACTGGCATCTTAACCGTTCATATGGGGGAGAGTTGGAGATGGAGACGATGCAAGTAGGCAAGTAACCCTAAGTACTCAATGCACAAAGAAATAATATACAAATATTGAAGTATTTTTAAATAATAATTGAAAAATATTCTTTTAACATATTTTGAAATAAAGGGCAATTTTAGCACTGACTGTGACTGTCATCACAAGGCCTAGAAAAGTAATTATTTAAAGGGTTTATGTTAAGGTACCACACCAAGCACAATAATAATTGCTATTTCCACAATTTTGTAACCCCGACATATTTTGGCCTTCTTTTTCTTTCAAGCCCCGTTTTAATTTTCGATATGGCATGTCATGATTTGTAATGTGTCCCATATATAGCAATCTTCCCACTTTTTTGTAGTGCAAATTGTAGTGCCCAAAATAAATTTTTATAAGGCCATTTCGCTCGATATTACTTTTTATAGTACAAAGTCTTGCATATATTCTGGATACACAGTTAAACTCAGTAACTAAAATCTTACATAAACTACAAACCTTGTTAACTCAGCAACTTTTAATAGGATTGTCATTGCATGTTGTCTCCACCTATGCATATATATGTATATATTTATATACGTATATATATATCCGTTCTTAATGGACATTGCATACATTATACAGCAACAAACAAAAACAGTAATATAAAAAGTTTACTCACCACTTTCATCATTTGCTTTCCTAAAATGGAAACAGTAGGTGGGTTTGTTTTCAAGAGCCTAATTTTGTAAATTGTCAAGGAAAGAGAATAAGTTAAGTTCATTACCACTATGGCGATCGGAATCAGCAATTAGGACTCGCTCGTCTTATGGAAAAATTTTGCGATGCGGTAAGCAATTATCTTGGATTAATAAATGCCACAGTCACATAAATAAACAAGAACATATAAGTTGCGTGTAATCATTTTCTCGTATACTTATAGGCACAAAATATTAACTTTTAAGGCAGCTTGGTGCTGCAGTTTCTACAGTAATTGCTTCTTTCAATTTTATATGTTAATGTGAAAGAAAAAACATATATCTGATAGCGTTAATTATGTGGTAAAATTCCCCTCTGAAATTAGTACACTAAATGGTCATTTTAGCGTTTTTAAGTCAAGCCTACTCTTTCTGCTGGCATTTAAATATTGGATATCGTTCTCCGTTACAGGAATTCTATTTTTCTGATTTTTTTATGTTAATCCTCGAATTACGGAACTAAGCTAATTCTCACAAGAGCATTTCTTAGAGCATCATACTATAATATCTGCAAATTTTCAACAGATGTCCTTTAATTAATTTCAGTTCTCAAACTAAAAAGCAATAGTAAGCTCATAGAAGGAAGAAACAGAAAACATATGGTAGTAGATTTTATTTTCTTTTATAATATAATTTTACTTGATATTATGTATAAATATGTTATGTATAAGGTGCATTATGTAGGCATATAATAAATGAATGTATATGCACAGCTGAAACACCACATAAAAAGTCACAAACAAAAAAAGTTTGAAGGGGTGATTAACAAGTTAAAAATACCTAGCCAGTTTGTAGGCCCAAGCTAGATTGCGAAAAAGATGCAAACTGTGGAAAATACATTGCATAATATAAAAAGAACATAAATTCTCTCGCAGGTCAATTTCAGCAAACTGACCCAGTGTGCCTACAGGTAGGAATAATTCAGTTCGATTACAAACCTAACAGAGAAATTTAGATAAATCTGAAAAGAATGAAGAAGAATGTTGTAATGATGCCCCTAATTATATACTAATTCATATAAGAGTTTGAGTTCGCTGATATAAAACTGGCATGCAATACTTGTAAAAGTAGTACTTTAGTTGTCTATGCTGATGGTTATAGTCTTATTACCAATTCAGAAAATGGGTCATCATTGCAAACTGAGGACTGAAAGGGTGAAAAAACAAGAGGGTGGATTCTGATAAGGTTAAATTACAAAATATGTCATTATTATTACTTTTGAAAGCATAATTTTGTAAGCAAAACCTCAAATTATTTCTGCGAGAGTAAAATTTGTCACATTTTCAGAGTTTGGCAATAACTTTTCTCCTCACTGCATTGCTATAGAGTAATGAAATTTTATGCACACGTTCAGTATAAGATTGTTTATACAAAGGCGTTAGTTTACATATACATTCATTAGAACTAAAATATTAACTTTTGTTTATTATAATAAATCTTTTTAATAAATTTATTTTACCCATAAAACAAGACTTTCTTCTTTTGAAGACATCAATATTTAACAAAACCAGTGCACAGGTATGCACTATAAAACATATGCTCCTTTTTAATGAATATAAACCCCTTTGACCAGAGTTAACAATTCACTTCCTAATCAAGAGCAATTAATTTTCATAAAAATAAAAGGGATATATTTTTCAAAGATCTCATTGAAATGTGGTACATATTTATTTCAAAGCAACATAAATAACAAACTGAAAATTTAGCTTGATACTTTTAAAACTGTTAAAATTGGAAATCTCAGTATCACGGGCCTAAGTTTAGGTGCCTCACCGAAATTGTCCATTGATGAGGACAGAGGAAAACTTATAAAAACTAGTTCATGGAGTACTGTGCTGACTGCAATCGAACCTAAGACCTCCCATTCACGAGTCCCCGCTTTGAGGGACCTCACCAACCGTGTCGTTATTATAAAATGTTAATGCCACTTCTCCTCCTCTGAGAACATAAATGCCAATATATGATACTCAGCTTTTTAAATTCACTGTAATGTGACATGTATAATTCAGAACATTGCCTTCGAGGACGACCTATAGACAGGGAGAGAGAGATAACATTGACCTCTTAATAAAAACCAAGGAAAGTCGAAGTGAATAGCTTGAGTTTTATTGACTTCCCAATTAGCTTGGCACTGAATTTGTTATTGTTATCAAAACGACCTTTCTGTTGGTTTCAAGGTTACTAGTCGCCTTCGGGTAACTTTTCCAGATTCTAGACTCGGGTCAGGCTGACCAGGTTTACCCTGGGCGAATAGGGACGCTACAATACCTAGCCGCATCAGCTTTACCTGCGGGTGTAATGGCGTGGGTAATGTATTTAGACTTTTATAAGTATGGAGAATGAATGAATGAATGAATGAATGAATAGTGTTTAACGCCCGTTTTTGCTACAGAGGCACCACAGGTGATGGACACGATGATATATGAAATGAAATGATATATTGGAAAGGATTTATTTTTAAGGAAGGAAACGTTCCAGGCCTAAGTTTAGGGTACCTCCCCGGCATATGCCATTTATGAGGACTGAGAAAAACCTGGAAAAACCCTCAGTCAGGGAGGACAGTCCTGGCGGGATTCGAACCCCAGACCTCCCGTTCAAGGGTTCGTGTCTTAACAACCTCGGCCACCCGTGGCGATTAGTATGGAGAACGAGAACTGGTGTGGTAACGGTAAAAAGTTCTTGTCCCTACACGACTACTGAACGCGTTTAAAGGAGGACCTGCACGATCACTGTTTCCCGTTTATAGGAAATTTCCGCTCATCTCAGCTTCACAGCGGAGGTCTTGCTTTATTGTTGTAATTAGGTGACAATGGTTCCTATACTACCATATTAGCTGAAGCAAAGTTCATTGAACCGTGTTTGAAACTACGGTCTTTGGAAGCTTAGGTAGTTGGGTGGGACATTCAGGTTTAGGATCAAAGGATGAAGAAATGCGTACATAGGACACTAGATTGACCAATTGTACACATGCCCCTAGGAGGGCACCTCCAGGAGGAAGGAGTGAGGTGAAAAATACACCTGGCATCCAAGAGTTCGAGGAGGCGATCCAGAGAACAGGAGAGGTATCTAACTTTTCCACGGACGCCGGCGGTACCTACGAGTGCTACGGTCCCCTCGGCAGGAGCCCGAGGAGGCCCGATGCAGAGCCACCAGACGCCAAAATAGAAACCTTTACAGAAATGAAACCACCGCCGCGCCCAACGCTTCCGACCTTTTAACTAATGCTATGAAATGAAAAAGAAAATAGGAGAGCGGAAAATTCGTGAAATGTAAATATCCATCCCAGCATTCGCTTAAGTGATATGGAGAAACCACAAAAAGAGCCCGGGACCTTCTGAATGCGAACTACGTCTGAGTTACCCCGCTCGGTAATATTTGGGGTTGCTCCCGTGTCGGACAAGACTTGTTGGCCCTAGAACTAAGAAAGAAGGCCTAAGATGTCCGTGTGTAGATTGAATGAGGGCACATTCCAGGGTGTCAATTATGGTAGCGATCAGCCGACTGGAGTAAAAAGAGCTGGTCGTAGGGGATGTCTATGATTTCATGGAGGATGCGGGAGGAATTTCATACGATTCTGTATTTGACACATTGAAGCCTGAGTAAGGTAAACTAGCCACCGCCCTCCAGACCTTGCAGCTACATAAGAACAACGCCGGGGCCATTGCTCGGTATATGCCAAGCTTTAGGCATGATGTTGCTATGGAAAATGGGGTATAAGAAGCTGACAGTTCTATCATCACTTTGAGCTTTGTGCATCACGGGGGAATTAAAGGTAAGTCTGATCGCTCTTGGAGAGTTTCTGTTCTTTTATATCTGGGCAGTCCCAAGTTTCGTTTGACCTTGATCCCCAAGCGGAAACTTTGAATCTGTTATCGTTAACTGCAAGACAGAAGTCGAGTTTTGGTTTGTCTTTCAACAAATTCGAATGTATCACTAAAGTATTTATTGGGTTCAGTTTTCAAGCTGAAAATTACATGTAAAAATGGGTATAAAATTATGTACATTATTTGCCAAGAAAAGTCGCCTGAAGAGTAATTCTATCTGTCGATAAATATCGTGTCATCTATTTGTTTGGGCCTTATATTGCGCAGCAGATTGGTCCCTGTAATACAGCCGAGCTCGCGTCACAACAGTTCATTCATCTTCTTATAAACAAAAAACAAGTAAAAATGGTACCATTAACGGTCAGGGCTAAACTAGTAAAATACTTTCCAGTTTAAAATTGTAAGCGTGCTTAAACATTCTTTGTTTTTCTAAGAATATTTTGAGAAATTCCACACTGCGAGTGAGGTGCTGTAGTGTTTAAGTTTTTAATTCATATGTCATTAGAAACAGCACAACAAATTGAAATCGGACGGTGTTCGGTTTGGGGACACGCAGGCATTCATTATCTTCAATAATAATTTGAATTAACTGTGGCTTATTCTTTTTTGCCATGACAAATGTTGCGCGTATAATTGTGCACCTTTGACATTTCCTTAACTATATAATGGAATTTGAACTTATTTAATTTATTTTACTACACGCGTCTATCCTGGTGGTACGGTGGTAACCATATTTGCCTCGTAGGCCCCCGGTCATGGATTCAAACCCGGCCAGGGTCGGTGAATTTTTAGAGCTATCTTTGGAAGAGAAGTAAAGACATTCGTTCCCTGTCATAGATTTACGGCACGTAAAAGAACCTTAAGCCTAAAGAGACCTCTGGGAAAAATTTATCGCCCGTTTCATGCTATGAATAAAATGGGACCCTAATGGTCAAGATAAGGAATGTCCTTAAAAACCATATAATAACAATAATAACAGTAATAACAACAATAATTTATTGAAGATATCCCAATAGACTACATAATATACTACATTCAACATTGTATACTTTATCAATCCATTACGAAATGAGATCTAAAAATACCCAAAAAATAATACTATTTTCCTTCTAGAGTTGTTTGTTTGCATTCTGGTCCCAAATCCCACAACTCCGGGTTATTAGTGTATTGGTGACCATCATATTGCTGTATTATCCTATTCTTGTTTATGTTTTATTTCTGCACAATTCTCTTACGATACATTTTACAAATTATACAACTATTCTTGGAGTGCTTGTTATTTTAGGATCTATACATTTAACACATGGTTGTGTATGTAATAGATCCTACTTTCCACTATCCAACCCCTTTCAATATTATCTCGTAACTACCCAGTTCCTTTACTTTAATCACTTTCATACTCCACTTCTCTTTTATCTTCCCTACACATTTACCAATTTTTTTCCAAAACTCCTCACTGTCCTTTCCAAAATGTTTAATATCATAATTACTATCTGTAAGTTAGTAAGTGCATGCTTCTTCAGTTTTATGATATAAACCGTTATCTAATTTCCACAAGGTGGACGCTTGCTTTTCCTAATTATTCCTATTGATCCTGCTCTACTCCAAACAAAACCCTCCCCTCCCCTTCTATCGCCCAACTGACCCTCTTCTTCTCCTACTCTAACATTATAATCTCCTACAATCACAAAACTCATCCTCTAAGTGCTTATTTTTATTTCTTCCATTTGAAGCGCTCTAATTTCTCCCTTGCCGTTGTAATATTTTTGTATATTCCTGAGTATTAATAGTGTTATTGCTACTCGTATCGTGGTCTTCCACTTTTCCCGTTTCTTGGAACCGTAAATGTTTGTATATTTCCATAGACCAGCATTTCCATAAATAATTTTTCACAATAGATTTGGTCCAAAACTGTCATACTATTTGCAATGTTTCAAACGAAGTTCTTGTAATATGACTCAGACCACCCATATGATATCCAACTTGTAATAAAAGTAGCAAATGAGGATAGTATTTTACAATTTACAAAAGGAAGATCTTACAAACGAATTTAGCAGAATATGTCCTTATGAAACTACTTGTCATGAAATTATTCCTTCCGGATCCTGTAACTATAGAAAGGCCATGAATAACATGGTCTGATTACAGTCAAATTTACCTCTTTTGAGTAATATTCAAATTCTAAGTGACTCGCTGTATTCAGAAAGAGCTTTTACCACTGAAATGGATCTCCTAATTGGTTACGTTAGGTAGACTTCACAGCACTTGGTGCAAGCCACGACACTTGAATATAACATTTAAAGGGCCGTCTTCAGATAAGGTTTGGGTAAGCCTTTTATAAGAATATCTCCAAGTAGTCTTTTGGATAGCACATAAGTGAATCTGGGTCGGTGTAAAAGCGACAGAGCGGAGAAAAATCCGTCTCGATATCGTGGTTCGATTCTCGATCCAATCATTATTCCGGCATCTTACCATTCGAGCTCTCCAGCGAAGAATCTGCTGATATACAGGTAAGTCGGGGGCGGGAGTGGTGGAGTAAAATTTCATAAAGTAATTCTTCGCAATATAGTGAACAAAAATATATTAGTGCGTTCATAAGTTGCGTGCTAATGATCAATATTCTCCCGTTCATATTGGGGGGGGGGGAGCGCAAGAATTAGTGGATGTCCATTAAGTTCATAACGGAAGGACCAATTTCTCTGTAGTTAAATTTTGTCCTACTCTTCTGGCTTTTGCTCAAAACTTGTTAAAGTAAACTACCACGTACTTCAGGCAACGTTGTGAGTGTAGATACATAATTCCACCATATTTTATGACCTCTTCATGCATAAACATACAGACAGCCGGACAGCATGTGTATCTGTGCCTTACTCGAGAATCGGGGTTTTCTGCTAGAAGCTATAATAAGTCAGCGATTCACACACACTATTGTCGTGTGCCGAATATCTTTGACAAGTGTCCTTTGCAGCGCGACGTTGCCAGTTGGCGTTTTAAAACGTAATTAAAATACCAAAAACTATAAGAAACACATAATATTATCATTCATTTAACTAAATCCTACACACTTTTAAAAGCAGTTTAGTCTAATCCATTGTCACTCTATATACTATTTATTGCGTGTTATTTGTTACTTTATTTTCCTGCGCATTCCAAGAAGATGAGAATGAACATTTTATTGCATTTAAATAACTTTAAACATTTTTTATTATTAACAAAGTAAGAGATTACTTGCTGCGCTGGTTTAAAATTTTCTTCTTTTACATGCCTTTACATAACAGTTATTTATAATGCAAGTGCTATAAAGTTTCATTTTATTTTTTGAGGAGGATGTTTGCCAAACGAGGAAAATTGAAATTAAAAATAGAAATGTTTCTCTAAATGTATTCCTCTCATTTCAGAACATTTCTTATTTCAAAGAAATACTTCACGTGTTTGTCATTAAAATTATTATAAAATTAACGTTGCCGAAATTTCTGGATCACGTTTCCAATGTTGCAACGGTGGTAATTAGTGAATTTAAACGCATTTTAAAGATAAAAATTACTAAATTTTGTTTTTATTATTATATTTGTATAATATTTTATATTAAATTTCTGTTAAAATGTATCATTTCGCACTGAAGGAGTTTAACACACCTACGGCATGCGCTATGATGAGATCAGTTACTTTCTTTCAACTTGACATTTTTGCAGGCTGAAAACATGATTACATATTCAAATAAATATTGAAAATCAGTTTAATAAATATTAAAAATGAGTTTAATAAATATTTAAGTTAATTACACTATAGCCTGGTTTAAAACCGTCATGAGCAAAGGAAAAAATGTTAATACGCTATAAAGTACACAATTTTATCCACTTAAAGATATTAATATTTGCAGGCTATTAATCCAAAGTTGGTTATATTAGACGTGTTATGTTTTTATAGTGGTGAGTGCTATAAAATGCATTTTCCATTTCGAGTGTCTCCATGTTGAAAGAACTACTTTTAATATGAGATGTCTAAAAATGTAAATTTTTGTAGAAAGCTAAGCACAGGTGTGAAATTCCAGCGCTTTCACGACAAGAGAAAGACAAAATTATAATGTAGGTAACAATAGTGATCAAATGTATTACTAACAAATTATTTTCAAGAATGCTTTCAATAAATAAGTTTGATGTTATTTCTGAAATTGAAAGTGTGAAATACTACGAAATATTTTCTTACATTGCTCGAATCGGTCTTGTGGTCTAGTGGTAACCACACTTGCCTCGTAGTATGTAGGTTTACGGCATGTAAAAGAACCTTAAGCCTGAAAGAAGAGACCTCTGATCAAAATTTACCGGCTGTTTCACACCTTGAAACGAATGAGACGCTGGTCTGATATGTTAAAGAGCGTCAGCAAATAAACCAAATCAGTCACATTACACTGCTCGAAATGAAACAGCGTTCCTAGCTGGCAAAGAAAGCTCCAGTGTTAATAGCTAGCAATTTCATTAATTATACATACAAAGTTCGTTACGATGGACAATTTAGGCAGATTGATGCAATGTACAAATATGTCAGTTATACTGTTATAAAAATATTTCCTGCAGATTTTTAGTGTTCCCAAACCTAAAGAATTCTTAGAACCAGTATTTTTTTCCATCAAAATTTACGGCGCTTATTTCTTGCAAATATGTGAAACAGATTGTAAAGAAAACCAATCAGTATGCTACACAAAGTAAACCTTAAAATACATTTTGAATTACAATTAGAGAAAGAATAGTTTAGTTGAAAATTAAATGTGTACTTATAGAAAATATTTTAGATATAATATATATTTGAAAATATAGGATTATTGCAAAATAGTATTAAGTATTTGTGTATACTTTGCGTCCCATTCTGCCATCTGCCAGCAGTTAAATAACGTCGATATTATTTCGGTCGAATAGCAAAAATTTTATCTTATATATACATATTACAATTATGGTAGGTTGACTTCAAATGCTCAGTAAATAGGAGTTCTTCCATTTGTCTTCTTGCTTCCCTGTAGCGTAATGAGAAATTTGTATCTATTAAATTCTAACAGTTCTGGAAATGTGTCATGTCCATTAAAGTGTTTTTTTCCATTCGATAAAATGAATGAATGTTTCGTATATAGTTACACTTTTGTATTTTCATACTAATATATCCATATAATGACATTTAAACAAATAACACAATTAGAAGAACGTGGAAAACACCGGAACCATAGTACTAACAGAATAACTATAACAGCAGAAATTCCCGTGTGTTTACTACAATGTGGCAATTCCAGAAAATTCACCCGCAACATTAGGTCAAGGGAAAAGAAGGTTGACTTGCTTTGATTGGCTGAAGTTTGATGTCATAGTCGTAATCGTGGATAGGTCCTCCCTCTCTTAGGAAACATGTAACAAACCTAAAGTAGCTTTAAATCAACTGTATTACAGAAATCCTTTGAAAAGCTCATTAAATAAGACTTGGTAAGTTAAGCCTTTGAGTCCACTGTCGTTAACTTCTTGCAGGGCTGGCATCTTTCTGTATCCCAGCTCACTAATTTTCTTAAGGTGTTCTAGAATCTCTAGAGCGTTTCCTACATTAGCTGTTTTAGAAAAAGACTGGAGATTCTGTTTCCTTATATTTTAAGTAGCAACTTTTTTTTTTTTTTTTTTTTTTTAAATTCTGATTGTTATTCAGCTTGGCGTGGAATGGGAGTTTTGGATATCTTGAAGTTATCTTTAGATAAAAACTGAATTTCATGAATAGAAAATGTATTTTTATAACAATAGTAAAACCTCTTAGGAAGGGAATAGAACATTATCTGTTGTATTATTGAATTCATGGCGCTTATTGTCCAAAATAAACTTTATATGGTCAATTTAAAATCTTAAATAAGACAATTATAATATATCTATACATTTTAAAAATGTTGTTTTGCAGAAAAGTATGCAAGTTTTTAAGTTATTTAAAATAACAACAAAACAAAGTGAAGAAGCGTTTATTTGATTTTGTCAGGGAATGTTGAATTTCGTGGAATCATTTTATGGACATTAAGCCTATTGGTATTGCACATATCATTAAATTATTAGAATTTTTACATTTAAGAATGCTAGTCGTTAACTTTTTAGTATTTAGTGCTATTAACTTACAGCTTAAGTTAGTTTTATATTAAATTTTTTTAGCGAACGGACTGGACCAGGCAGTAACGCTCAGGGGATCTCATTCAAATTCCTGCGACTTACTAGCCTGACTGGGGTTTTTCGTGATTAACTCAGTTCATTTTCAAAAAGAACAAGTGGCAGTTTAATATTTCTCTGCAGCGGAACCAAGTTTCCTTTCATCTTCATTCCATTTGTATGTGTATGTCCATCTTTCTATGTTTGTGACTATTTGAGGCGGCTCTGTCATTGGGCTGACCACATTCAGGTAGTCCTTCAGTACATCTATGAACTCTATGTGTGTCCAGAAATACTTAATTGTACGACAGGCGACTGCCTAGGGCGCTGACCTGTAAATTCTAATGAGTATAACTTCTAATACCGGAAGAGAGGGTGAAAAAATAGTCAGAGAATACGACATTGCGTTGCGCTCATATTGCAATTTAAATTATTTACATTGCTACTGCTACGTAAATATCCCAAGAATTCATCTGCAAATGTCAAAAACAAAATCTGATTAGCTATATTCGGGATTGCTGCTTGGTCATTCAAACCAGAGAATGTTCATAATTGTTTTTCTGACGCTACAGAACTTCCTTAACATATTTACAGCGAAACTGAAAGTGCTGAGAAACAAATCCAAATTTATTTACTTCTTAATACCTCAGTATTTGTGTACATTTTAATAGTATAAACAGAGTCATAAACAGAGTCTTTTATTAGGCTATTCAAGAAACCTATTAAATATTCAAATATATATGAATAGCTAAAAAGTTCATATAAGTTGCTTAGATGTGTTTTTTTTTATTTTGATAGGAATGAAAGATTTCATGAATGGCATTCGTTGAGAACACTTTTTAAACTTCATTGAAGTCTGTGAGATGGCGAACAATGAAAAGCAAACTTTGGAGTAGAATGTACCTCAGAATTGACATATTACGGTAGAAAAGATTCTGTAAAGAGCTGTTGCAGTGTTTGCAATCGCATTCCTCGCTCATTAAGAGCATAGTAGGAACGTTTTTACTTGAGTCACAGAGCTGAATGTATTGCATTTGTTGTGCTAAAGTTCTCATATAACACCTTTATTAATAAAAGGACAACGTGCTGTGTTGTTTAAGAAGGCCTATGTCATTTTCGTTTCTGAATTCCATAAGAGTTTAGTCTTGTTTACATAATCATACTAATAGCTTAAAAATACACACAATAGAATAATGCAGTCCGAGAAGTACAGACGCAAAAAACCTCAATCTGTTGAATCACAGAAAATGCACTTTTCGTTTTTATCTGTATCCATTTTCAGTAGTAAGCAGAAAGGAGTGATTTAACGGATGGTGCCTCTGAAATGCAGCCGACGGTTCTTATATTCCTAACACAATGGCGTTCGCTATGGGTGGGCAGCTGTTCCACCAGGATCTCTTGGAATGCGTCACACCTTTCCCTGTAATCGTTGCGTTATGCAACACATCAAACTAGGGCCAAGAACTCGGCCAAATGAGCTACAAAAATGGAAAGGTGCGCTCTACGTGATTACCAAAGCTTAATTACGTAACCACCTTCAGAACACCTACCGGCAAATATGCCACAGATGGTAATTGTTCTTTCATACTTGGCCGAGGGTAAACAAGGACTGCAAAGGCGAATCAAATAGAAGAAATTCAAAGCTAAGAGGCTTACCTTCCAATTCTCTACCACTGAGCTTTCGCGCCACTTTCGCACTAGTTCTTCTGACTAGTCCCTCAAATAACTTGAGCTTTCGATCTACACTACCACTATGGAAGGAAGAGTGCCATTTGTGGTGAACAAGATCAAGATGTTCCGTATTTTCTCGGAGATATTCTTCTTTCGCGGTTTCATTTCACCAACTCTTTTCACTTCCTTTCCTTCATCATACAATCACTTCATTAAAAATATTCTGATTGGTAACAGTAGCTGCATTCATGGACCTGGAAGGACTGCTTGGAAATCTCTGTATTGATAAAGACTTGCCCCGTATTCGGTGCCTCGGGCCAAGAATGTGTATGTTTATTACCCTTGACACATCATTTTGCGGAGGGGCAGAACTACTGTAATTTAGATGTTCGGCAGTACGTCCGACGAGGTTGACCAGTAAGAGCGACTCTCAATGGTTCTGTCGGAACGTACGATACAGTAGGGTTCCTTCATCTCGCCCACATTGAGGTTATCTTTGAAGGTCGCTGTGTTAAAGAGATATCCATGGAACAGTAAAAACAAACACTTAACTGTATAAAATTGAAAAGGGAAACATTTGTCGCTGAGAAACATTAAGGATATATGACTCAAAGGAATATAGGGTACGAACAGAAAAACATAACAAGGGGCGCAGTGTTATATTCAATCCTGTATTGACTCTGCCTGAGAAAATGTCTTTCAATATCGGGGTTTACTCATAAAAGTTTAAAAGCAGATCATGTTTCAAGGAAGCTTCTATAACGACAAATAAACTAAGTGTCAGACAAAGTTTCTACTGAACATCTTGCATTCCCAGACTATTTTTCGTTCTAAAACATGTAAACTGTGATGTAGCTTCAGATAAAGGATAAGGGGCACGTTTTAAAAAGTATTTCCAAGTTTCCAATAACAACACTGGATTGTAAATGTAAGCTCACTAAAAGGAACACAACTAGGAATGCTCTGAATTATTACAGAACTATAAAACCACATTACATCGGAGACACAGCTCAGGAGATGTATGATTTGAAATTGGCATATTTTATGAGGCCTTTTTAAGTGCCTTGTCGTTCTTCATTCCAGTCGATCCACTTTATGCTACTGGCTAAAATACAAAAGACGGCCGCTAACGAGACATAAAAACAATCAAAATCAGTGATTTCCTATATATCCTGAGTTGGAAATTACTTCATACTACATTTTTCAATTATGCATTTCAAATTGAAAACGCTGTTCTTATTGCACTAAGTATAGAGCAGTAATATTACCCTTATGAGCAGAATGCAATGAAGAAGAAAAAATAATATAGATACCTATGAAAGTAGCATTTAATTTCTGCAAGAACTGTTGAATAAAATATTAAAATCAGCACAATGTGACCGCTAATATAAGCTTAACTCAACTAATGTTTATGCGTAGAAATAAGATTATTTCGAATGAATTGTTTGGAAGAAAACTGAACACTATTGCCATAAAACACCCAGAGCTGAACGCATCAATCAAGAGTAATGTCCAGAAATGTTCCCACAAACCTTTGTAATTAAACGTAATAGATAATTCATGCAGGCATCTACACAACTAAGATCATCTGTTCGACAGATGAGTAGTGCTTCAGATGTATGGATGGATGAACGGTATGGGATGGAGGTGTCCCTTTGCTCAATGGGGACACCTGCGTGAGGAAGAAGTGAGGTGAGGCACACACCGGGCGTCCAGGAATTACGGGCGGCGATAGCGCAGACGCAGATAGGCTCTCTAACATGTATCCAGATACAGCATCCCGAGGCCGGTAGAGGCCTTTCGAGTTGTACGAGCATTTCACCATCACACAGCGCCAGCCCAACTCGTCCTGACACTTTCGACCCTGTAACCAATAAACGGACAGAAATGAAAGAGCAAAAAATCGTGAAATGTAAATATCCATCATGGCATTCGTTTAAGTAACTACGAAAAAACTCAAGGTCAAGGTGGCTGGTCCAACGGAAACTAAACCCGGGACCTCCCGAATGAAAGTCCTAGGCGTTACCTCCTGATCCCCCTGCTTGTTGCTTCAGGGTTTACTTGACATTAACCAATAGTTAACTCGATACGATCAATCTTGTTTGATAACAAACAACAATAAAAATAAATTGGAGCTGTTAACGTATTATAACGCATGCATATATTACACTATATATTACATACATTAACGTGTATGATTGGATCCTTAAATTGTAATGAATTTCAAAGCAATGTGGTACAACTGGTTTCTTTTTCACTTTGTATAATGTTTATTATTGGAAATATTCCAAACCTAACTAAGAAATCGTTAAAACTTTAGGTTTATTTTACATACGAGTCATTTTAGCATCAAGTGTACATAATGATAGACAACAATAAAATTTAAAGATATGGTGTAATTTCCAAAATCTTATATTTGAAGTCATAATACGTATTAGCGCCTAGTTCTTTCAATTTTGCTTACTGGAAATAGAAGAATGAGATATTATTAATTTAATATTTATTTGGTTTATGATATGATACCTCTTTGGAAATTCCTTTCCAATTTTAGTGTCCATAGGCTCAATTAAGAAGCATTAGCTGCCACAGAAAATCACATTGAGAATGCTAAAATGCACTATAAAATCATGACATGTGATGAAACTTCATAGAAAGGTAGCGTTATTTAGTTGCCACATATCTAAGGAAAGCGTCTGTTCGGTGCACTTAGTTCGAACTTAACTTGCAGTCATAAGAATATTCCGGTACATCAGCGATATAAATCAGTATTTTTATCAGATGCAATACGACTTCGTAGAAGTCTCAAATCCCACACACTACATATTTAAACAGATAAAGTTTCCGTACCCTATATTCAACAAAAATAGAAATTTGCAGTCAGCAATTAAGATCCATGTTACCTATTTTACTCAGAGACTTAGCACCCATTTCATAGTTCCTTGAAGAAATTCGAAGTTCTTAGACAAATAAACGGAACTTCTT
>CM060846.1:193680511-193693011 GCA_030762175.1 Metallyticus violacea
GCACTGATCAATGTACTTTACGTTACAGGAAAAGTGAGTACACCTTCTTGTTTTGAAGTTTCAAGAAGGCCAAATACTAATTAACATACAAGTTATATTTTCTATTTTTATGAGTCTATTTCTCATTTATAGACAGAGTTTTCAGAGCAAATACGCCTTTAGTATGATAAACTTTATGATTGAAAAATATCAAAACGAAATGAGCAATTTTAGGACCATGCCCTTAAATTGGTATCTTTAGTAAATTTTTGTGCCGAATGTGTAATTACAGTATTCCGACTACTTTTAAGATATCTAAGATGTTCTTCTGCATAATGTCAATTAATTTTCGTCAATACAGGTAACTCATGCAGTTAATAGAAAAATACACGCAATAAAATGGAATTGCTGTTAGATAAGTTTCAGCGTGAAAAATTAAATTGGAGTATCTGTGGAGATCTAAGGACAATTTCTTTATTGATATGCACCTTGGGTATATAAAATTCTGTTTCATGCGTGAATAGGAGAACGAGGTTAGAAAATTGTATTACTTCATATTGTAGGACAGATGAGTATTATAAATGTCATATTTTAACACTGAAAATTTGTTCCTCTATTTAGCAACAAAATGGGACTTACAGTCAACAGTTACTTTATTTCAAGCAGATACCCTAAAGAGAAGAAAGGACTTCCTTTTCCCTTTATTCAAAAATCCCTTCCGCCTCTTTAATTTACAGCTCATGAAATTTGAATCACACTCCTTTAATTCACCTTCTTTGTTCTATTAGAATATCATCAATGTGGTGCTTCTCATCATATCATTACATTAGAGGAAATTCTAATGTGGGCAGCACCTAATATGGAAATGTTACATTTAAACCCCTATACCAGTAGTCTCAACCTTTTCGAGTCACAGACCCATATTGAATGTTTCAAACTTCATGCGACCAATAAGGTAAATTAGTACACTCTAATCACTTATGAAAAAGTAAATGCTGTGTTCACCCCATACATAGTATTATTAAACATGAATTACTCGGACTGAGTACATGCTTAAATTTTGTTAAATATTTTGTATTCACCGAACAAATGTAATAGTTGGACCGGTCCTTTCTATATTAGCTGGTGTATGTTGCGTTCAAGTGCTTGGGTCGTAAATCAGAGCGAGTACCAAGTGTATTTCGGCACTTGCTTATCATTTGAACCAAAGAGAAAAATCTCTTTTCACACAAATATGAAGTGGCGAATGGCATGAGCAACTTTAATGCGCAATTCAAAAGTTCAGGTTGTTCATCTCTTAATATCAGAAAAAAATCAGAAGGCAAGGAAAGATTATTTTTACATAGATGAGACTCTAAGGTTTGAAAGGCAGAAAATTTGCTAATTTTGACATACTCTGGCCACTTTTTGATCTTCTTCTGGAGTGCCTTGACTTTATCATATACTTGGAACACAGTGATGGATGGGCCTTGAAAGGACAGTTTAAGTTCATTTAGTTTAGAAAATATGTTTGCCTTATAAGCCAATGTGGCCAACCAATTGTCATCTAAAAACAAAGTCACGTACTCATCCTTACAGTTACAATCAATCATTAAAAAATAGTAAAATTTCATGCCTAAGCTCAAAAAGTCTTACAAGGACTTTAGACCTTGAAATTCAGCACACTTATGTGTGAAGCAGAAGGTTCACTATCAATTTTATCACAAAGCAAAGAAGAAAGCTTGGCATTTAATTCGTCAGCTTTTACCACTTTAACTACATTGTTTAAAACTATTTTTAAAATACTCGGCATGGTCTTGGCAGTCATTGCTTCCTTATGAATCAAGCACTGCAGCTAAGTCACATCTGATGCTACATTATGTGCAAGCGCAAAAACACCATTGTGCCGTCCATACGTTGCTCAACAGCCATCGGAAGTTAATGCAACACGTTATTTCCAATCCATACTGTGCTTAATCACTTATAAAATACAAACTGAGAAGTTACACTCTGCTATTGTGTAAGTAGATAAGTTTTCACAAAAAAGAACATTTCTATTTACGGTATCCTGATATTCATACCTAATGAAATAAATGATATAAAATGCTCGTTGATGTAATCAGTTTGTAATACAAAAAATCTACTGTCTTTTATTTTTATGAACAATTGATTTTCTACGTCACTGATATGGTGATGCACTATATCGTTAGACAGGGGACTTCATATCTAACTGCTTCGATTCTTTTTTTTATCGAACATAATTAAGGACTTCCTTAACCACAGAAAGGATCAGTTTCTCACTTATAGAATGAGGTTTTCCAGCTTTAGCAATATTCAAGCTAGCCAAACATGATTCCAAAGCGCGGGTTCGAACCCGGCCAGGACCGATGGATTTTTTCAGGGCGTAAAAATCCAAAGTATGGCTTCCTTCGGAAGGGAAGTAAAGCCATGGGTCCCGTGTCGTACATTTACGGCACGAAAAAGAACCTCAAGCCTGATGAAAGGCCTCTGAGCAAAATTTGTCGGCCGTTTCACGCCCTGAGTTGAATGGGACGCTGATGACGTGTGATGATAAAGAGCGTCCTTAAATAAATCAATCAATCTAATAAAATTCCAAAGCCTTTGAATTCAGTGACCCTACTTTAGATACAACAGATGTTTCCCGTTTAAAACGCATTAATGCTCAAGTAAATCCATTTTCAATTTTTTTTAGCATCTGGATGTTTTGTTTCTACGTGCCTGCGTATTTAATTAGGTTTCGTGGAAGCATTTAAGAGAACTTTGTAGTATAATGCACATTGTGGTTTAGGTTCGTCTTTATACCCACACCATGTAAATCCAAATCCCAAATATTTCGCACCGTATATTTAGGCGACAGAGCTTATTTCTTTTCCTGTCAAATACCGACAGTAGTATCTATCCCTTCTTACAGTACTTCCGGTGCTGGAGAGTTGGCCAGTGATGCCAAGTGACCATTACCGGAAGTGACCTAAGAAGGGTCAGAAATGTTTATTTTTTATAAAAATACACACATATATACAAATATTATTTGAAAAAATTGGTGATGTTTAATAACAAAATGGTTGATACATATTTATTAATAACAAAATGGCGGAAAAAATATATGTCTGTCCAAAAAGATGGTTCACCACTTGCAAAATAAAATTGGAGAGGTCAGTGACTGTTTTGTTGACAAAAAATTATTTTAAAATATGTAGTCTATGTTTTTTTGGTAAAAGGCACATCACTATCACTGTCTTCGTCGTCGTCGTCCTCCTCCTCGTTCGGCGTCGTGATGCATGTGAGTAGCATTTGGGAAGTTATTGTTGAGGTGTTCCTGGGCCGACGGAATGGATATGGGCACGACAAATCCGTTGATGGATGACGTGTGGAAGCAGCCTGTGGACGTGACCTTGTAGTCTAATGCCGGGGTGGTTCCGAGGTATACGGTGCAGCGTGCGTCTATGCCGTATTGTGTGCTTTTGAAGGCAAGCATTGGACTTCCACGACGTCGGAGTTATTGGTGACTAGTTTGACGGTGACAGTTTTTTCCTCGCCAACGAATGACATTTCTGTGGAGAGCAGTTTGATGTAAGCAGGATACTCGCCGCCTGTTGTGACTAGATTTTGGTTGTTAAAAAGAAGTTTGACAAGGAGATTGTTGCGTGCCTTCAAGCACTACAGACATTGCATTTTCTCTCAGTGCAGTGTTGATGATTACATCAGAGTTTACTTTCTTCATATTCCCCGAGTTGAGGGAGATGCCTTTAATTTTACAGACAGAGTGCGTCTTTTCCCCATATCTGACTTCTACGGTGTAGCTTTTTGGGCCTGTAGATGCAAATCTGGAAATATATGCACCTGCACCGTACTTTTCTAGTTCATCAGTCATACAGCCCAGAAATGGCCCTGTGGGAGGCATCCATTCCTCTGGTCTCTACGTGGCTATAACGAAATCAGTGTCGAAAAAACACACTCGCTCGCCCAAACTCCTAAGATAGGAATAGAGATCTAATCTAGCATGGGCAGCTGTATATGCAGCTATAACTGTGTTGGTGGTACAATTCAATTTAGGATTTTGTTCACTATGCTTCCATACTACGTACAGCACCTCCTCTGTAGTGAGCAGGTAAGACTGTTTTTCTACACCTGGGTCATTCAGTAGGTCTATGAGCCTTGAATAATCTTTCACAAGCTCCACGGGGACAAGTTATCTCGTTGGCCATATTTCCCGCAAAAGGAGTTTAACATGAGTTTAGCCATCTCGCGCCTGCCAGGATTGATTTCAATGGCGTCTTTGTCCAATACCACGCCATCTTTTTCCAAAAATTGCGCGATACTCTCATTTTTGTCGCAGTCTTTGGGCCAACCGGAGGCTTCGGTTTTAATTTTCAGAAACTGGTTCACATAGTCCTGAAAAACGCCGTTTTCGCCAGTGGAAGGGTTTTAGCGTACTATTTCGCACTCCCATATTTCATATACATGAACCACCATATAACCTTCTCTAATGCGACTTAAAATTCGTCCACTACCCAGCTGCCTGTCATACGTCTTTCGGCCTCTATATGCGTGCACTCTGTCTGGTTCTTCATCTCTGCACATGTGCGGCACAACGGAAACATAAACTTGCCGTTAATGCGCGATGGCAGAACTGGATGGTACAGTCTTTCCGGGGGAAGAATTTTACATTTTACAATGCCACCCTCAACATCGATCAAATTTGGAAATTTATCAAGATGAATCTTTGGATGTCCCACGGGGTAAGCTTTTGTCTTATTGACAAACGGGTACAAACTGCACACGTCATAATAAAACATTTTCATGTCTCCAGTGGCCTCGCAGTAGGTTTTCGTACAATTTGTACGCCCACCGAAGTAGGCTTCTCGTGGGTTGAGAGGTTCGGCGCAGGGAAAACTCTTGACAAAATCTGCCAAAACCCCGTCAGCCTTAATCATGGCATTAAACTCACATTCCCACATCTCGGTCACGTGTTAGCCTGCATCTCTCATCATCTTCGTGACCCTTACGGTGTCCTCATATCTGAAGCCCATGGTCTCGTCACCCGTGTTGTATAACTTGGAATTTATATTCGGGTAACATCGTGTGCAGCCGTGGTAGAAGAAAGAAATAGACACATTTGTCTCTGGACCCGTCCACTTTAGGTCCTAAAACTTTAATTTCTCGGCATCGATAAGCATGCTGTATGGTGGTTTACTGTTGCTGTTCCATGCATGATAGCCAGATACACGATATTCGTGACTGCTTATCAGTTAAGCGGTACCCACCTCCGGGAATAAATGAAATTTTTTTGGCATGAACAGTTTCCTGTAAACATTCATACATGTATGAGCTATGGTGACGCATTCTCTAAACGGGTCAATGCCGTTCTCGTCAATAAATTGTTTACTAAATTTGGAAACACCCTTACTCAGGAGAAATACGTCAGTTTTGCAGAATGGCACCATTTCATTTTCCATGTCAAAGACATAATTTGAGGACACCATTTCATCATGTCACTTCTCGAAGGATTTGCGGTTAAATACACTCATGCCGTCAGGACAGTCATATTTCTGTCCCGGTACAGGACCACATACTTTTCATTTTCCTTTGTGTTAAATAGGTAGGGAAAGTAACCTTTGCATTCGGAAAGTTGAAATGTCTTTGAAAAGCGAAACAGTGGCATAGGAATGAAATTCAAAGAGTCTAGAAATGTTACACGCTTATACTTCATTCTGTATATTTTGCTACGGTTTATGATGAGCTATGGGTCCCAATTTAGGTTTCCCACCATGTGCTTTAGCAGAAACTGCCCATCATAGGACCTCAGGTTTTGTGAAAGGACGATGATGTCCCGGAACTCGAACCCGGGTTGTGTGATGTGATCAAACAATTGTTTCACAGGATCCTTGTCAAATACCTGTTCTTTAACATCATACTGCGTACAATAGGCCATCTTTTGAGGTTAGTCAATGCAAAATCCACAGATTTTGTACACCACACATAGAATTTGGGACAAGTTCAAACAAGCCCTCGGAATAAGAAGTGTTCTGAGTACACTGAAAATCTATGAACATGAACATGAAATTATTTCGCATATTTAGCGAATTGTATGACTGAATGTAGCACTGGTGGTTAGCATTTACATGAATTTTACAGGTACTACAAAAAGTCTCCCCGCACTGGTGAGGAGTTTTTCTACACCTCTTATTAACAAGTTTGTGCACATCAGACAGCCTTTTTCAACGTTTCCCTTAATCAAATGATTATTTAAAGCAGGTCTGTCCGTTGAAATCGCAATGACACGCGTCACATCTCACGTACCTATGAAACGTGGATGGGCACCTCTGACGACATTTTGCACCACTTTGTTCGCACCTATGAGTTTCCTTTTTATTACTGAGGGAAAATTGCACTGTCGACATTACCATTTACATTTGAATGCCCGTGTAGGTTTACAATAGAGCTATAATGGTTGTCGTGGAATATTAAGTCCATATGTTTATCGGAGCTATTTTTTTACTTGTAGAGCACCTTTTTCCCACAATGGTGACCAAAAACTGTTATGGAGTAATCGTTTAGCGTCATTTCAACGAGTTTCACGTCTTCAAGCGTAAACGGTCCATTAGTTTTGCCTATTTTCTCACACAACTCTATAGCCTTTGGTTTTTAATGAAGTTCATTGCTCCGAATCAAATTATAATATAAGTCCATGTCAACTTTGGATTTTGACACTGCGATGAGTCTAGCTAGACAAAGGTGGTCATTGTTCTATATTTCAATGATGCCTCTTTTTTTTTGCCACAGTCGTCGCAAAGTATGTAACGTGAATCTAATACTTCATTTGTCCAAACACACGAAATTTTGAGTGGTCTCACTAACAAAAATTCTTTATTACTCTGCATTACTTTCTTCAATGATTTCAATATGACTTCGGGATTACCTTGATCGAACCTACGAACACTCATATTAAATGGTCTCTCAGGATGTTTGGTATCATGAATCGTGTTTCCCATGAAACCTGGCTGGTTCTTTAGCAGATTGTCATTAACAAACGATAAATAATCATTAAAAACCCTAGAAACCCATTGGTTAGGATTTGCATCTTTGAGCACTGAACTAACCATAATTTCTGTATCGGCATACCCCGAGTAAAACTTTTTAACCGATCTCTCTTTATTGCCTGAAATTTCAAAAGTAGGTTTCAAGACAACACTCACCTGTGGTTCACCGCCAGAATAAGAAGCAGCAGGATCGTTGATAGTTATTTAAGGCGTGAAGACTTCGATAAGTTTCATCTCCCGTCCGTTGTCCTTTCTCTTCAGACTAAGCTTTGCCATAATGAGATGTAGCTAATTATCGGAATTGTTCAGTCTTTTTATAGAACATCTCCCCATCCTTCACCACGCCCACTTGAATTTTATTGCCAATGAAGACATATGTTGTGAAAATTTTCTTAGGCAAAATGTCGACTATTATTACAGTAACCTTGTCGGTGTCCTTCTACAAATAGAGGGAATAATATATTTTGCTTAGTAAAGCGAAACGTTTTCTACAGCTCATACATACACATATATTATTTCATGTTTTATAGCATGTATGCATTTTGTCAATCTTTACATATTTCATTTTTTTAATGATTACAGCATTGTTTTCTCACTATTGATAGTATATAACAGCAATCAACATGTATTTTCTGAAAATAATGTGTATGTAAATACTACTATTGCAAAGGAATTCCTTTCCGATTGAGATCTTTCAATTCAAACTGTAGAAGGTTGGACATTGAATATTTCGCACCGGCTAGAATATATATAATAATATTTTAGCATCATATTAAACTTCGTTTAACGAAGGCCGTGTCTCATCGACCTTTAAATAATAAAAAACATCAACACTTTTTTTCATTGCATTATATATAAAATAAACACGCTGCAGCTAAAATAAAAATGTAATCTCTATCAAAAAGTAACATTGTTCATGATAATTTTTATCTATGAACAGATATTTTCTATTAATGAATTATATATTGTAATCTAAATCCTTTTATTATTATCGGCAACCAGTTAATAAAATAAACATGTAGGAGTAAAATTAAATATGTCATCTCTATCGTAAGGTATGCATATGCGAGATTGCTATCTGTGAACAGTTATCAACATACATTTCGTACACCGAAGTAAAGGGAAAGTTAAAATTGCGCAGAAGGGGAAAATATTTCCTGAAAAGACGACATACATTTCGCATTATAACGTGCTCTAATTTTCATACACAACGAAGTGAAGGAAAATTAAATATTTCGCACCGTTTTTTATCAAACTATTAGTGAATAAATAAAATTTACTAACGTGCATGTGCATTTTCTATTAATGAAATACATGTAATGTTCTCTAAAACAAATTTAATATTAACAACAACCGACGAACGGGGGAAAAATAATATAATTGTTATCTATTAATGAATTATATAATGTAATCTAAATCAATTTAATATTAACAGCTACCAGTTAATAAAATAAACATGTTGCAGCACATTTATGTTAAATAACTATCAAGGAAAAAGTATGTAAATACATCGTTGTGCTTGAGAAAAGCAGATGAATGGCTTTTGTGAGAATTGTTATATTAAACGATCGTTATTCGCATTGAAACATACTCGAACATCTTTGCTTCGGTCACGTGAGCGCCAAGACAATACGGGTTGGTTAATTTCATACCCCACCTTTCACTACCCTATTACTGACCTGAATGTCATAAAAGAGCGGTCAGTGCACTGTTAGTCTTCCGAGCAGGAAGCGGGCTTTATTACGGTCAGGGCCAAAGTAGGTGTATTTCATCGCGTTCGTCTTTAGGCATGATACCACGACCTTTTATCTTATAAAAAGTTTAAACTTTTAATTTGTAAATATACGTTTCCCCAACAAACTTAACCCATTTGAGAAACGAACTTAATATGATGCCTTTGTACCAGTAAACAGGCTGGCGGCGTAGGGTAAAAGTTAATGGTTTAAAGCCTGCCCTAAATTCAAAACATAAGTTTCTGTGTGGCTGGCTGACGAAAGTGGTATGGGGAGATGGTGAAAGTACCTCATAATAACAAAAGCTGACCTAAAAACCGATTGTGCCATACAAGTAAGTGACGGGTGTTTCCGGACTGCGGGACCGACACATAAGGTAGGATTTTTATTCAATTGTGTGTGTGGGTGTTGATTGCTTTAATTACACAAAACTTGCATTTTCAACAAACAGATTGTCTTTTTAGCAATCAAATTGCATTTCAAATTGATTGATACACTCGCAATTTATGATTCATAGTTGTAATTAAAACCATGCAGTTTGCATTTTAAAGATATTTTTATTGCATATTTCCCATTAAACTGGCATTTTTTTAACAAACTGATTGTTATTTTAGCAAAAAATTGTATTTCAAGTTTGCGTAACGTAAAAGTTAACGGTTTAAAGCCCGACCTAAAAATCCAAACATAAGAATCTGTGTAGTTGGCTGACGAAAGTGGTATGCGGAGATGGTGAAAGTACCTCACAATAACAAAGCAAGTAAGTGACGGGGACTGCGGCCGGCTTCGGTCACGTGACCACCGGTGATTGGCTACTTTCTCCCTTACCTCTTACAGCAAAATAGCTGCTCTAGTTGCAAATATAAAGAGTCATTAGTGAAAATGAAGTCGTCTGGAGAGAATAGCCTATGACTCTCGTCCATGCGTATTTAACTACGTTAACGGTTGTCTCACGATTTTTTTTCTTTTATGGAAGGTTAAAATTTAATTTGTGAATATACGTTTCCCCCAACAAACTTAGCGCAGTTGAGAAACGAACTAAATATAATGCCCTGTTCTCGAGCTGCGGCCCGAGGTGCGATTGTATTACGCACTGCAATTGTGTCAGTGTGTGGGTTGGATGCTTTAAACTTGCAATTAAACAATACACTTGGCATTTTTTTGCAATTGTGTGTGTTGATTGCTTTAAGCTTACAATTAAACAATGCTCTTCGCATTTTTTTTGCAATTGTGTGTTGATTACTTTAAACTTGCAATTAAACAATACACTTTGCATTTTTAACAAACAAATTGTATTTAAATTGAACATTCCAGTAATACTGCATACACTTTTGCGATTAATAAATACAGTTAGTAATTAAAAAAATACAGTTTTGCATTTAAAAATACTTATTTTTCAAGTCTTTTTTTGCATCAAATACTGTTAAGACTCATAGTTGTATTTAAATATATGCATATTTCCCCAACACAATCATACAGTTTTGCGTTTAATAAATACAGTTTTTAATTAAAACAATACAGTTTTGGATTTAAAATACTTATTTTTCAAGTCTTTTTTTTTTTGCAATAAATACTGTAAGACTCATAATTATTTAAATATATGCATATTTCACCAACACAATCATACAGTTTTGCGTTTAATAAATACAGTTTTTAATTAAAACAATACAGTCTTGCATTTAAAATAATTATTTTTCAATTCTTTTTTTTTTTTTCAACAAATACTGTAGGACTCATAGTTGTGTCATTAATATATGAATATTTCTCCAAAGAATTAACACTTCTTAAGTCATCCAACACAGACCCCCACCCCCACAACACACCCCCAACTCCCTTTCCCGCCAAAAATTTGTATCTTCTTACATCACATCTGCTAGTGGTTACGTGGTATCACTGGCCAACTCTCCAGCACCGGAAGTGCTCTAAGAGGGGATAGATACTACTACCAACATAGTGTCAAAGCCCGAACATGAAGCAGAGACACTTGATTTCCTCTCACTTCCGGGACTGTTAGTTTCACTCACGTGAACGTTTCTTTAAAAAAAAATATTTCTCGAATAAACCACGCGTCTAGAATTAATACAGAAATGTCATTATTCTTGTACGAAGGGAGATTGAAGACTGAGCGTTAATAATTGCAAAGTTTTTTTTTCTACCAGTTACCGGGCCATGAACCTATGAGCCCTTCACCCCACGTCAACTTCTTTACTGTCGCCTTTCAGCTATCATAGTGGCGTTATAATAGTTCAGTTTTATTTGGTTGCGGAAATTGCAAATATGATTATATAAAATCCATTACAAAATTATTTTTCAATTGTAGTATCATTACTGAATTTCAATTAATTTATCATATGCTATAAATTCAGTAATAAATAATTATACATTTTGTCATAGTTGTTTTAAATGCACCCATTTCCATTCCAGAAAGTATTAATGCATTACCGCCAGGTAAAGACAAAGAGAGCGGAGTATGTCCGTGATGTTAGCACAAGGGTAAGAAACAACAACCTGTGCTCTATTAATTGTTGAATCAAGGCGATTATTAAATTACATTAGAATTATAAGAGAATAAAAAAAGGAATATATCAAAAACGAAATAGATTAACGCATAGTATTACAATTTTACCTTTTCAGTATACCATTTTTATGGACTCTTTATCATCACATTGGGGGACTTTGCGATCCATTTCACCTCAGAACCAACCAGTGGGTCGGGATCCATAGTTATGAGAAACACTGATTTATACTTTTTTACTTTTATGTACATTGAAAAAAGTTCAATGTTTCTAAGACATTCTGTTTAGTCAAAAGTTCCTGGCCTACTATAACTTTCTTTTCTGCTGCACTAGTATTTACAATGAAGTCCTAATTCCACAGTAGGGGATATCCAGCATTCTCGTGGTCACCATCTTGACCGTTTTACAATCAAATTATCATTCGCATAATTTGTGCTATTGTTTGTGACTCCTTCGAACTTTTCTAGTGAAACATCTAATGTTATTCTCTATTTCTATTTTGTGAATCCCACCCCTTCAACGAAAAGAAAGAAGGTTATAAAGCACGAATGGCATTCCTGATCCTATTTTCTCAATTATTTACTAAAGTTTGAAGTTAGCAAAGGGAAAGGTCGGTGGTTCGGGAAGGTATTATAGAGGCGTAAGTTTGAAGTGTAGTGAACATGTTGAGAAAACAAAATAATGTAACAATTGATGGGACATTAGATGCAATAAAGCAAGTAGAAAAAGGGAAGTATATAAATAAAATCGCGATGGGTTTAGATGTCGGGAGAAGATCGATTGGAGGATGCCATGCTCCGTTGCTCAGGGGTGTACGCTCTTGGGAAAATGTTTTGTAAAATTTTGCAATAAAGTCTACAAAGCTGGATGTTGGAGCATGATAAAATTTCAAATTTCACTCAGGGTTTAGAACTTTTGATAACGTTTTCTTCTCTAAAAACTATGATGAATAAATATATGACGCGCAAGGGAGAAAATCTAGTCTTTTCTTCGATTTTCAAAAAAAAAAAAAAAAAAAAAAAATTATTCCGTGGCATGCAATGCTTTATGGCAGAAATTGTGGTAGAAAGGGCTGTCAGGCAAAATGTTGTAAGCTCTGATGGTAAATTATGAGCGGTAGTTTTTGTGAGAATAATGTGATCTAGAACGTAGACCCTAACAGAGCAGTTAAACAAGGATGCAGTCTTCTTTTCCCTCTTTTATTTAACTTGTTCATTGATGACATTTCAGTGAAT